>BJBW01000799.1:22248-249577 GCA_004320125.1 Scolopax mira | reverse complement strand
CAGCTCTCTCTCCTTCTCTTCCTGCTTCTCCTGTGGAGGCCGACGTCCGAAGAGAACCTTGTCTGTTCATCTGCCTTTGATCCCGATCAGTGTGTTCCTGACTCCAGAGCTGGAATCCAGTTCCCATCGGTTGCTGAGTCCAGTCTGGGACTTCCCCAGTGCCTGCCGGTGACGGAACTGTCATCCTGGGAGCTTGATACGGTTTTGTATATATTGTATCCATTTCATTATTTTCTTCTTTTTATTTTAATTTTAATTCTTCATTAAAGTAGTTTAGTTCATTCTAAACCTCTGCATCTCCTTATGTCTTCCTTTCCTCTCGTTTGGGGGGGGGACGGGCCATCTGTTGGTCCAGTTGCAGTGATTTCAGCTGAAACCACAACAATTACTTACTATGCTCTATATATTTGAATGGATCTAGAAGCTCTGCTTTTGACTTCTATATAAAAAATACCACCTTCCTACAGTGAAGGCTGTAATTCTTCCCCAACAATACATACTGATGGCAGCAATCACAAGGGTTAGATATGTAGGATGTTAAACAATTACTAACTGTTTAATGCATGTTAGAGTCTTTTTCACAATCATAGATTTTAATGCCACTGGATGGTTTTGACAAAAGGTTACATAAACACCTGGCAGGATGGGCTTGATCATTATGGACCAGGGCTCCAGGCTGGACTTGATGACCTGGAGATCTGTTTCACTTTGAGATCTGTTTGACAGTTTCCTGCGTTTTTGTGATGAACCCGCTGTGGTGTGGCCCACTACTTAGCATTCACACAGGCTTACCGGTATGCAATTACACGATTTATGGTTGACCTGGAATATATTTTTAAAACACCTTGCAATTTTTCCAACATAATTTTTGAACTTTTGCTACCATCCCTGAAAACATTTCAGAGTTGCATAAAGTGTTCCTGTCCCTCCTCCAGTGGTTGCTGGACTGAGGCATGTTTCTGCACACTTTACTGATCATGTGGTTATGGATTTTTTGGGGGTTGACCTTTAAAAGGATGTCTAATCTCATATAATAATTTAACTAGGGGAGACTTCTGCTGCTGATAAGGTCTTTTTGCAAGCTGTTCCTGATTGCAGGTATTTAGCAATATTTATTCTTAAGAATTTTGTTTAATTTTTCATTTATCTGAAGACAGCCTGCATATATTTTCAAGCAGGTGTGACAAATATCTCCTTTTCACTGCAGTTTCCTCTTTTGTTTTGACATAGTTGCAGAGTACAAATGTAGGGTTCTGTATATGTTGGAAGTAAATTATACTGAAGGGTATATGATGAGATCCTCTCTGCATACTGTTCAAGCCAATAATGTTAAGTGCTGTGTTTGTATTTTTGCTGAGCTGGGTTTGAGCTGGTGATTTGGGTGCAGTGCCCAGGTGTATCCAGATCCTCAGTTCTGCAAGGAATTAAGTGGCTTTCGGTTTCATTTGCTATACAATTTCCATACCTTCTGGTTACAAAAAGGAAGATTTTGCTAATGGATGTTTCCAAGCAATGGCCAACTCAGTTAACTGAAGGGCCCAGGACTTTCCCCGTCCTAGGGAAAGGTACATCCTTTTGTCACTGTCAGACCACGTTGATTTTTCCCTTAGCATGCAGGTATGAAAGCAGTCATCTTCCAAATTGACTTAGGAGTGGAGGCACAGCATGCTCCACCAGCACTAGCTCCAACATTTTGTACCTGGTGGAGATTCTGGCAGGCAGGGGTAGGTGGATTGCTCTTCTGGGTCTTGTCAGCTGGGATGGGACTGGAACATGCTGTACTCCATCTGTGATCAGGACCAGAAGAAAATGACAAATTAAAACTTGAGGCAACTTTGCTTAAGTATAGGTAGGGACAGACCCCATTATGGGGTTGTGGTGGAAGGGCTGTCCTGGCCTTCCACAAGTTTCCTCCATGCAGTCTTTGTTTATGTAGGCCCACATTGTTCCACAGCCTGCTGTGGTAGGTGCTCACTACCTGCATAAATGTCAGAAAAAGAGTGTTGCTAGGAGAGTTGACCACAAAGGGTTTAAAGTAGAAAAGGGGAAGGAAAGTGGCAAATGAAGAGCCAATACCTATAGTATTAAGTTTGATTTGTGCATTAGCAAATCAATGTCTTGAAAGTCTCAAAGTTCTTCATACTGCTGTGAATATTTTATGCATCCCGTAATACAACAGCAGCTTCTTACTTTTGATGCTTAAATTAGTCTTGTTTTCTCCAAATTAATTTATGTGTTTTGATTTTGATTTTGTTCATGTCAAATATGCCATCAGACCAGTTTCAGTTGAGGTTTTCCATTTTCCCACCTCAGTATTTCCACATGGATGAGTGGTTCTTTGTGAGGATGAACATAGCAAATAAACTCCGTAAGCTGCCAATTGTGCCTGGGGATGCTCAGAAATGTTCTCATCTACTTCCTGATGTGAGAAGTGGTGGCCTCTGTGTCAACTTTGTGAGAAGCAGATTGTTTGTGACTTTTCAGAAGGCAGTTGTTTTGGTAAATCCCTTTTTAGGTCTTTCTGTGTACTCACTAATTGTTGGTAATCCCTTAGGTGCTTAACATGGAGAATTTTTTTAATACTGGAGAAATACGTGTGATTCCTATATCTACAATGTTTTCTGATGTCATTTAAATTCTTCATCATACACTAATATGTCAGACTGTTGGTTCTGTACTTGCTTGACTGAGCTCTCACTGGGAGTAGGCAGTACTAGCCTGCGGTATGTTTGAGCCCTCAGATGGAAAGGCTAAGTCTTTAGGGAAGCTATGAAAAACAAAAATAAGCCAACAACAAAAAACCAAAACAAAACCAAAAGAAACTAAAACCAACCAACTAACCAAAAAAACTCAAGCCAATTCTACCAAAAAGATAAAAAAAGGGAGTTACCCAAGAATTGTTTTTTCATCAGTAATCCAGAGGAATAACCTCTGAAATTATACCAAAGAAGAATATTGTTGTGTTGCACATCCTTCCTTCCCTGCCTTTTTTTTTTCCTCCATTTGTTTTTATTCCATCATATTCATGATCTTACCTACACAGGTACTATAGATGAGAACCAAAGTTTTAAGCTTTGTGTCTCTCAGCCCAGTGATCTGGTGAACCTTCCAAGTCTGGTCATAACGCATTGTCTGAGACCCAGACAAGTTAATGCTGCAGTCACACCATTTGCTTTTAGGTGTTTCTTTCAGCTGCATTAATCTCTGTTTGGTGATTTACTGCATGCACTTTTTCAAGCAAAGATGGAGATTAGTGATGAAAATAAGCTGGAGAGGAAAGAAGAGAGACAGACATATGCATGATGCAACAAGACGTGCTTCTTCCCCTCATTTGACTTCAAGGAACTCGAGATAGACCTTTTTAATGTGCAGTCCTGAAATTCAGCTTCCAAATCAAAAGTGGCTTCATGTAAAAAAAAAACCAAATAACTGAGTACTTGCAAGTCCTCTTGAAGTCCACAGAATTTATGCCTCTATAGCATTTCTGTGCATTGGATTGCTTCCATTTTAGTGCTCAAATAAAGATTCTGGAATCTATGTTTATGCACTTAGGTATATAAAATATGGACCTGCAGATTTTTATATTGACTTTATGACCAGTTGTCCCTGAATCGCTTATTAGATAGCAAGTGTATTTATTTTATGCTGTCCCCACTTTTGTGGTCTATATGATCAGGTTTTTGTATTGACTCTGTCTAACAAGATCATCAAAGTTTATCAGGGATGCTGCCAGTTGGAGTCAGCTGAAGCATTGTGAACCAGAGGAGAGAGTATTTAATGCAATCAGGCAGTGTGTTCCTGCAGACACAATCATCAGTAAATAAATTAAGTGCTGACCTTTAAATTGTAATCTTTATTTTCGACGCTTGCTCACACCCAGCTTCTCTTGTGAAACCTACATTTTACTATCTTTGAATGCAGTCCCTGTCTCTGAGGAGGTCTAAGCCCAGAAACTGATACTTTGAGTGATTGCAGGAGACTGAAGACCCTAGCATTATCTTGTTACACTGAATAAATGAGTACTCTCAGGCTTTCCCTTGTGGACATGATACTTTTAGACATGCTGGTTTGTCACTTCCATCCTTTTTCTGGCTCCACTGGAGGTACTTTTCACTTGTAGAGTGGAGCGGGGACTAGTAACACCTTCTCCGTTTGCAAAGTATTTTCAGTGTTCTGTTGAAACTCTCACCTTTGCAAGGTTATGTTAGGAGGTGGCCCATGATACTCTCATTGGAAGGGTTTACTTCCAATTAATAAGCCCACATTACTGGGCTTATGACAGGGTGAATGAAAAGAAGATTAATGCAAATTTGGAAAGCAGTTTCATTGCTAGGGATAAATACCCATAAACACTGGCATGACATACCATGTGCTTGGAAGCACCTCATTCCAAACAAACAAATACTTTAGGTGGAGATCTATGAGTTTGTTGGGTGCACTTTTACTTTGAAAGGACCCAGTGAGAATTCAACACCATCATACCTAAACCTGTCAGGCTTGGTAAGTTTAGACAGACGCTTTAGAGCATGAGATGAGCAGTGCCTGGTCAGGGTTGCAGTTGACTTTGGGATTACCTTTTGGAAGTAGTTACTCTGATTTATAGTGGCATTTGCTAGTTCCTTGTTCATCCAGTGTTCAAAGAACATGGCTGTAGTGCTATTGCTATATCCCTCCCTATTACTCTATTTCTTGGCTCGTGACAATGCTGCTAGACATTCCTGTGGAATTCACCTTTCTTTTGGCCTTTACAATATCTAAAATTTCCGCAAAAATTTCCATTCACTGTCACTTGGAAGAATGAGATTCTGTGGATCTTGTTTTTTACATGTAGTGCTCAAGATAAATGTCACGTTTGTGTTTTTGCTTTTGCTCTTCTACAGAGGCATAAATATTCAAATCATATCAAGCCCCAGAAGCTGAAATGTATCTGGCTGTATTTTCAAAAGAGTTCAGAATGGAGAAATTCCCATTTAATTAGTGAAATGTTTTGTTTGGTTTTCCAATCTCTCAGTTCGTGTTCAGTTATTCTGGTACTTAGGAGAGCTAGTTGTGTTGGATTATCTCCTATTATTACCTGCAGTATTTTATCATGTAGTAATCTGCACAGAGACTCAGCATGTTAAAAGGAAATAGATTTTGAAAAGTTCAGGATCCAAATGATACCTGAGAGAATAATGGGAAGATTAAAACCATCAGAAAACAACAGAATTTTGGATTGTTGGGTTGTGTTTTATTCAGTTGTCTAAGCAGGAGCAGTATACATTTTAAAGTGTAGCTTATATGGTTTATACCAAAGGTTTTAGTAAATCTGCCCGTGCTGATGATAAACTGGAGCTTGATTACAATCTCTCATGCAAGAGGAGAAGGCTTTTTGGAAATAATAGAATTTGTCTTGCATTACTGCCCTGCCTTGAGCATTATGCTACAAAAAAGCAAGTCTGAGGTCAAGGAAATGGGTATTATTCTTGTGGTTTCTATTACCACTCACCAATTGGTCACAATTTTGTAGAGCAAGCTGTGCACATTCCCATGCTTAGACTCGTAAAAGCATTTGTGCCTTCCTAGAAAAAGAAAAGAAAGGAGGGGGATAAAACCCCAGCCACTCATGCAATTTCAGCTGAAAGCATGTAGTCGTGTGATAATATTTTGCAGGTTTCCTGTTTAATTTGTTCAATGTGTTGAGCTTCCATGCAGATTAACTATATAATCAAACACTGAGGGTGAAGAGATTACTGTGCTTTGCCAAACCAACTCTAGAGAGAAGACGTTATCTCCAGTCATACATTATCAGTCAATCTTTTGCAGAGAGAATACGGAAATGTGTGTTCCTTATCTGCAATGTTATTATGCAGGCCAGCAGACATACATTCCTGAAAACATTGTTAACAAAGTGAGAGATATTCAAGCCATCTTAATGAGCAGAGATCTAACACCTTGCATGCTTTTGCCTGTTAAACTCTTCTAACAGTGCAGGACTTTCGCTGACACTTCTGCTCCGCCACTTTGTGAGGGCTTGTCACAGCATGACAGCCCTCTCTCACTGTTATCACCCCTGCTGCTTTCTTAGAAAGTCTGTCAAACAGGGGAGGTCTGTAGGTCAAAGAGAGAGGTCCTGACTGGAGAGTGTGAAAAGCTTGGGGTTAAACATGAGTGCCTTTCTGTGTGTCTAATTGGCTCTTAAAATGTAAGGCCCTCCTGGGTTTCAGCACAAGGAATACAGATAAAGTGGATCTATGGAACCTTTCATTCAAGCAGTGACACTTTTGGGGTGCTTCCACACATAGTTTCTGCTGTTTCTCTCCAGGATTTGTCAGTTTTCTTTGCTACCTGGCCCTTGTCATTCTGTGATTGATGGCACCTGTAAGGTCTCTGCTGCCACCGTATCAGAGCTGCTCACAACAAAACCTGACCTGCAGGAAATGCTTCCATTTTCTCAATACATTTCAGAATCATAGAATGGTTAGGGTTGGAAGATACCTTAAAGATCACCTAGCTCCAACCCCCCTGCCACTAGACCAGATTGCTCAAAACCCCATCCAGCTTGGCCTTGAACACTTCCAGGGATGGGGCATCTCTGGGCGACTTCTCTGGGCAACCTGTTGCAGTGTCTCACCACCCTCACAGTAAAGAATTCCTTCCTAATATCTAATTTAAATCTCCCCTTTTCCAATTTAAAACCATTACCCCTTGTCCTGTCACTGATTTTGACTAAGTCATCCTGTCCTGGATGGCACCATAACATCTCCACCTGTGTGTGGGAGATGCAGGAAGTGTTCTCCTTGCCATGTCTCCCTCATTCCTGCCGGCTGCAGCAAGCCTCATCCGGAGTTGGCAGAAGCCTCGCTGGTGGCAGGAGTGGAGCTGTGTGACAGGCATAGCAAAGGAGCGGTGGAGAGGAGCCAAGTTGGCAGTAGATGCAATGGGGACAAAGAGGGAAGAGGTAGAGAGCCAAGGGGAGGGAGGTGTTGTGGCTGGGGGGCGGGGTGGGAGAAGCAACATCTAGTTATCTTCATAGGCATTTCTGCCTCCTTTTGAACCATTTTGACCCCTCAGACAAGGTCCTGTCTTACCAGCACTGGAGAAACTGGCACAGACTGTGATGAAAAATTACCTCTTGCACCAGTAGCTGATCTCAATCCAAGCACATAGTGCTGTAGTTTTATCAGCATGAGATTTCTCATATGCCTGGCAGGTCTGATTAGCTTTTGCAAAACTTCAGCTGAAAGGAAACAAGCATGGTGTAAATGAAAAGGAGAAAAGTAAAAAAGAAGAAACAATCTCTTTTCTGTCATGTCTGTGAACAGCTTTTACTGCTTTCCCTGGAGATCCTGCATGCTTGGACAGTGAGTTACTGTGAATTAGTGAGGGTCATTGCCATTGATTAAATCGTCTTTTGTGTTTCCTGGTAACTCCTGAATTATTGTAAGAGTTGAGCATATTAACTTAACACTTTTTTTTTTTTCATTGACAGTTCTGATGGAGGAAAAAATCTGCAAGTCATTTTGAGATAATACTGAATAAAAATAAAATTCAGAAACAAAATGGCATGTCTCTTTTATTCCCAGTTTCACAGTGCTATGTTGACAGAAAAATCAATAAACATGTTGAAGTTTTAAGCATAAAAAAATTGATTTTGCAATTGTGGTTATTCTCTTAATTTAAGCAAGATATGGACCAGGACTGTACTAAGTGAAATGCATTAAAATAAGAAATACTGCCTTTTTATTTTACACCTCCGCAGCAGCCTTTCTTACATAGTGACAAAAGACTATAACCTTAACTTTAATGACAGAATGAAACCATCAGTACAAACTGCAGTAATAAGGCTTGTATTAATGCTTTTTTTTTTCAGGAAAATTTAAAAATTGGTATTTTTCAAAAATTCTTTCTATCTTTTGGGGAAATGCTTAAATATTTACACACATGTGCTTATGTAAATGTATGTATATACACAGACAAACACACACTCCTAAAAGTGTGTATATTTCAGAATGGTGTGTGAGCATTTGTTTTTCAGAAAGCAAAAATGCTTTGGGTAGCATTTTGGGAACATGCTGAAATTTCCAAAATTATCCCATGCAGGTTGGAAAATGGATACCAACATATAGAAAGACATTCAGGGGGAGACTTCTTTCTGGTCATGAAATCCTGTAACTAACCTGATCAATCCCGGTGCCTCCACAGAGATGGTCTCCTTCTTAGACATGTAACTGATGTCCAGCCTTAAGTTTCCTGCCAAGGACTTTTTATCCGCACCAGTAGAGATATATTGAAAAAGTTGTCATCTTCCTTTTAATCAGAAGTTTTTTTAATTATTGAAAGCTGCTCTATCCCTATCCTGTCTTTGGCCAGTGGCCCAGCACATGCCACCTCATTTGTTCCTTCACTGCAGACCACATTTTCCTAAACACCGTTGCTTATGCTGCTCTGCTCCAGGCTCAGTTTCCAGGGTAATCAGGCTTTCCTTGGTTTCTCTGGTCTTTCTTGAGATCAGGAAGGCTGTCTCATGTATGGAACAGGCTATGCTGCTGTCTGCAACAAGCAGTTGCTTATTGAGCATGTGTGTATCCAGTTGTTTAAATGTGCATTTCCTAATTATGGTCATGGTGGTGTTGTGGGGGTTTTGTATGATGGAAATAATAATTAAGGACAGTTGAAGTCAGCAAGTCTCCACAAAAACACAAGCAACAGGTATCAAAATGTAATCAAGCATGTTCTAGTTTATTAAAAACATTTTCTTGTATAGGACTGTATTGGAGACTTGTGTCCCCATGAATGCTTGTAATTGGCATGTTATGGAGAATCATTTGGTCAAGAAATGAAACATACTGCAGCTAGAGGTGCTGCAAGGGGATACTGGCTCCCCAGAGGTACAGACCAATAACAACAGGGCACAGCTGAGCTGGAATGGACTCACAACCTATATCTCATCATCTGACCAGCTGTAGCTCCCCATACTAGCCCTCCCTAGTTGTGTGGTAAAGGTGTTATCTTAAGCCCCAGGGGAAGTAAGGTTAAACCTCAAAACCAGAGCACAACAGAGGCTGATTTATAGCTAGCCCATGGGGTAAAATGTATAGTAGTGTCTGACAGAGGGACTGCATCTTCTCGTGAAGCCAGTACTCAAAGATTGATACTGTTTATCGAGTATTAGAGGTCTTTAACTTAGAAAGCCCTGAATGGCTTGAGATGTACTGACACAAGCCTTTTGTGTCACTATTGCTACAACACAGTAGAAACTAAGATGCATCAGCTGGAACTCTTCAATGTGAGCCATTGGCTGAGTCTTTTCAATGCAGTGTCCCCTTGTGGGTCCAAATATTCTTAATTGATATTGATTCTCTTGATGGGCTTCCAAGCCCATTGTAACTTGCCTCAGGGAAAGGATATAGCCAAGCTAGGGTTTGAGGTAGGTGTATAATGTGGGTTATACTGTTTGGCTTGAGCAAAAGTCTTTCCCTCAGATTAGGGAAGCTGTCAAGCTCACATTTATGCTTTTAGCTCCCTGTTACATCAGTTGCCTTTGGATAGCCCCTGACTCATAGCAGTCAAAATAAACAAAGCACCAAGGCATCCTCCCTTTCTGTATGACCTACCAAGGCTGCCTGCCTCTGTGTGCTGTCTTGTATTAGGTGCACACAATCAATTAAGTGTTGTTAGTGCTTCATAACATATTCAGAAGCATTCATATGCAACTGAGGCTGCATATGGCTTGCAAGTTGTAAGATCCATGTAGGAGGACTCCAAAGGGCCAAACTAGGCTTTCATTAAATGTGCTTTTATGCTTTAAGGATGATATGCAACATGCAAATTATCCTTATTTTTTCAGGTTTTGGTGCAGAAGCATTGTTAGTCTGGCTGGGGTTTTGCTCTTTGTTAGCACTGTTTTCCCTTCTGAGGATGGCCTAATCACCAACACATTCTTTTATTTCTCTAGCGGTGCCTCCCAAGTTGAAGGAAATGAAAAACCAAGAGGCTGTTGTGGGCCAGAAGCTAGTACTAAGGTGTGAAACCACTTCAGAGTACCCTGCACTCAGATTCAAATGGTTAAAGAATGGAAAAGAAATAACGAAAAAAAACAGACCCGAAAATATCAAGATCCCCAAAAAACAAAAGTAAGTACAGAGACATATCTCACAAGTGGGACTGGGAGGGATGGGGAAAGCTGTTCACCAGAACAGTGTGGTTAATTGCAGTATCACAAAGCTAAAACTTGTAAGTTACAGAGGAAGAAAATTTAAGGAAACAGACACTGATGTTATTTTTCTATACTGTGTGGATGAAGTGGTAGTATAGTATAAATATTTAATAAATAATTTCCCCTTTTCAATTTCTATTTATTTTTTTATAGCCAGAGGCTATAATTTTAACCAGTAAGCCTTGGAGACAGGCCATTTTTAAACTACTGACAAGAACAGAGGTACCTTATGTTTATTGTCTAAAATCCAAGAACATTTAAAACCGTCAAAGCAGTGTAGATTTGGAAATATTTTTGAGATTTGCTTTTGAAGCCATCTAGTAATTAAGAGGGGCTGAATGCTCTCTGTGTTAGCTTCAAATGTCTTAATGCAAGCTTGCAGTATTCCTTTACCAGAGGCATTCCCACACATGCAGAACAAGGCAGGGGTGTAGCAGATGTCAGATGAGTAGCAAAGCCTGCAAATCCCATCCTCCGGGCTGTGGAAGAGCGTCCCCTACATGCAACTGATGACTAGTGCCAAAAGATGGTATGGTGCCTTGGTTCTGCCAGGAAGAGAAGAAGCTAGATAATGCATTTTCTGCATAGAGGCAGGAGAAAGCTTTTGCTGTTTGGCCTCTACCTTGTTGTTTAGGTTAAAAAGTTTTGACTATGGCCACTCATCCATCAAAGGAAGCTATGAAAAATCTGTTTGAGGACCGCCCTTCAACTCTCACTTCTGCTTTCAGTAGGCAGGCTTCTATCTGTTGCACTGAGCCATGTCTTCCCTTCATACAAGACACAGGATTTGGGGTGGGCCCTGCAAGAGATTTCTCCTTCCAGGGTGTGAAGTGCCCCCATACTTTTTCTTAGGTCTTATCTCATTAGGCAAGACAGCAGCCAAAATCAAACAGGCACTTTTCTTTTCAGAGTTATTCAGGTTGAAAACCAGACATTCTGTGCTCCCTTGCCTGGGGCACAAGGTGAAACAAGGAGGGGTGCAGAGTAGCACTGATGCCATGGTCACACAGACGGCAAGAAGGAACCTGTGATGTCTCCTTCAGTATTTGCGAAATGGAGCTGTTCCAGGTGGCAGATAGCCTGGCAAATTGTCTGGACCCATTTGTAGGGCCATATGTCTCCATCAGAGTTGTATTTTCAGCCTATTCTGTAAAGAAAATGTTCAGGTCAGAGCCTAGCCTTCAGCTTTCCCAGCAACTGAGTGCTGCCTGTGAGGGGCCAACAGTATTTTCTCCCCTTACATTTTGGCTAGTGCTGATTGACCAAACTAACTGGAGCCAGGATTTCACCTTCCAAGGCTGGGTTTTGTCAGTTCAGCATTGAATCAATAGCCACCTTCTGCCAAATCCCTTCTCTTCTTTCTCTCTCTCTCTTCTTTTTTTTTTTTTTTTTTTTTCCCTATGAAACTTTGAGGAGCTGACAGAAGGGAAAGTAGCTAGTAGCTATTGATTAGAGCATGCATGTGGAATGTGTGAGACTATTTTTCAGGTTGATGTGCCAAGATATGTATAAAATTCCCCAGAAGATAATGAAAAAAATTAAAATTCTTATGGAAAATGGAAATCTGAAGTCTTGTTGCCCCAAGTGGGCAGGGTGTATGCTCTGACCTGGATTTCACACTTCTGTGCACTGCCCCAGACAAGGGTATTTCTCATCATTGGAATTTCTCTCTTCTATTTTCTGCTTTAAAACATGTGAGTGAGGAACAGAGAAGCCTTTCCAGTTAGAGATGTTAAAGTCACTAGATGAAAGCACAAAAAGGGGAAAGATGAGGGATGTCTGCTGACATCTCAAAGATTTTCCTTGCCTTTCTGCTTTAAGATGTTAGTCTGGGGACACATCAGTGCTTTCCCATTTCTTCTTTTGCTGTTTATGTGTGCTACCAGGACCGAGGAGATGTGAGTAGCTTAAGAGGAGACAGATTTTATTTTGATAAAAAGTGGGACAATTCTAAAGCTAAAGGAAAACAGGGGAAAACACAGTGCAAATGAATGTATAAAAATGCATGCAGATTACAGTATTACAGTATACATATTACATTCCACTATACATATTAAAAAGAGCAATCACTAATGAAATATCAATTATCAAGGAGTTTTTTCCCCACTTATTTTCTGGTTTTTTTTATTATGACAGCACATTGGTAAATGTTTGTCATATTCATATGCTGTCATATCGTTGCAACAAGAATTTTAGTGTGATTTTTTTATTATTACCAAGTGTGGGAAACATCAGTTAGGCTAGAGTGGTTGTTGAGCTGTCTGGGATTAATGTCTATTTTGAAGGTCAAATGGCTACATAAAAAAAGTAGGCTATGTTTCTGAAGAACCATTAGCATGCAGAGTACTACAGTCTTATTGATTCTTTCAATCCAAACACTTGAGGATAACACTTTCTATATATTTATAACAACCTCACAAAGTAGTGCCCAGTGGCCAGAAGTGACTTTTAGTGTTGTCATATTTTGCAAGAAATCACCTTTCTCATTGTGTGATGGCAGAATAAAGCCTTCTCATTGTTGGGAGAAAAATAAATGTTTCTGAATTCTGGCTATTTAGCTTTAGGTTTTTTTAACAAATTGCAAAAGTGTCTGACAGAAGGAATATCTAGATGAAGTGTCTAACTCAGAAATTGAAAATTAAGACTGTAGCTTCACACCTGGAATTGTCATAGAAAAGAAAGTACTGGATCTAGGTGTCTATTGGGTGCATTGGGCCTAAGTGATTTGCAGAAGGATTTGCAGAACTGGGGCAGATGTTGTCTGTGTCTTCCTAAGAGTTTAAAAGACTCTGTGGCAATGCAGCTTAGCTTTGTGAGGACTGCCTTTCATGTAAAATGAACTCGGGGGATTGCTCCTGTAATCTTGCTAGGATCATTCAGGGTGGTTGATTCCAGGGTTACAGAGCCCTGACATACGATGGCATGAACGTACAGCGGTCACACTAAATGACTGTCCCCCTCTCATTACACAGGGAAGTTGAGAGAAATGGAATTAATTTAAATTTTAATAAAAAGCACTTAAAGCACTCACTTTTTACACAAAATTTGTCATTGAGTAAGAGCATGCAGTCAGTGAGTTTCTGCTGCTCCTATGATTGCCGATGATTCATGATGCCATGACTGATTCATTTGTGTGTCCAAACTCTAAGTGATCCTTTGTGTCAACAGAGATGCAGAAAAACATCAGGCATCATACAAAAGGCTTTTCACCTGCTGGCTAACTTTCCCATGCTTGTCCACTTGTGCCAGTAACATTTCATTTTCCTGCTCTGATTTCAAACCCAGGTGAAGCCTGTGTGGTTTTGGTTTGGGTAGCGTGCTGTCCAGAGTCAGACTGTTCACTACATGAAGAGAGACTCCCTTATCAGGGTTGGGATTTTGGACAGAGGGAAGGTGTTTGCCACTTCACCTAGCTGTCAGCTTTGGAGGCAATAGTGCATGAGAAAACTTGGTGTGCAAGTGCCCTGTATGTTGGGCTTCATCCAATCTTAGCCTGGATATTTGCCCGCAGACAGGCAATTCTGGATGACAGATGGAGACTCGAAGCAAAATGAATTCAAGCAGTCAGATAAGGTGGGCTGGAACTGCATTCTCTGAATGCATTTCTTTCCGTTTCATGTATGAATACAAGCGCAGCACTGCCATAGTAGGAATGAGTTAAAGATATAGCCGAAGTAAATCTCATAGGGAGAAGCATTTTTTGGTGTAGCATGGTATAGATTGAGGAAAGAACAGGCATTTGAATACAAAATCCCTTATCAGGTGCTCTAAGCAAGTACTGTTGGAGTACTGTATTGCTAGGGATATGCTTCATTTACAGCCACTAATAAGTCATATTCTGCCTGACTGTTTTGAATTCTGTTCTGATGTGTCTTAATAATATTTTTAAGGCTATAAATATTTATATCATTTCTCCTGCTATCAGAGAGAAAACTCCTTGCAGAGTTTTTTCTAAAAACAAGTAAATTTGTCTTGTTAGTAGATTTGTAAGAAATATGGTTTCTTAAGACTGTAATTTAATACAGTCTTAAAATCATAAAAGGAAGACAATTCCTCACCTTTTCCCATGGGTATCACGTAAAACAAAGAGAATAAAATAAATGTTTGAAGAGTTTGATCTAAAAGCCAAGAGTGACACAAAGTTGATTTGCATCAATGTTACTTAATATCATATGGAGAGGAAAAGAGACTGCAGCAGATATACAGTGGGTACCCAAATAAAACTGATAGAGCTGTAGCTGTACTTCTTGCTTATCATTGGGTAAAAATTAGTTCCTTAAAAAAAATAGCATAGCCCACTCTCCATCTAGACGAATGACTGCAAGCATGGCTGAAAGGTAACATGTGCGATATAGGAAATATTGCATGTCTACATGACATGTTATGTGGTGTATACGATTGCTAGACATTCCTGAACAGGCTCTCAACATGCTGTTGCAAAGGTAGATGTGCAGATGGCTGGCAGGAAGATTGAAGAGCAGGCCATTTTTACTGTGGTATAAGCGTAGCTGTCAGTCAGGTGCAAAATTCCCATGCAAAAAGACAGTAGCTTTCACCTTCTGGACACTTCTGTCAGTGTCTCAACCACGTTGTTCTTGTATATTCATGGTTCCCACCAGCTGGAGTCTGTTCTTGAATGCCATCTGAAATGCAGCCCAGTTAATTAATTCAGCATTGGGAACTGGGCTTGTAATGTTGCCTGAGAAGGGACCGCAAATAGTCAGCTATTCAGTTGACAACCATTTGAGCAAACCTGAGCAAATTGCTAAGCCTAGCTTGGCTACTCCTCTTTCTTAAAAGCCCAGTGACCTCAAGAAAGCAGCCCCTTTTACGACATGAGGGGAAATTCTTGTAATGGGGGCTTCTGGCAGAGATGGAGTCCACCTGGCACACTGCTGTCATCGTACGAGGGTCACAGTGCCAATTCTTCCCTGCGGAGAGGCAGAGAAGGCTGAGCTGCAGATAAGCAGATGTTTGATAGCAGATGGGATACTTTACTGTACTGGAGGGAGGGATGGCTCACAAGGAGGGGTTGGAAAGTGGCATTGAACATTTTGGTTGCTCTAGAAGTCCCCTTTGCTACAACAGACTTGTTTCTGATCTGAACCCAGCCCTGCTCAACTGTTCCCAGAAAGGGTAACCAGTTGTGATATCTGGATGGAGAGTTAGGAGACCTTTCTGTGATGAAGCAAAGCAACTCCTGAAACACTGCTTAGCTCAACACTCATTGCTAGTCATGCTGGTGAGTTCAGGGTTTTAGAATGAAGAATCCCTGCCTCCTGGGGACGAGTCCTTCGTGTTGCAGTAGGCCAATATAAGGAAGCCAATGCTCATGCACTCTACTAATGACTATTCTGTAGATAAATGAGCAGGCTTTTCTACAGGCAAAATCTTCCCCAAAGCACTTCTTTTAAACAGAAATCGGGAACAGCAATAATATGTCTATTTTCCCCAAGCTAGTCATTCTCTGCAGTCTAGGTGATAGCATTATTGCCATCACATAGTTGGGGAACCCCCGAATCACACCAGAACATGTTCCTACCAAATTAATGGGTAAGCAGGAGTTCTGCATTTTAAAATCTAATCTTAAAACCTTGGAGACTGATTAAATTACATCTCTATGCAAGGAACAAAATGTAGCTTCATGCAAATTGTGCTCCTGCACATAATTTTTTGTTAGTGCTGGAGAATGATTTACTATTGGGGTTTCAGAGGTTGTTAGAGAGAGTGGTGTGTCTTCATCTCATGATTATTTAGTCAGGTGTTGGAAACTACAGTACTTACCCAGAACTCTGCTACTGGCAATATGAAACTGTTGGAAAGGATAATCTATTTTAATATTACACCCATCTCCATGGCATCTAGATACCCAATTCAGCAGAGAGAAGAATGTTGTTTTTCAGATTTCCTTTAAGAACAAAGACTCCTCTCAAGTAGAAAAGCGTAAACAAGTATCTTCATTTGAGTTCATTAAAATGTCTGTTTTCCAGCAGCCTGTAAGAGAGAGATATTTTTTATTCTCCTCCCTTCTTTCAGACCTGGATAGTGTTAATCTGTCAGTAAGAATGGAAGACAAGACTCTTTGTTGAGAGGGAAAAAACAGTGTATTAATTGATGCAGTGACTGTTACTCCACTACAGGATGTTTACATGTTTTTTTCTGATTTCACAGGAAATACTCTGAGCTTCACATTTACAGAGCCACGTTGGCTGACGCTGGGGAATACGCATGCAGAGTGAGCAGCAAATTAGGAAATGACAGCACTAAAGCCAGTGTTATCATCACGGACACCAATGGTAAGGCTTGACTTTGTATTTTACTATCACATTCAGGAAGATCATGTTTTAAAGCTACCACCAGGACAAAAGGGTTTGGACGAGGGGAAAGCTTTGCAAGTGAAATGGAAATAATGAAATCTATTTGGTGTACTAAGAAAATTAATGAGACCTGACTTGTTTGCTATATTGTTGGGATGTTCAGTTTTCCTTACCCAGACAAATGGGATGAATCCTATGGATCTCAGGAGAGATCAGCATTTTCTGTGAGATACTTTCCAACACCAAGTCTAAGAAACAGTCTAAATAGTCAAGATAAGAAAAGGATGAAGGAAATGGAATATTATTCTAATTTCCATAATACACATGAGTAGTGGAGGCACTACAGGCCTGTGGGGAAGTTTTCATTTAATGAAAAACATCTCTTAGTCTGAACTTCTAAACTAGCATTGCTCTCTTTGTCTTTAGGTAATATTTGTATCTCTGATTGCCACCACTTTAACTTTCACAGTTGTTGATAGGTTTTTCTTTTGATTTCTGAAGTAGTAATGGCATGAATGTATTTGAAAGCATATTATTCAAAGGCATGAATGTAATTCAGGTACTTTAATTCTGGTATTGTGATTTAAACTTATTTCTTGAAGAGCAGAGCTTCTCGTGAGGCAGAGAACATTCAGAATACCCAAATGATTTAAAATTACTATAAGTTGCTATTTCTGCAGGACTCCTTTCCATTTCATTTACAGGAGGTTGCTATTGCTTCTGATGGAATTTTGTGAGTGTTTCCATTGCACACAAATGTTTTAGCTGTACTGTTTCTCCTTGCAAGTGCTTTGGAGGCTGCAGTTCAGCTGAAATCTTATTTCTTAAGTGTCACACTGACTAATTCAGCTCCAATAATTCAAACTCCAGTGTCTAGCCAGTTGTGAAGTATTATGTACCCTTATTCGCAAACAAGGTAGAAGTTGTGTGCGTATCTGAGATGGGTTTAAAGAAGTTGTTGCAGTGGGAATTTACTATGGATGCTTTTCTGTTCCACACTGTGCTCTGAAACAGAAGTTAGGCATTTCAATAAATAGAAAAACAAACGTAAACATTTGCCAGTGGGATTTGTCTTTGGCTATGTGCTCTTTAGTGATCGCACAGAGATTGCTCGACTGTATTCATTTTGTGTATTTGCTATTCTGTTTCATCAACTAAAGCTTCTCAAGTGCTAAGATTTCATACTAGCTGTATGGTATTATAATCACAATCAGATGTCAGGAGACTGATATAAAAGATCAGGTGTTATTTTCAAGAATGTTATTAGGAGGGAAAATGGGTAGGTGTTTCTGTGTAGCTTTGTAAATATTGTTGGTTTCCATGAATACAAATTTTGGTTGTTCATTAGCTGCTTATATGGAAGGCTCCTATACTGTTTCCAAGATACTGGAGTTTCCAAAACTCAGCTGTAAGCATTGTGCCTGTGCAATGATACCGATAAATGCAAAAAAAAAATAAAATACTTGGCCATCCTCTATTACTTTCTCAGACAAGAAATGGTGTCATGGCAGGGGAGTGCATATGGGACCTCATTCCTGTGTTTCATAACATGGATTTTTCAACTTCCTTTTGGACTGTGCTGAATAACAGCAAAACACTCCTGTTGCAGGGAGACAGGAGCTTGGTTTTGAATGGAAATGTTTGCAGGCAAGTCCTATTATGTGCATTTATAACGATATACTAGAATCTGCCTAATCTTGTTGTGAAATTTAAGGTTTTTTAAAACACAGCCATGCATGCAAAATTCCTTGAATGCAGGGCAAACTTGGATCCAAACTAAACCTAGCAGCTGGCTCTTGTCTGTAAAGATCTGAACTGGAGACTCAGCGATATCTGAACTGGAGCATCTCAATGACATTTTATAATCTAGAATCGGGTACAGCAGCATTCATTGGTTGAATAAATCATTTGTGCATATTTGGTTGCCACACATACATCTGAACACCCTCTGCTTATTTTTGCTTATAGACTACCCTTAGAATTGTTCCTAATTTTCCTTCTAATGATGGAATTTTCCGCCTGGGTTTGAGAAGCAGTATGGGCAACATCTGGTGACTTAAGAGCAATGGATCCCTAAGGCCTCAGAGGGCAACATCTGCTTTGCAAATAGGGACAGACCTCCTGCATGGGTGACCTCCTCACCCTTTCTTCCCCCGCATTCCCTGACCTCTTCCCCTTACTAGCTTAATGACAGTTTTGGGATCCAAACTCGGTAATGAGGCCTGAAGGGCAGTCATTACTCAGGTCTTGTATATCTGAGTTCCTGAAGTAGTCATAAGAAAGAGAAAGTTTTAAAAAAAAAGACACCCAAAAACCCCCATGGAAAAAAACCCACCATATTTATCTCTTACTTGTTATTTCCTGCCAATGGGGTTTTGGAAAAGACCTTGGAGTCCAGTGTGGCCCAGGAGCCTCTGTCAAAAACTCTTGTGTTTGAGGGCTGAACCTCTCAGGGTAGGCAGTGAGGTTGCTTTTAGGGTGGCAGTGGGGTAAAGAAAGATGAGTCAGAGGGGCTGACTTTTTTATGGCTGTACTGACCTGCTCTGCTATGTGAACCATAACTTTAATTATGACCTTTAATTAAATGACCTCACCTGGTCATGTTTATTGTGTGTGTCCTGCTATCTGCAAAATAGATCCTCCTTTCCCTTTATGCTGGATGCTTTAAGACTGATGGTGGATAAGGTGATGGCATTTGTGGGCAAGGAGTTGTTCTTCTTTCCACTAAAAGATTAGTGGTTTTCAGTATAAATATCTTGGGTCTAATTTCCTAGAATTTTGTCAAACTTTAACTATTTTAGTTGAAATTTTATTTGCTGGTGTATTCCATGAAAGAAAACTCTAGGGCCAAAGGTCTATCTGTCTTGATGCCTTATCTCTCACATCAAGTAACAATGGGCATCACAAAAAAAAAAAAAAAAAAGACATGAAGAACAAGGCAAATGTGGTTTTTTTCCCCACAAAAATAGGAAAAGCCATACCTTTGTCATTAAGGTCACATGTCTGAAAATAGGTAATTTCAATTCCCTGCTCCAAAGCATAGAAAAATGAGTATTTCGCAATGAAACAATTGCAAAAATGTTGTTGTTTTCACTGAGCAAAGAGCTTTATTTTTCCCTGATCTCATTCCCAGAAATGGTAACATTTTCTGTTTGAAAGAGTAATAGTCAGTGCAACAGTAACTCCTGTCCTTGCGGCTGTTATTACTAAAATTTCTGTTACTTAAACTGACAGATTTGCTCTTGTGCAAGTTTTTGCTACATATAAACAGACACACACACAGACCCCACACACAAACTGTATTGACCTACATAGACTTCTAAATTTTCTTATTTTTATTGTAAGAAACATAAAGCCTTGTCTATAGAGCCATATGTGTGGATTAAAAATGCAAGAAATATAAAAATAAGTAGACAAGCACCATTTTTTTTACCAGTCTTAATAGCAGGCAGTGGGAGCTATTCTGTTCTCTTTTAAATTTGTAATGTGTATAACTTGCCCACAGGATACGAGCTACCTTCTTATTTTCATTCACTCCTATTCATGTACACTCCCCTAAGAAAGATAGTAATTGAGGTCAGAATAGTGGTGTGAAGTTCTCTTGGAGTTGTATAAATAGTGCACAGGTTTGCTAATGCAATAATAACTGCTTTGTTGCTTCCTAATGTGTCACTTTAGCCAGGCAATATTATTGCAGAGATTTTTTTCATGGACTTTCTCCTGAACATAAGTCTAGAGTAAATAACACTGAGAGAATACTTCATACCACAGACAAAGCTTTGATTTTCGTGGTTAAAACTTGCTCGCAAACATCCTTATTTAAATCACTAGACAAGTGGCATTGTTTTCTAAAGTGTTGAGCCTCAATTCCAGCTGAATGTAGTGTCAGTCTTTTCTATTATAACCTGTTAACCTAAATCGTTTGCTTCTCTATGGGGTAACATGAGAGCAGATTCTCTCATGTTTGCTGTGACCAGTATGACTCAGGGTACAAAAGGGTGGATTCCAGCAGAGATATTTCACAAATTAGAAACGGTGCAGAGTAGCTGCTGGCTTATGTGCAGGGTACTGTGTGAGCGCAAATCCTATGTGTCTGCGCAAAGTGAGTTGATGTAGTTTCAGTCGTCAGTGAAGGTGGTTCAGATGACAACTTTTCCTGAATTGAAGGGAACAATTGCTCAGGTGCAAGGTTCTGATTTTGCATCCATAGGACTTGCAGTGGTACTAACAGCTCCGAGATGTACAGTAGTCAGTAAGGATCTGATATTCATCATTCATTAAACTTTAGTTTGCTGTTCCTCTTCTGAAGGTGGGGAGTGGCTTATCTTCAAGAACATGGCAGAGAAATAAGTAAATAAAGGCAACATCTTGCATCTAGTACCCATAGAACATGTGGCCAACTATGAAATCCTTCAAATGCAAGCAAAGTCTCTTTTACTCCTACGTTAACCTGTCTGAGTCTTGATTAATGTAGGAGATCAGAGTATCTCTTTAGCATAGTTACAGGTGGGGCTATAGTTTGTTTTTAACTGGCTGGTGTAATCGGTCTCAATGGGACCGATTCTCAACGGGTGCAAATCAGCATACATACATGGACCAATGTCACTGATTTGGGCCTCCATGCAGAAAGAAAGTTTGGCATAGCAATTCCCCTAAGAGTAGCTTTGAATCTTTTCATGAAATCTGGCGTATTTGAATTGAGGGTGCTGCTCTTTTAATCTAATTCAGGGCAGTAGTTTCTTGGAGGACCGCAAAAAAGGTAAAAAGCACAATAGTGCTAAGAAGCAAAAGGTCTGTTTATCCATTGGATCTCCCTGTTTCCTTGACCATACCTGCCTACATGCTTCTGAGGTCTCAGACTATGCCTTCCCTTCTACACACCTACTCCCTTCTGTGCTATCTGTACACCAAGTAACAGATCTCATATACTCTTCTTTTCTCAAGGTGCATGGTAGTTTGTGTCATTCTTTTTACAATTCAGAATGTCACCTGAGTGACACAAACAATGCAAAAGGCTTAAGTCTTACATCACTACCAGAAAGTAATCATCAAGATGACGGACAGCTTGTTTGTAGTTCTAACTACCTGTGATGTTCATGGTGTTTGAATCCTTCCCAGAGTACAGGTTGTTGTCCCTGTCAGGGTCCTCAGAGCCACCTTCAAGGCCTGAACCAAAACCCATGGGATAAATCCCTTTGTTTTGCTCAAGCAGACTTTTTTGAGTTTATGCCTTTGGGAAACTAACCAGGGGCTGAGAAGGCATGCAGAGGGCTCTTCACAACTGGAGCTGTAGGGCTGTAAAATGTTTGGTTATCCCTGGGGAAAATGGTCTCTCCTGAGGAGGAGGACCTCCTACCTCCCCTCAAAGGCTTTACAGCAGAGCATGGAGTTGTCTCCTCTCGGCAGCCCAAACAAAGCTCCCTACCTGGAAGAATGAATCAAGATACCATGTCCAGGTTGCTATGAGTCCTGTGGGTGTTCTCTGTCTTGCCAGAGGAGACAACACGAGATGGAGCTAGCCAGAGTACTAAGGAAACAGAACTGGGAGCCTGTCCCCTTAAAGCATCCACAAACAAGGATCTCTTGTCCATCCTTCAGTATTTTTACATAAGAAAGCCCCAGCACAAACATACCCAGTTTCGGGAAGCAGCACTTCACCAAAACCAGGTGCTCCTAGAAGCACCAGGAAACAGAAGTGGATAGAACATCTGACGTAGCTGCTTCTTGTGGGGACTAACACATAATGACGAAGACAGGACTGTGGGCTGATGTCTGCATACTTTAACAGACTGCAGCAACAATTGCAGGTATGACTGAAAAATGCTTTTGGTTCTTCCACCGGGGCCAAGTATTGATGGCCCCACACGAGCATCGTCTTTTCTCTCTGTTTCTTGTGTTCAGGTGGCTTGTCATGTGGATCTGTGCTGGCCTTCTTGGGTGGAGTAAAATGCCTCTCTTACCATTGTGGAATACTGTCCTCTTACGCAATACACACAAATTTTGTGTCTTCCATATGTTAGCATCCACTGCTGATGTTTCTAACATGAATGTTACTAGTGGAGCTTGGTAATGTGTGACTTTGCCACGTTTTCCAAACATGTTTCTCAGCACCTTTCAGGTGTGGGAGACTTGGGCTGTATTCTCCACTGGCAGGGAAGCTTCCCGACAATGTTTGTACTGACACAGCTGGGCTGAGGAGGTAGCAGTGAGAAATGCTTCATCAAGCTCAGCACAGGCACTAAATGGAACATGGTTTCTTTAATGGTGAAAGAAAAACTTGCTCCAGATGTGCCAGATGCTGAGCTGAACACAGCTGTTTGGTCTCATGTGACTAAGAAAGGTTAATTGCTTAGGCAACCTAGCTACACAACAGCAAACTGCCTCAGTACCCCCAGAAAGGTCCTGAAAGCTGCCTGGCTGCAGGGCACTGTGTTCCAACACCTAGTGCAAAGGTTTTGACCTTAAAAATTTTACTTATGATACTTATTTCCATGCCACACCTCACTGACTATCAGGGAAGCTCTGCATAACACATTGTCTCACAGGAGTGAGATGAAATTGGGACATATTACCCAGGCAAAGAGGATATTTGCCAAAGAAAACTGGAGCAAAATGGGAAAAAAAGTAGAGAAGAAGAGCTAGCAAATAAGAAACTAAGCCACAGGCTCAACATTGAGGTTTAATGAAAGGAATATTGAAAGGAAGACAGTTGGACTGAGTTTTGTCTCTGGTCAAATTTCTGTGGACTCAGAAGCCAGTGAACAGCCAGCTACCTGATCCAGAACCACAGAACAGAGTAAAAACATTTGTAATTAGCCTTGTCCTAAATTTCTTATGAGGCTTTTTCTCAATTCTTTTTGTTTGGCCTATCATGAGATTCTTGATGTGCCTCGAGAATTCAGGGCAATACTTCCCTGGCATTTCTGGCCCTTCTCCAGCTGCGGAGTTGAAACTCATGCAGCTGTATTGAACTGCACCACTATGAAGCTGAGAAATGTTTTGAGAACTTGGAGAAGACAAAGATTGTTGATGCATGCAACTGAAGAGTGATATTATCACACCTAGGAAATCGCATACAGTTGTGGCTTGCAGGGTCAGAAGCACATGGACAGATGTCCTCTGTGAACCTCTGGAATGAGGCCTCTGTACAAGTCTGAGAAGCCTAAACAAAGGCTTTCTACTCTCTGCTTTCTCCCATCTGCAAGGCATTATCAGGGATCTAAGCACAGCAGCCCCACAGCCGTCAATTGGCTGATTCAACTGATTCAACAAGTGCATGCAAGAAGTTTGTGGCAGTATGTCACTAAGCAATAGCGTACCTCTGTTGGAAGACCAGTATGGAAGAGCAACCTTTCTTATATCTTCAGCAAATCAACTGTTTGATTTCCATCGCAAGGCTCCCAGCACTCATCCCATGAAGGACTGGATTTGCATGTGTGACTTAGAAGATTTCCCTTAAGTGACAAGTGACATTACTGGATGTACATATGAGCAATTCTAGTGATATGAACAAGATCACATCTTTGCAAAATCTAACTGCCTAGAAGCATAAGGAGTGAAGTGAATACTCGCACTGATGCCTTCCAGCTGTTGCCTCTGATCAGTTATTCCCAGAGCAGAATAAGAGATTGAACAACTGGCTTCTTTCGGAAGAAATGGGCTTTTTGCTTCAGCTCTACTAGTAGACACCATCATTTTTCATTTTTTCCCAAAAGGAAAGTTTTGCAAGTTGATGTCTGCTTGCAGCCTCTGCCCACTGAAGCACTTTAAGCTTGCTTCTTTGAGCATCTTTTTCCCTGTTACTTTTTCCGTTCTTGGAGCTGAATGCTGTTAAAGGATCGTCTGACTCCATATTATAACTTCTTCTTGCCTCTTGTGTTTTCCAGAGAGCACCAGCAAGATACCAGTATCAACAGAAGGGACAAAAACTTCTTCACGTAAGTTGAATTAATGGAGTCTTTCTGTCTCTTTCTTTCTTCTTTAACTGCTTCTGCAGCTCTGAAACTGCTCCCTCTTAGCAGAGAACAATTCACCTACATCCAGCACCTGCAGATCACCTTGAATACTGGAGCTATTTCAGGGACTGAGAAATGAATGAAGAAGGGTTAAGCATACTTTTTCATATCCTGGAGCTCTGTTGAGGATGCTAACTTGACCTTCAGCTGTCAGTCTGCAGCAACTCAAGTGAAAAAGTATTTGAGTTGTTAGGAACTGTGTTTTGAAAAAGCACTTGTTGCTCTTGTTCCTGTAAATCATCACAATTTTCAGAGTGTATAGTCATACACTCTGTTGCCTAGACTGCTTTGTTCCTCAGGGCTCTATACACAATTCCTGACAGCTCTACAGGATCTGTCAATGTAGACAGGTAACTCCTGTGTAGTTTAACCACTTTTGAAGCAGCCTTGGCATCCTAGGAGCCTTCTCCAGATGGTTTCCTTTCTGGCTGGTGGGATTTTGCTTTCAGCATTCTGCCTGCAGTTACAAACTGCACGCCTCCAGAGTTACTCCTGGAACTGACCCCAGTGAGAAGTCACTTTCATTATTTTAACTGTTAGAGCTGCTTTATATAATGGCTACAGTGCAAGCAGTTGTCTCTGCTGCTGAGGGAGGTGTGGATATGGGTGTGTAAGTCGAGCATCCCAAAGATTTACAAGATGCACATATCCTGCTTGGCAAAGAGGCTGGGGTCCTGCTAGCTTTTTTGAGAAAGCTATGTCTGGCAGAGACAGGTTTTAGTGTGAGATGACAGTGTTTGTAGGCTAGATCAAGGAAAACAGTGTGATTGCCAGATTTTGCTTTTAGCATGCCTGCAGCCTTTCCTTTGATGCGTCTGCGTGTGTGGCGACCTACTTCTGAAATCTTGGCACTGCTGCCTGACAGAAGAGCCATTGGATGTGCCCATATTCTTTCATGTTCTCAGTGGGGCCTGTCACTGGTGCTTCACTGGATATGTATGAGACCACATAGCTAATAGCAAGTGTCCTGTAACCATTGGAACCATTTTGTTCAACCAAGGTGACATGATGGTCACTGACTCCACTGGGCTTGTCTTGCTTTCTCCCTTGTGCAGCAAGAATGCAGTCACTGCACTTTGCTCCTTTCTTTCCCATGAACTAAATATCTTGTTCTTGAGTGGTCTCTTTCCCTGCTTATGTGGCTTCCAGTGCCTGCTGTTACAATACTCGTCTCTTTACTGCTTATTGTGCCACTGGAGAGGTAGAGGCTGGAATATTCAAAAGGCTGGCAGATTTCATACCAGACAGCACATCACACTGTTGTCCTGAAAGACAACAGAAAGCAGCATGTTCAGTGGTTTCTTGTTGAGGTCTTCTCATGGAGCTCTCAGTACATCTTTGCTATATGGCTGGGGCAGAAACCTGCTCAGTCCCAAACCCAGATAGGTGCTGTTTTTTACACTGTTCTCACCCAGCCCTGGATCCAGACCCTGTCAGCTTTCTCTGCCACTACAGGAGTCTCCTGCTGACCAATAGTATCTGGGGTTTGAGGCACTGCTGATTTTTTCCAGTCCTTGCAAATACAAATAAGTTATTAATGTGTTGCTTCTTTAATTTGAGAGGCTACCGTGAGATGCTGGTGTTTAAATCACCAGGGGCTAGATCTCCTGAAGTATTTCTAGTTACTGTTTATCTAGGAGGACTACTTACAAGGCCTCCTACGGTAGGAAGAATTACAGAGCAGTATTAGCTTTTAAGTGTCGTTTTACTCTGCCTAAAAACTGACTCTGTTGGGCAACAATTGCTGCCTGATGTGACTTGTTAAATATTTTACTACAAAGCTTGCAGTACACCTGAGATGCTCCCTAGGATCCAAAGGCTAGTTGCTAGCCACGCTGACTGCCTTCATCCCTCTCCATGTTGGCACATCTGCCTTAGGCAAAGAGCTCTCTCTGCAAACTCTTCCTTCCAGATAATAGTCCTCCTTGAGCACAGTCTTGTATTCTTTATTCATGCATGACACAATATGTTTTGCTGGACTCTGAGACAGCGAAAGCCCATGCAGCCACACAAATTCATGGCTCTGGTGTGCTGCATGGTTTGTGTTCCTACAGCTCAAGAGATTCAGCCCTAGCTTCAGGCTAGCTTGCTTCTTCCATTAACTTTTCTGAGCTTCCTTTATGTGATTCGTGTTGAGGTCTATTTCCTTCAACAGTCCTACAAGATTATTTGCCATCTTGAGAATGCTGTTTCTTTTTCCTTTATCTGTAACCATTTTGGGGCTGGTTATGTCCCATTTTCATCTGGAACATGTCCTGCTCTGCCTTCCAGCTACAGCTCTCTGCAGACATAGTGGCACTCTTTCAAGCCACAGAGGTCCTTAGCCATAGTTGCAATAACCTGGAGACCTGACTGTCCATTTGGAGTTATATGAGAAGAAGATAAGAAACTAGCATTTCCTGGGTCATCATATGGAGCTTCAAGGCTGAGCTTCAAGACTGCTTTCAACTTTCCCCTGATGCTGTCACAAACAGCTGAAAACTTTGCTGTCTCTTTGCCAGTTTTCTCCTGACCTCCCCTCACAGGACTATAGAGCATTTTTGCTGTAATTGATTATTCACAGCATGCCTAGGACATGCTGTACCAACTTTGAAGTTCTTTGCTTTCTTGAGCTATATCATTTTTTAATATGCTTTGGTGGGTTTCTGATTACTGGGAAAAAAAAAAGAAAATAAAGAAAGCTCTATGGGGGGAAGATGTTCAGGCTACTCCATTATAACGGTGTAGCTCTGACTGTATTCTTACAACTCTGTTGTTGCTTCTGTGTGTTGCAGAACCCATGCTTAGGATACAAGCTTCAACAGAAGGAACAAACACTTCATCCTGTAAGTATATATGAGTTGTTTAAATGATTGCTGTCAAGACCCTCAGGCACATTCCTCACTCTGTAGCTCGGAAAAAAAAAAAAGTTCTTCCATCTAAATCTACAATAAAGAATCATGAGTGACTGGGTAGGATTCCTGAGCTATGGGAACTACTCCTACGGTTGTTATTTGTTACATATAACTCTCAGAGCCATTTCCTTTGCAGATTGAGGGCTAAACAGCTTCCTTCATGAAGGTAAAAGTGCATATTTGTGCAGGGCAAAGGAGGAGGAAACTGTTCCAGTGTTTCCTATCTGGAATTCCCTTCTCTTCCCTGTGTAATATTGAAACCTAAGTTACAGCTTTCATTTTCCTTGGCAATGGACCTTCCTGTGATGCATTTTTTTCCTGCTGAACAAAGCAAACAAAGCGTCAGCAATTGAAGCCCTGTGCTACCCTTCATAGTGCTGTACTACCAAGGACTGCAGAGGCCATTCTTGAGCCCATCAGAACAATTTGGGGACGGAAAGAATTTTTCCTCCCCTTGTTTACAGGACTGCAGTGCTCTGAACTGTAAGAACCTGTGATTTTCTTCTGTTCAGGAGTTGCAGTGTTAAAAGTAAATCTGAGACTTCAATTTAGTGCTTTGGTTTTATGGGTTCAGGCATCTATGTATTCAAGACTAGAGAATGAGAATTTGGTGTCTTTTTGCTTTTCCAGGACTTGTTAAAGGAATCCTGGCTTCTTACCCTCATAGGCAAAAATAGCATATATATGGCAGTCTTCATTTTCTTTAGAAAAGTTGTCCCAACACTTTCATTCTTTTATGTAAATCACAACGTACCAGGAAAGAAATTAAAAAGTAATCAGGTTTCCTAGGTTAAAATCAGTACGGCACACAGCTTCGTGGCGGAAGTATTCTGCAGGAACATTTGTATGGTACAAGAGGGGAGAAGTAAAGTGGTGGGAAAGAAGCTATTTACAGCTCCTATTGCATGGGAACCGCCTACAGCAGAGCACAGGTCTACAGACCAGGAGTGATACAGCACCTTATCTTACTGTTTCTATGGACAACAATAGTTTGGAAAACTATGCTCTCAGAGCTAAAGTGGATCAAAAGCTGAGTGTTTGTAGCAGTAGGAAATGAAGAAGTTGAATGGAACCAGAGCTTGTGGGAATATATTTCAGACTCTTCATCACAGACAGAAATGTTTGCTTAGTTGCACCTTGCAGTATTGCCTTCGTGCCCTTGTTTACATTGCCCACTAAGGGCTGCTCCCTGAAATGTCTGTGTAGGTACTTACTCCAGCAAAAAGCCAGAGCATACTATCTACTCCGCATGTTTAAGACCTGATTATCTTACACGGGGAAACTCAGTTCAGGTTTGTCTGCTTGTGCAAGAATGTGGGCTGGCAACCATAGTTTTGGATGTACTTGAAGCATTTTCTCTTGATGCAAGATGTCTCTTGCATTCTCCTGTCCACTATCTCTCAGGATTATATGAGATGAGACTCCAGCTTCAGGCAGGAGTATGGGTGAAGAGCAGGTAGGAGGCTGATCCCACTTGCCTGTGGCTTCTTTTTCAGTAGAGTACAAAGCTAGTTTGTTTAGCTTTTGGTTGGAGGGAAAGACCGAGCTTGGTCATCTGTCCCATAGATAACTTTAATCTCATTTTCCCACAGAATTTCCTGATGACTTCACAAACTGGTGCAGAAATTTAAAAAAAAGAAAATTAGTTGGAGAAGAAATGTGTCGGTTTGGACTGCTCACTTCTTGTCTCTGAAATCACTAACTTGCAAGCTCCAAGCTTGGCATAGTGAGGCATCTTTCTAGCACTGTGTCTTTTGATGGTGCAATAAGAGATTCTAACCTGCACATATAATGGAGAGCAGATACAGCATGTAGAAAGGAGGCAGGCAAAGACTTTTTGCCTGTCACATTTTCTCAAGTACAATACAGAGCTGCTTTGATTAAAACATTCCATGATGAGAAAGTAAAACTTTCTATAACATGGCATTAGAGTCATTGGTTTATAGTGTATTTTTAACAGGAAAATTTTTGCATATACAAGGCAAGTAGCCTGGCCAGTAAATCATCTGTGTACTAAAAGCGTAATAAGCAAGTTAAGTTTCTGCTAATTTCTGCTTTCCCTCATCTCCTAAAATGAACCCTCCTCTTCCCCTGTATTTATGTATGTAGTACCTGACCAGGAGTCCACTTCTGAAAAACATGAATTTTGTCTAAGAAACATACAAACACAAATATGCACTTTTGGAAGCTGGAAAGCTTGAGGCCCCAGTGATAGAAATTTTGTGTGGCTATTTCTTCTGCCTTTGATATACTTATCCAACCTTTAAAGACCTGATTTTGTTATTATTTCAAGCAATTGTTTAAAAAACCATCTCTTAAATCCCTTGGACCACTCAAGTTGTCCTACTGTCTGATCTTTGGAGTTTTGGTTAGATTTCTTTATCTTTTCAAATAGTATTCATGCACAAATACCTGCAGGAGTTGCTTGGTTTTGATGTGTGGCCAAAACTTCTGGAATCAAAAAAAGGCAGATAAAGAGTGAAATTCCACTATGTAGTCTTTCCCACTTTCTGAGCTCGTGAATTGCAAGACTCCGTTGTCTAAATACACTGGTAGCAGCTCAGTGACTTCTGAAATGCAGGTATCTTTGGGTGAGCAGAATTGGTTTAGAAGAGCCTACTAACAGGCAGAGTCACTTGGGACAGGATGGGAGTAGGAGAACACTGTAACTAATTGACAAAGCTGAAGGAATTCAGATGGTGAAGGCAATTACTCATATGGTAGCACAGAAGGACTCCCAGCTCCTGCTCTTGTAATACATTAATCTGACATCTTCAACTGCCAGCATTTAACTCATCCATTCCATGGACTGAAAGGATGCTTATGTTGGAAAGCCTTATACCTGATGCCTTGGTGGGACAGTAGGTCAGAGGAAAACATTATACCACCTCATGCATTTTGCTTTATTATTTCAGTGGTCTTATTTTTCTCAATGATAATCTCTGGAGAAAACACTTTGCTTTGTTCTAAAGACACAGTGAGTGAGTGGGCAGAGTCAGATATCTAGTTCTTTTCTAATGTAAAATAAGTTTAAGCTTCCTGGTTAGTGGAATTTCTACTGAAAGAGCAGAGGTGAAGATGTGTTAATCCCCTGTTAAAACCAAGCACAGTGTGCAGTATTTTCCAGTTTCTTTCTCCACAGTAAATACTAATCATAGTGGGCCATGCAGTGGTAATCTCAGTACCCTTATGATTTGATTTGGTATGACAAATCCTGTTTCCTGTGTCTAAATTTCACAGATAAAGAAAACTTATGTGAATAGATAGCATTTCCCAGAGACACAGATTTCAGCCTTTTGCATGATTCCCAGTCTAACGCTTGTGTGAGATTAGATGTCTGCTTCCAACCACTTAATCTTGAAGGATTTTCTGTTGGTCCCCCAGCCTTTCTCTGAAGAAGAGCTTGGGTTGGCACTGAGGACCTGAGCTGGGTTAGGCAGCTACGCTGGGAAGTTTGTATGTGTCAAACACCACTAGTATAGAGTCAATTATCTTCTGTGCTGAGGTTTCATGTTGTTTTTTTTTTCCTTCAGGGAGATCAGAGAGATGAAAGGCAATGATGGGGTATAAGCAGTATTAAAATTGAAAGAAGCTGTCATAACAGTCACAAAAGAAGAAGCACAACAGTTTATATAGCTTAAATACAGCTGCCAGAGTGGAGGGTTTTAAGGACATTGGCTTTAGCAATCTTTCTATTTGTGCACGTAAGAGTAAATCTCTAACAGTAGCACTTTTCTCATCATTTGTATATGATGAAGCGAAAGTGTTTTATGCATAAATATACATATCTATGTAGGTTTATAAAGTGTATATATATGTAAGTGTGAAGACGATGGTTTGGATCTATTTATTTCAGGCTGTGCTTTCCAGAGGTCAAGGATTACATCGTGAAAAGCACTACCAAACATGCAGTGGTCTACTCTGTCTGCATACAAGTCACAAAAGCTACTTCAAATGTTTCTGTTGTTTGTAATATTTCAGAAAGAACTTCACAGCCCACCTCCCATTGCCTTAAATATGCGGTGGATAATCTTCTTCTCTCCAAGGTCCTAACAGAAACTCTTCCCATCATGCAGCAAAAGGGATCAGTAGTTAAATATTTTTCAAAACTGAATGTGTCCTCACTGGTGGAATGGGGGGACACCCTCACTATAAGGTAGCTAGCCAAAAGACACATTGTTAATTGCTGCCTTAGCTGAATGTTAGAAATGGGAGACTGCATTAGCTTTCCTGAGGATCCCTGAGTTTTTCAGGACCTCTGTCTCTAAGACCCTGTAAGTCACATGGGAATTTGAATTCAAGGGGCTGCTGGAAAGGCCTGGTTTCTTTGAGTGTCTTCCAGAGGGTCTAATCAGGGCAAAACCTTTCCTAACAGAGTATTACTTTATGCCTTTCTGAATTCTTCTCCCCACTATGCAGAAGTAAGTACATAGTATGTACTATGTGCCCACCTGAGACCAAAATCAGTATCTTTCTGTTTTGCCAACATAGCCTGTGCTATACGGGAGGACATGTCCTTATAGCAAAGAATGTGTTGGTGGTATGACTTTCAAATTTCGATCACTGTGTCTTCCAAGGGAAGAAGTCCCTGGTGCTGTCACTGTGACAAAAACAAGTACTCAAGGGCTCCAGTTCCCTGCTGGCTATACCCTTTTTGGGTAGCAATTAGAAACATATTTTGTGATATTCGATGATCCTTCTCAAAATCTTTCCTCTTCCATGTCTTTTTGAGGCATCCAGGTAATTCATACTGAAAAAAAGTACATGACAGGCAGTGACATTAGCTGGGCAAAGATCTGCGAACAACACGGAGCAAGCATCTATTTCAGACACTCTGGTGAATCAAGATATGTCTTTAACCATGCTGAAATAAAGAATGTCAGTGCTTTGTAGGAAGGCATAAAGGAATCAAAGATCTCAGAGAAAGCGTGAAGAAAGGATACTCACAACAGACAAAAATTATGAATGTGTACCTGGGTAGAGAATAATGTTTGTATTTTAAGACAATTCCCAACTAATCCCAAAACCCCTGAAATACTGTTCATCTCCTAATCTTCCACCTGTTGTGCCAACATTGCCTACCTACCACCAAAGAGACTTTGCCCTGAGGCATCCAATTGTTTTAACCCCAGGAGAGACTAGCAATGCTGGGTCCTCAGAAGGCCCTTCTGTCCTGAGAAAGACATGCTTGATGCCTACCTCTTGCTTTTGCAAGGGGAGTTTCTGTTGTTTCAGCTTTGGTGGGAAAGGTCCAACAAAGAAGATTGTTCCAAAGGAAAACTGAGTTTCCAAATCTGAATTACCCCAGCATGCCTGGAGGTTTGCTGGCCTCCATTTGAAAGAGAGGCACACACAAGTGACTTTCTTAGGTGGTATATTCTGGGCTTTCTATTCCACTTTCCTCAGGGGAGGTCTTAGGCTGCATCAGTTGTAAACAGAGACACTCCATGGCATAGCAGATCCTTGGTCCATGAAATGTTATTTCAAGTTCATGGTCTGGCACATGGATTGTGTGTGGAATTCTGTGACAAAGCAAAACCACAAAAGGAACGAAATACAGAGAAGTCAAGAGACCAGGTTCAATGCTTTATTTTCATGCTAAGCTTCCAATTAAGACAGCTCTGGGCAACCACAAAAGGCAAATGCTGTTGTCTAGCAAGAAGAAACAGTTTCTTAGAAAGCAATAGGGGAAAGGAAGATACCATTCTGAGTTATTTGTCTGGCCTCCTAGGCTGTTCTTATTCCTGAGCAGGAATCCAGAGAGTACCTACTATTTTAATAACTGGATTCAATTAGATCTGTTTCTAGAAGATGAGAGCAGACGATAACACAGCAACAGATAAAAGATGAACAGAAAAGTATATTGTTATTTTCAGAATAACGTCTGGAGTGTATGGCTTTCAATAAGTTTCCATTTGCTTAAGAATAACCCCTGGATAAATTACTTTTTATGTCTTAAAAATGCAAACTGTGTGACAGAAGATATATTTCAGAAGCCATAAGCAGAGCACTGTACACATAAATATGATGTTTTCATAGATGCTTGGTTTTTAAAAGCTATCATGGTATCCTGTCATTAGCTTATCCATAAACGCAGTAGCAAGCTAAGGCTGAGACTCAATTTAGATTATAACAGTTCCTACCAGGTAAATTAAAAGCAATATCATTCTTTCACTTTCCTATTAAAGTAGTATTCTAACAGTGCACTTGGAGCCAAGCTAAACCCTTGGGAAGAAATTACCATCCCATCCTTCATGTCCACATCTCTTCTAAATTGCCTTTTGGTAACCTCTCCTAGGTGGGAAAGTTGTATCTCCTGTGACTTTCATTATCAATATGTTCCCACGGGTTCCTAATGGTTTCTGCTTGTTCTTGACATTCTACCTCTGTACAGAGAGAAGGAATTGCTGTAGTCACTGCAGCAATTAAAACACAGCCTTCTGCAGTGTGATCTTCCCTCTAGGTGTGCATCATCTTAAATATTTAGCATTAGTAAGCTCGTCAGTCATTTTGAGTTACATCCACAGTAGCATGGAAATGCATGGCAAGGATCACAAAACACCCATTCTGTGTTTTCTGAAAAGAAGGCTATGCCTTCAAGCAGTTGTTCTTTATGAATCGTGTCTGATGGATGTCAGTATTTTCTCTCAGTGAATATATACATATATAAAGGCTCTTGTATTTATTCCAAAGATTTTTTTTCTCCTGATTGCCCACTGTTCATGCTAGTCATTTCAACTTTGTTATGGCTGTGAAGAGCTTGTTGGCCTTATTAGTATTTTACATTAATCACAGTATCCAGCTGTCTGAGATCTTTTGGCAAAATAATTCCAAATTTTCCCTTCTACAGGGATATGCTTTTTACAAGGGGGAAACTTTTCACAGCCATCCAATTTCCAAACTTCATCAATCCTTTTGCAAGCTAAAATAGCATGGGGCATTTCTAATTTATGATGGATGAGCATAAAGGCTGAATCTGGGGTGCTAAGTGGGGCTGAGGAATGTGCTGGACTGTTTTCTCATTTCATCATTAACATGCTTTCTTATGTCGTTCTGTCAACTACTGCTTTTCAAGACACCTAAGCACAATATGAAGATTTAAGTGCATTGAGACCTTTCCCAGCAGGCAATATGGCTACCAACTTACCACCAAAGCTCCCTTCACCCTCCCACATTATCCCATCAGACGTGACAACCTTGAAACACTCCCAGGGGCTTTTATACCATATCACAATTAATCATAAAGCTGTATTCATGTTATAAAAATACTGGCTGGGTGGGCTAAGACACTTCCTTCAATTTAGACACTGACAACTGGAAAAAGCACACATGTAAATTATTTTTAAATAATTTAAAAGGGCAGAGGCATGGTGAATTGGTGTGTGATATAGATGTAGCTCAGCCATGACACTTGCCCTTGGACTGTCCCCTTTGCTACTGAGCAGTGTAAGGACATCTGAGTGGTCAGGTTGCCTATCTCACCTCAGTCTTCCTGCCTGTGATATACTTATGGGGCACAGGGCAGCTGTCATTAAATCACAGGTCTCCCAAGTTTAGCATCCATAACCACTGCTCTTGAACAGAGAGATGAGACAACACTTCCTGCAGTCCCAAGCAAACAGAGTAGACAACTGTTTTTCCAGCCCTGAGCATTTGGCTTTTTTGTTTGTTCATTTGTTTCTGTTTTGTCTGTTCAGCACAGAAAGGCTCCTTGCTCCAGAATTATAAATATTCAAAATTGATCTTGAGTCAGAAGGATTTGACTGGACACAGCTCTGCCGCCTGAAGCTTTTACAAATGCAATGTGCCACTGAGCTTATGTTAAAGTTTAGTATTTCTACATAGGGTGGTAATAGCCCTTCAGAAGTTAATCCCGTCATTATTTTTTGGAGGTTTGTAAAGTAGAGTCTAAACTTTATTACTAGTATATATTTGGTAATATTCACAATGATCTGAAACATGATTCTTAATAACACAGTCAAGTATCTGACAGGTATTTAGATGAGCTTTCCAAAATGTCAGCAAGTTGGCTGAGGAGTATTACTGTAATGGTTGGTTCTTTAAAAAAAAAAGAACAGATAAGCCATACTCCACAGAAGAAATATGAGAGCATTTTTTCATTAATGTATATTCTGCAGGCAGATATCTAGCTGTGAAAGGCCCTACTACCTACTTTGTAGAAAGCTACTCATTAGATCTGCTGCTGCCAATTGTGGCACAAATTGTCAGTGGCAGAAAGTTTTTTCTAGTGTTCTCAAGTTAGAAGTGAGCTAAACACATGTGATGCTTTTATTTGTTTGAAATGTCTGGTTTTATGTATAGTAGCTGAAGATGCTCTTTCAGTTGTAGCTAAAATTCTGTTGTATGCTTTTAAGCACTGGCATCCAATGCTGTCGGGCATTAGTTCAACAGTTTAGTTATTGTTCTGAGAGTTTTAAATGTAGGTTTAAATGTCTGGTACTTTTGCCTGATTAAATGCCACCCCCCCTGCTTTTTTCCATTTTAAGAAAGTCCCAAACTAGAATTGATTGTTTAAAATTTCTTAATATTTTATGTTATTTAAAGCAATGCAAACATGGAGTCATTCTGCTGACTCCATAGGATAGATAGTGAACTAGGATTTGAGTCTAATTCTGTGATATACATTTTATACTATTAATATGACTTCTACTATTTCCCTGGAATGGCTCTTTCCTTCCATTTCCCACTAGGGAAATCTTAGGCTTAAAACAAGATGCAGGCTACGCATAGTTCTTGAATATTTTAATGATCTACACAAAACCCATTAGCTGCCACAATGGCAACTAATACTTGACAGACTAGAATAACAGTTGTCTCAGAATCTGTGAGAGACCAGAAGAATCTTAAATGCTAATTTTGCAGGAAGGATGAAGAATTGCCTTGAGCAGCAATGAAGCTCATTCAAATGTGTGTCTCTCTGTCATGGTGCAGAACTGATGTTTCAATTCTCTGGTGTAATGAACTCTGAATTAGATGGTGTCCCTGGTTATTAGGAAAACTATATCTACAGAGCAGATGCTTGTAACTCTTTTATAATATTTGTCACTTTGGAAGGAGGAGAAGTTTAGATATGTCCAGGGAAGGAATGCTGAATATGGATTCATGTCACTCCATATCTTTTTTGGTAGACTGGTAGTCAAGCCGGTATAGCTATGATCCCTAAAAACAGCAGATCAATCCCAAGCTTCATGAGAGATAACACAAGTCTGAAATCATCTCCACATGTGTTCAGCAAGCACACATGGGCTGTACATCAGTGAAACACCTTCACAGAGGCAAGAGAGAAGAAATTTGGCACAGTTTAGGGACTGTTTACCTTAAGCTATCTAATTGCATGTTTCTGTCAGATGTAGAGGATTCTTGGTGTGGGTGTCTTCCCCATAATGTCTGTGCCCTGAACCACATGTATAAGTGGTCTCTCCCATTGGCAGCAACACCATGAGTGAATTACACCTCAGAGGACACAAACTAAATGCCACCACTTTGCTAATTCTTCCAGCCAAATGGACACCCAGAGAGCTAATGTATTGTTGTACTTACTGCTTGAGTTATGTGTAGAAAATACACAGTGAAACTCTAGATAATTGGATGTGGATTATATTTGCAATTATACGTTCACTGGATAATATGCATGCATCACAGACCTAGTATTCACCCCAGCAAGAGCACACAGTTATAGGCAGGCTGAGCAAATTGAGCTTTTTAATTTGAAGGTGCAAATGAATTTCATGCACACATGGGCACTATTAGCAGATGGCCAGTAAGGAAAGTTGGGTATAGAAGAGGGATTCTTTCCTTTTAGTTCAGTAAGAATCCGTTCCTATGGATGATGTTTCATCTTGAGGAACAGTTCTGTAAATGCCTTGTAAAATACAAGATTGCCATTCACAACAACCCCAAAGCAGCATGTATCAAGTACTGAATGGAGCATTTTCTCTGGATGGAGAAAAAAAAAATCAAAAAGACTAAGCCAGATATACTGAATATTATCAAATTTGCAGAACAAGATGTGGAGCAGATAGCTCTAGTAGAAACACATTAGCTGCAGTTGCTGAACTGGCATAAGATTGCTGAAAATTTTGCAACTTCCTTAAGGAAAAAATAATTCTTTTAAAAGCTATTTAAGAAGAAATGAACATCACCTAAGTCTTTAGAATGCAAGCAAGCGGAGAATTGGTTATCACTCATTTAGGCTGGCTGTTCTCAGGTTCATCTGCTGTATCCTAGTATTTAAGAGGTAGTGGAGAGCAGGAAAGGCTAGTCTTAAGCAGAAAGGAGAGGAGAGCCTGTGTATATGAGCTAACATTTCTGCTGAGCCTTTTGTCTCAACCAGATCTCACTGCTCATTTCTTAAACACTGCCATATTCTTGGCATCTCCCCTTTTATTATCACAGAAAATTGTCAGCATGACAAAGTACATTACAGCATTTATAAGAAACACTGACTAATAAGGTCCAGTGAGTCTTTAAGGAGCTCTGTATAGTTTTCTGATCTCTGAAGGGTGTTTCTTCCTTAGCCCTAGTCATGATCACATCTTGGCCTTCAGTAGCTCTGCAGAAAATGGTCATTCCGATTAATTTTCAGCACAATCTCCGTGTACAATACCACCTGTCAAAACTGAAATATCACCAGTTCTTGAACAACAGTCCCAGATGTCAGTCAGTCAGACTGACCATATGTGAAGCAGTCATGTTTCTGTACCTCCTCTACCTGACCAGGGAAGAAAGGGAAGCTGAATTTCTGGAAAAATGGCATTTGCTGTAGGGCAGAATTTCTGCTCCCAGCCCATGCTCACACATGATGAGGAAGCAGACCGGCCAGTGAAATGCAATAGGAGGCAGGCTGGCCAGCCCCAGCACCTGCAGAGACCTGTGTCCTCTCTTTGCCAGCAGGCAGCAGTTAGTGCCTCAGGAACTGGTAGGGGAAAGACAGAGTAGAAAGATGATGCCTCTGCTAAATGACCATGAGAGGTAACTCAACCTTTCTAACTCCTGTTTTTGCTCTCGTTAGATCTGCGGAGAGTCTTGTCTCTTCTCTAATCTTGTTTGATTGTTGTCTCCTCCTCATGCTCCTATAGCAACCACCACCCCATTATGCCTTGGATCAGGTTCCTCACCATGAGGCCACCGGTGCCCCATGACTTCAGAAGGGGTCTTCTCCCATCTTATAGACCCAGTGCAGTCAGAGATGACAGATGATTAAACCCTAATCCACTAAGTGGAGTGTGATCTCCTCTTGTTCTGCTGCCTCTTCATCCCTTATCTACATCAACTAGAAACAATTACAGCAGCAAGCCATATAATCAAATATTGTGGCTGGAGTCACATGCCATTTCAGATACCTTGAATAGTGTTGCACATGATTGATGTGGGAATACAGAGCACCAGAATATGTCCGTGCTTTACTGATTACTGTCTCTAATTGTGGGCAAGGCCAAAAAGGATGAGGAAGGTGCAAAGATAGTCCTCATGGGAAACTGTGGACATGTACTATTACCTAGAAAATGTCATCCTTTCTCTCTTGTGATTAATGATTGTCTTATACTCCAAAACTTACTAGCCCTTGCATAAGAAGTATTTTTTTTTCTAGTGCAGGAGGGAATGCATGTTCCTATTTCAAATGAAACTATCAAATCTTTTCTTAAAATTTCCTTAAGAACTTGACCTGAAGAGGGCCTAAACAAGTAGGGATTTCTCAATAGCAGATAAGATTAAATTTTATTTTCTCATCCCACATGGAAAAAAAGCAATGCATCTATTTCCCATAGAGGAAAATCTAACCACAGTGGGCTATAAAATCACCTGGCAGGCTGGAGAGGCATAACTTGGCCTGCTCCTCATAGCCCACAGAGGTCCCTCTCATAGCTGAAGAGGGGAACATCCTGACTGGTAGAAGGCACTCCCTTCACTATGCTGGTAATGTAAGATTGTAACGTGGGATACCTGGGGGGTCTGATTTCACAGCTCATGTGCAGTGCTGAGAAGGATACATGTGTTAGTCTTTTTAAGACTTCTCAATGTTTGACCTGATTATGGTTTATTTGTCCCCGAGCAGATACAATTAATAAGTATCACCCACAATTAACATGTGGATGAACATACAAGGAAAACAATGCCTTCAGCAGTGAGCCAGCACAAGGCTTCTCTGACACTAGCCTTTGCCCTGTCATTTCACCCACTGTTATTAGAAATTCATCAAATATGTCTGGAGTATTTGCATGCTTAGTTTGCTTTGGAAAGAGGGGATTGTCTAGTTGTGAAAGGAGATTATGCAGCAATTTCCTCCTCGGCACAGCAAGGCAATGAATCTGACTCTTCATTATAGAGGAAGGATGAGTAAGAACGGTTGCATTTCCTGTGCAGTGAGAGCAACATGAGCTGTGCTTTAAGTTCCTTTGGGAATTTCTATGATGATGTCAATTTCAGACATGATGCATAATGTTACTGAGACAATGTAGATGTTTAAATAAAAATGCTTGTGGGAAAGGTATCGATTCATTAAACAAAATGTTTGATCTCAGCTAGAAAGACAACTGTACAAAAGAAGACAGTCTCAAAGTTAGTTGTTCGAGTTTTATAACTCATACATTAACATTGATGAGCAATGAGTTTCTGAGATGACCATTTTTAACAGATATTCCCACATTCTCTCACCACTTACGAAAATACTACTCTGCACTTATGAATATAAGTGGTTTGGTTTTTTTATGTGAGAAACTGTAAAGAAGTCTTGCAGTTACTTGTATTTGCTAAATAAATGAAGGATAGGGGTCCCACATCTCACTCCTGTGTTTTCATACTCCTGCTGAGGGTGAACACAATTCAGTTCTGCTGGTCAAGCACAAATACTCTCTTTCTGTTTCCCAGAATCTATAATAGATATGCCATCCTGCTTACATTTTTTTTCTAAATCCCTTACTTGGGGAAGGTTGTACATCTGCAAATGCAGAAATTATCAGAGGGACAACAATGACAAGGAAACATTCTCGAATGTTCAAGAAAAATAGGCAGTCCAGCAATTGCATGTTAGCAAGACACTGTTCAAAGGAAAGATTTCCTGAGCAACCCTGAGCTCATCCCTTAGGACTAATATGAATGTGAGTTGCAGGCTGGAAATCCCAGACCAACTCTTCGATCCTGAGGGAACAATGCATAAATCCAGAACTGCATGTGCCAGCACCCCATTGAACACCCAGAGAGACTGTAGGTGCCTCAAAATTAAAAATATTTTCTGCATGGATTAGTCCAAACATTTACTAGTTACTTATGTGATGAGTGAAGAGACAAGCAGACAGCCAGCATCTTGAAGATGACTGAGATGGAGCAAGGGAGGTTGTCTCTAGTTCTCCCATCTCCTTGGTCCTTAGCACTTCCTCAGAAGTATAAGGAGGCCAAAAAAATCTATAAAAAAAAAACACAACAAAAACAAACAAAAAAAGAATAAAAAGAAGGGGACAAAGCATCAGATCACCACCAAATAAATGCACCTACTGTTTGTCTGTGAAGAGAGTGTTCACCATGTCTTCCCTCAGACATGAGGGAAGTTTTAAGAAAAAAGCTTCAGTGACATTCATCTCTCTAGTGTAAAAAATGTTTCATTATTTTCTGCAAAGCTGGATACTTACTTCAATAAGAGGAATTTGAAAGTTCTCCTTGAAACAGCCTGCAGTGGCAGTATTGAAAATGTGCTCTTATGAGAGAAGGAAAAATCCCAGCGTGGAGAAAAAAGGGATGGCCATGTCAGGTTATTTTAAAATAAACCCAAAAGCTGCTATTACCATCTTGGGTGAAGTCTACCATGGTGAAAGGACCTCAAGAGCAGTCCAGCACCCTCTAAGGTAAGGAATGGAGGAAAGCCCTGAGTCATGAGCAGTTGCAGGTGTAAGAAGGGAACTGAAGTGCCTAAGGGCATATGGTTGGTCCATTTTAGATGCCTGTTCACATTTTTTTAACTGGCTCTTTCTCCCTGCACCCTCATAAAAGAAATGCAGTGACTGCACATGCTTTATTAAAAGATTTGGCTGGTGGCCATAGAGGAATAATTCCTCTTATTGCTCAGTAAATCAAGTTACTGTCATTTTAAACACTAGCTGAATTTGTGATAAGCACATGAAAGAGTTAACTCTACCACTTTTATGTTACCACAACATTAAACTAACAGCAAATTTGGGGAACATAAATGTTATCCTATCTTGTAACATAAATTTGGAGCATAGGAAAAAATCCTTATAAAACTATGCACGTACTGTAAAAATCTGTCTCTTACTTGAAAAATACACAAGTAGAACTCTAGACTAGTGAAGTGCAAGTGAAATATGTGAAGGAAAGAAGAGTGTCTTTGGAATTTATAGCCATTTCAAATATGTTTTTTAGATTTTGAAATAAAAAATTCTTCATATGTTAAGCACATTTTTTTTCTACAATAATAACCTGGTTATCCTGGGCTAGAAGAGGATGTTGACTTAATTCGAAGTGGTGGGGTCTTTTTTGGTTTGTTTGGGGTTGTTTTTTTGTTGTTGTTGTTGTTGTTGCTTTAGCAATTGAAAGCCTTTCTTTCCTAATAGGATTAACTTGAATAATTACCACAGGATTTCTCTGTGCCATCTGCGTAGTTCCCCATAGTGGTATTAAAAAGCCTGCCTGCAGTAGGGAAATAGTCAATGGCTGTGGGTAGCTGAAAAGGTTATAGTTAACTGTTGCCACTCAAAACAACAAAAGTCATCTTCAAAGGTAGTACCGTGGTAGTTTTTACAGTCATCCCCATCAGGCCCAGTTGGTGGGAAGAAGATACGGTATCTCATTTTCAGCAAGAAGCTACTACAGAGGGCTCAAGGCCAGCAGGGTGAAGTGAGGGGCCACAACCAAAATGGCAGGTGTTGTGACAACCTTCTTACAGCTCTTGCTCAGTGACATACAAGTGATCTGAGACAATGAAGATTTAGTGCTGCGTGTGCCAAATTTTGTGTTATACCTTTGGTTCTGGCTGCAGACCAGAATCCTCCCCTCTGGCCTACTAGGAAGTATTGTGTGTGTTTGGCATGTCCCTGAAATCTGTAAGACACGTCAGTGGTGTGTGGGAGAAGCCTCTGACACTTCAGCTTTAGGACAGCTCCTTGCTGCTTTTTACGATTTCTACGGTTTAGGCACTGTATCGAGGAGTTAATAGTTTTGTACAAAAAAAAAAGGAACCCCTTGAGGAGGGGCAAAAACAAAATGTGACTCGGTTTGAGACTGCACAAAGGCATCCTGCTGGGGGAGTAGGTCTGAATTAATTTCTGTTATTTTATATACATATGAAATACATTTTTACATATTTCATGTATCTAATCTGTAAATTTGTAACATGTTCAAGTCACATGTGTTTTTCTGCTGTTCTAAGCCTTGGTTTCAGGGGTTCTGGCTAGGTATCCATATTTGTATGCAGCATAATATGTTTTCCAGGATAACTGGAAAATCGGAAAGTCATTTCTTCAGCATGTGTGTGCAGATACCAGCTTGACAGATACATATTGTAAAGACAGATCATTGTTTGGTGTGCCAGGAAATGAGCACTTCTGGCCTGACTGTCTAATATTCCTTGAAATCACAGGACATGTGTGGGGATTTCTTCCAGCTCACTGTGAACTGTGTTGTTTCAATGGGAAAAGGGATTGGTAAAGACCTTTATTTGGGGTGCTTCATCTCATGCTGTACCTGTTTCTTCTCTGCCCATCCTCTGCAGACTTGCATAAATGCGTTTGAACATAATCACATTCGTGGAACAAAGAAAATGCACAACCTTATTGTCACCAGTTAATTGTTCCTGGAATAATTCCTAGAGGTTGTCCACAGTTGCCTGTCTCAGTGGTAGATTCAGACCTGTCATTCCTCCCAGCTTCTGTTCTTTTCCAAATAGCTGGTGTTATTTAGCCACTTCAGTTGACACTCTTGGAAACTCTCTCATTACCTAATGTATGATGAGTTGACTGTTGCCAGTAGTTACAATTTACCTCTACGCTGGTAAGCAGTAAACCTGAACTTTCATTCTTCTGCATTCACATTAATAATGCATTATGTTTCCTGTAATTACATATATGCAGAGACATTTGGGTTTTTTTGTAAGAGGAAGAAAGGAGATGGAGATGGAAGGTGGAAGGTGGTGGCAACAGCTACAACTAACTATTCATGCTGACTAGACCCCAGCTGCATAGGTTTTTAATTAGTCCATGTATAACCCTAATAGTCACTGTTGGGATAATGCTAGCACTTGTTAAGCGGGCTGCCTTAGAAGGGGAAGTGCATTGTCTGCTTACACCTGCACTATGTAGTATTACTAGCACACACTCAGCAACACAGGCCAAGACTTTATCCTTTTTTATTTTTCAATTCATCTGGTTTAATTTTAGTCATTTTATGTCCTTCAAGGCAGCCTCAAAGAGTGATTTCTGTGCAGTTGAGTAGGGCTGCTTTCCTGGTGAAACACAGGCAGACATAAGGCACTCCTGGTGGACATGACCTGCAGTTTGAATGCAGGAGAAGCTGCAGGAATGATGCATCTGTCAAATGAAATTATGATCTCTGTGAACTTTCTGATATGTATGTGTTTGTGGGTGCATAAACACTCTGTCACATACTATTGCTAGTAGTATGGATTAGAAATACCTTGGCTACCTTTGCTACAGTAGCAAAGTCTTCATTTGCCCACATTCCTCTATCCTGATGTGGGCTGTAAAGACCTTGGTTTTTGCTCTGTCCCTGCTTCCTATGCTCCATTTATAGGTTGTTCAATGTCTTGCAGAAAGGGGTGTTTCCCCTTGGTTTTTGCTCTGTCCCTGCTTCCTATGCTGCATTTATAGGTTGTTCAATGTCTTGCAGAAAGGGGTGTTCCCACCCCTTTCTGAAGCTGAACCACTGCTCTTGCATTATCCAGCAGCTATCAGTGAAATGAGATTACAGCAGATACAGATTTCTTTAAGGTTTCGAAGTTTCCTCTTTGCTGTTTTCTTCTCTTGCATTTGGCAAGGCCCAATCTGACACAGAAAGATTGAAGTCCTGTGTATGGGAAGAGTTAACAACTTTTTTTTTCATTTCAGATTTTTATTTCTAAAAGGTGGAAGTTTTGCTTTTGTGCCAGACCATATATAGCACAAAGAGATATGAGGTGCAGGGATGAGAAAGATGTAACAATACATTTTAAAACACTATCTGGAGTTTGCATTCAAAACATAGCTATGTAATAAAGCCATATGTGATTAGGCTACTGAAAACTCATGACTAGATATAAATCTCCTTTGTCATACTTATTTGAATTCTTCTTAATTATTTTCTGGAAATCGAAAAAGTTTTCTAGCCAATGCCAAAGGAGTGATTCATGCTTTCTATGGCTTTCTGAATGCACTAAGAAATAGTATTAAATATTAAATGTCCTTGATGATGCTAGGATTCTGAAACATGGTGAGAGCTGTTGCTTTAGTTATTGTTGGAATTTTTGTGGTTATAGATACTGTGTTGCTTATCTGTTTTAAAGAGTGAACATCTCAATTCTGCTAATTTGAGCATGATCAAGCTACATATAGGCATGATCAGAGCTAAACCAACCAGTGTAATTGAATTAGTGTCTTGATTTAGGATAAGGTAGATTAAATTCATTATTTGGAGGTATTTGCAGAAAGCAATCTAGCTCTTGAGCTGAAATAATAACATTTTCTGCAAGCAAAATTCTGAAGCTTGCAGATCCTGAATTTATCACTGTACTGTAAGACTTACATTACAAATCCAAGACAGTATTATGTCCTACCATTAATACCTATTTATTTAATGATACAGAAGTTCTTCCATGCAGTAGACTGGCTCCATATATTTGACTTCTTTCTTTTTGTTTTTTCTGTGGTTTTTTTTCTAACAGAAAACTATTGAATATACATACATTAGAGAGTTAGTCTCTGAATAAGTCCATGTGTAGTTGAAATTTTGAAAATTATGCTTTAAAATGAAGTGTGATGCCTTAAGTTTTAAACAGCAGCAGCTAGGAATATGTGCAAGTACAAAAATAATTCTGTCTTTGCAAAAAAGCTGAAAGATATAGGTAAGTAGAGCCAAGATTTCTCAGAATAATGGATATGCTGTTGAGATCTTCTAGGAGCTTCTGCCTAAGCTAACCTTAGATTTAGAAAAGGCCTTGGGTCATGGTTTCACTGTGCAAAGTCTTTGGTGAGAAGGCAAAGTCAAGGAACTTCTGTCCTCTGGAGCATGGTCCATGGACTGATTTTTTCAGCCTATATATGTTTATGAAGCCAGGCTGAGAACTGGTAAACTTACCCATTTAAAAAAAAAATAAAAATCTTAAAGTAAAAAATCAGTTCACTGATCTACTTGAGAGCCTGGCCGTATGAACAGTGTTACTGAATTAGTGCAGGTGATAGACCAGAGAGAGCAAAATGAAAGGAAATACAGGGAAAATTATGATATCGCTGCCAAACTGTTTATTATGAAACCACAGCACTATGCTCCAAAATACTTTTTCTGTCCCTGAATTAGGCTCTGATTCAAAAATGCACTTAGATATATGATGTAGCCCATCTCTAATCAGGAAGGCATTTCACCACTTGTTTAACTCCATGCACGTTTTATGTACTTTATTAACAAGGGGTCAACGGGGCAGGGATAATTCCTTGATTCAGAGCTTTTGGGACCTTTATTGAAATTATCAGTGTCCAATGACTCCCCCAGCAGCAGCAGCACTGCAGATATGAAGTCTGGATAGCACAAAATCCTGCATAGCCATGTCTGTGCAAAGTAGCCGTGTTGCCACTGTCCCATAAACACCACGTTTCTGCTGTCTGAATGAAGCAGCTCCAATGCAGGCACACAGATGCATTTGAGCTCTAAGGTGGGTTGGAGTTAGTGAGTGACCCTGGGACATGTGACTGCAATGCTGACCCAGCTCACTAACACACTGTGAAAATAAGTAATCACAACCACCCCAGCAGGTCTGGTGGAGACTCCAGTGACTGGGTGAAGGTGGTGCCAGATCTGGAAAAAAACAAAAAAACAAAAAAACAACCCAACAAAAAAAACCACAAACAAAAAAAACCCACCCCACCATATCAGAAAAATGCACATTGTCTTTCTTCTGCTGCTTCTGGCCTCAGGCAGAACAGGCAGAAGAGCCTAACTGAGTGCATTACATGTCTTTGCATCTCTTAAATGCTCCTTTTTCACAGGGCAGAGCTAATTATTATTAGCCTGAACAGTGGCAGTCCTCATCCCAGTTTTGTGACTGAGCAGAGGCTGGAAGAATGAATCAGTGCCATTGATGAAAACTCCTGACATTCATGGCTTGATGTTGTATTTCTGTGTCTTGTGTAGTGCCACTTGCTCTGCTTTTGATTAGGATGAAAGAAAATCATGAAAATCAGTGTTTCACATTTCACTTGAAGATGAAAAGACTCAGAAAACCTTTTGGTTCTCCTGAAATAACAGTCCCCTTTATGGCAGTTTTCAGTTTCAATTACTGGATGCAGCTATTTAAAGTATAAACATCTCTTGAAATGGCCGTTGTAGTTGTGTTGTTTTTTCAAATTGTTGTTTCTGCTAGCCACAGCTATTAGACTTACAGGAATGCCTGGTGGAAATGTGCACATATGATGTCAATAGAGAAAATGCTGCCACAGAGGCAATATGAGCTCTCCAAAAATGTTTTCACAAGCACTGAAGTTTGTATTCTATGCTCCAGACATTTCCAAGAACCGTACTAGTGTGAGGACCTGCTTTGGAACACCTGCATGGGCAGTGCAATAATTACAGTATAGTTGTTTTGTCTTGAAGGTGAGGAGATGGTTTGTATACATCCTCTTCATATCCCTGTCTCCTGGGTTGTCTGAGGGTAAGGGATCTTCTCACAGTGAAGAATTCTCACACCAAATGAATTAAGCACACTAGTGATTCTGCTGATATTGATGTATTTACCCTCATGTCTAAGGGTGAATGTGTGCTGAGGGGTTCTTATTTCTACTGCTCATGTTTTACTTCATTTTCTTATGTCTGATGTTTCTTCTCTTCCATCACATATGCCTGCAAAGGGGGCAGAGGATTTAAAAACAATCAAGGGGAAAAACGTGGTGGGAATGGGCAGATATAGATACAAACAGCACTATCACATGTATGGTGTTTGCCTTGCATCAGGTGAAAAATGGAATGGGTGTGTGCAAGTGACAGCCTGTCCCATTTTAGCATTTACAGTTCCAGTGATATAACCAGTATAAAAGCAAAATTAAGTTTTCTCCTTCTCAGTGCCATTTGAGCTGAGAGATGAGATTTTTAGTGAAGGCTTTTGGAAGGACGCAAAGGGAGAGAGTGTTGGCCTCAATCCAAGGGAGATGGATTAAGGAAGGGAGGTTGGGGAAGCGCTGAAAGAAGGAATTAATGAATTGTTTGCACCATGTGTGATAGCCCACTCTTCCCACACCACGACTGCTGGCAGTGATGCTGCTTATTGGGCCTGCTCACTTGCTTTGGGTCACCCTCTCATCTTTAAATAGTGCACTTATTTAATTTGAAGAAAGTGTCCTCAATCAATAAAAATCTTCCTCTTCAATCTCTTGTTAATGAACATGCACCTTTTTTCTTTTTAGCTTCTTGGTTACAGTGCTTTTAATTTCTCTATGCATGGAAAAAAAAGGGAGTGCAAAGACATGATGGAGTAGTTGATGTCATGCTGCTTGCTTCTATCTGAAGAATTGGCATATTCTTAAAGGAAAGCAGTGGTCTGGGCAGAAATCACTTGCCTTGCATTGATGTGCAGTCCTCTGAGCATTCTTTCTCAAACTGATTGAGCAGAGCCATGAATGACCTTTTGTAAAGACATACTTTACTTTCCTAATGTCCCAGTAGTTGCAAAAAAAAAGTAGGTAATTTTTAAAGAATCTTTTTGTGGACTACCAGGATTTCATTTAAAGCATGTGGATATCTGAAATCCAATGGCTTCCATGAGAATTCCTCACCAAGCCTAATTTCCAAAACCTTCAGTGGATTTGGGTCTGATTATGGTCTGAGGGTCAGCTGAGTTAAATGGTATTTGCTGCTTTAATTTGCAAGATGATGTCAGTTATGATCATGTATATATTTAACTTCATTCACATCTTTGTGGCTAGCTAGAGAGAATGGTCTTGGGCAGTTTGGTAATATGAAATACACTTTACTTTAGGACTCATAAAACTGGTGGAACAGATACAGCTTGCTCATCCTCATCACAGACTAGAGGTTAATGCTGTCTTTGGTTTTATGTTTCTCCTGGAGTCTTTTGGGAGTGGAACTAAACAAAATAACACTTGATTCTTTGCAAAAAAATTCCACAAAATAAAATTACAGTTTTGTAAGCCTCTGAATTTCAACCTGTCATTTACATGTAGTGGCAAGAGTCCAAATCTCAGTCACAAATTAGCTTAATTAGTGTAGAATCATACTATGTTTTCGTTTAAGCCAGAGACCCAAGGCACATAACCATCAGAAATAAATCTTTGCACAAGGACCCAACCTAGTTGCAAGTAGGCAAATAATTTCCTCTTTTTATTCTTCTATATTGCTGGCCAATGGGCAACCTTAGTAAAACTTTACGTTGTGTCCACCCTCTTGCTTTCTTCTGGGGTCTCCTTTTCTATTACCTGATTTCTGTCTCTTTTCCAAGGCACTTACCTACACCATGCTTAAACCCGTGTTTAAGGACAGCATGCCAGTGCTAGCATGTCGTTACAGAAATGTGAGAGGCTCAAAACTGCAGCTGCAGGAAAGTATTTCTGCACTGTGGGAAAGGCAGCAGAAAGGACACACACACACACCCCCCAAAAAAACAGTGAACTGTACCTTCAGTTCACAGCCATACCTCAGGACCCAAAGGGAGAGTCCATCAGGTTTTACCACAACCAAGAGAGCCGGCAGGAAAGGTCGCCTGCTCCCTTTTACCAACCCAGATGCAGTAGGGAGCGTGGGGCTCGGGTTTTTTGTCCAAACGCTCCCGGGAGGAGCCAGCCGCAAGCGGTCTCGGGTGTCCGCATCGCGGGGAGGCTGCGTCCCGGCCCTGGCTTCGGCCACCTGTGGAGCGGGGCCCGGGAAGCAGCCCGGCCGATGATTCAGCCTTCCTCCCTCGTTGGCTGAGGAAGAAGGGGAGCCGCCAGGCACCTCCGAAGGCAAGGTGCCGCCCTGCTTTCCTCGCCGCAAGCCCCAGCACCCCGGCGGCTCCAGCCGGGCTGAGGAGAGCGAAGAAGCCATGTCTGCAGGCTTCCCTGGGGAGGGGGGGAAAGACGTGAGGAGGAGGAGGAGGAGGAGGAGGAGGAGGGCTGAGCAGAGCTGCGCGGTGCTGAAGCAGGCAGCCTTGCGTGCCAGGTCTGGAGGTGCCGCGGGGGAAGGGACCTGCAGCAGAGGAGCCTGGTACTGCAGCCTGGACGGGAGCCAGGACCGCACGGAGATGCTGCGGCCGCGGGGGCGGCGGGAGGAGCTGGAGGTGGCTGCGTGCCGGAAGGAGACGGTGCAGGCAGGGCTGGGCCCCGGCCAGCGGAAGAGAGCGTGAAAAAAGCAAGAGAGGTAGCAGAGAAGCTGTCCTGGCTCCGTTCAGACTGGAGTGCTCGGGGGGGGTGGGGGGGGGTTGGTGGGGAGGGGCTCAAACAGTCAAGACCCCTCTGGCAGATGCCTTTCCTGGTCCCTCTGGGAGAAGGTTGAGGAGGAGGACTTCCCCCTGGAAGTGTCTCCACCGGGCTCCTTGGGCAAGAGGCTCTGAGGGTTCATGGGGTGCGTGCAGAGGTGGCAGCCCATGATCTGAACCGGTAATAACCCATCTCCATCCAGCTCTGTAGCATTGTGCATGGTTACTTTGACTTCGTGGCAACCCTTGTGAGAAAGATGCAACGTCTCCACATGCATTTCTGATCTCCTCAGTACCAGAAGGATGCAGGCGAAGCAGAAACATAATTTAAAGGAGAGCAGTTAAATGTGGATAGGCTGGAGAGCAGTGAAGATTACAGGAGAAGATTGAACGCAGATAGTTTGCCAGGAAGGGCAGTGCAGTGAAGATGTGGATTAAACACAGGCTCAGGGCAGTACCAGCAGGGAAAATCGTCTTTCTGGAAATTGAAAAGTTGAAAAATTAGACAGGAACAAAGAAGGCAAGTAATTTTTAAAAATTTGTGCCAAGCACTCGGATGCCATAGTAATTCATCTGTACAATGAAAAGAGTATTCCCAGCTGATTTCAGCTTGCATTCTGGTTTGGATGGCAATGCTTCACACCTGAGGAACAATTTGTGTGTGCAAAAGTATGTCTGGTTTTCTCAGATCTAACAGTTAATCTAGTAAAAGAGACATCCTTTCCCTATAAACTTTTTTTACTTGTACCCACAGACCACCACAACTGTCACAATAGTGCTGCTGTGATGTTACCCTTTCTGCAGTGGCTGTGTTGTTACTGCTGTTTGAAATAGGTTCTGAGGTACTTGAAAGAGGCTGCACTCAAGCAGAATACCAGCTAAGGAGCACGTTGTAGTAAGAGGACCTATATACGTAAATATGCGATGGAAGCTGTTCATTCTGTCTGAGGATGCTGATCACATCATTAACCTGAGGAGCAAACACTTCAGTGGTAATGCAGACTAGATTGTATGATGATTTACTGTTTTACATTCTTCCAGAGAGTGTTATCACTGTCTGTGATAACACTGTCTGCTTTAAGGTAAATTCTCCAGGCACTTGAATGTAATAACATTGTGATTATTTCAGTTGGCTACTACAGCCTCACAAGAAGCTTTGTGATCAGAGATCCATCAGTTAGTCCTTGACATGAGAGTCTGTGAAAACAGAAATGAAATGGGATTCATTAAGATTTTGATAAACCTTTTTTATGTGAATGTTGCTAATGTTCCTGTGGAAGTCTGGGGTGAGGGGGGACAGGGCAAGGTGGGGCTTGGAGGCGAGGAAAGGACATGGGTAGACAGATGTCTTTTTTGTCACTACTGAAAATATATAACCTCAAAGGAAATTACCTTTCGGATGCCTGATTGAGGTACCAGCAAAAATGAGTTCAGGGCAGCTTGTAGCACTTGGTTCTTTGCTTCTTTATGCATCTTGCAGCCGTTCATACTAAGGAGAAAAAAGGAATTCATGCTGTCAAATCCTCAATGCAAATGTTTTCACAAAGTCCAAGGAACTGGAAGTTGTGTTAAAAGGCCTTCTCCTTTTATATATATGTCTGTATTGTTGCCTAGGTGTGCTTTTCTGTGGCAGGCAGAAAAGACCAGAAATAGCACTGATTCTAGTCTTGCTTGCATTACATTTACTGAACTGTTGATTTACCCCTATATTACACTGCACTGGTGGAAATGGGAGTTAGTGTTAGGTGTTGGTAGAGGTAAGGAATGACAGGCAAATTCAAGAAAAAAGTGGAAGTCTTGTTAATAATAAAATTATTTGATTTTTTTTTTTCTCCTTAGTCTAAGGGGGAGTGAGGTTATATGCTAGCAGCATGCAAGCTCTTGAAAGGTATCTTCAGGAGCTGGCCTTACTGTGAAGTCTTTGCTTTATTGGTTTTGGAGGGCTTTGGAAAGGAGGTTGGTAAATGGAATATATAAAAATTTTATGGAATAAAAAAAATTATACAAACCTCTTTGTAATAACTTAAATGCAAACTTGTCAGAGACAGGAGTGGTTTGTGTTTGTTTGTGTTTTTTTTTCCTTTGCTTGACCTAGGATGCATCCCAGCAATATTCCTATTTCTCGTGAAGGAAACTTATTCAGGGGTTTGGAAAGACAAGCTGTCTCTAGGTGTCAGGCAGGGAGAAACTGCTGCTGGAAAGCAGTCTTACCCCTGGGAGAGATCAGATATCAGACTGAGCAAGCCCAGTCCAGCCCAAAGAGCTCCAACTGACACCCGGTCCTCGCTGGAGGACCGTGTCATCGATGGCCGCCGCCTCTGGCTGCACTCCGGCTGAAGAGAGGGAGCGGGCAGGCGCGCAACTCCTGCCCGCTCCCTCCCTTTGATTTGATGGCCTTTATTCCTCCTAATTGGATAAAATAGGAAGTCACTGACAGTCCTGCGTTGCTGGGTGTACTGATTTCCCTCAGACCAGCCCTGCAGAGGGCGGGGGGTGGGGTAGGGGAGGAAGGAGTGAGTCTGTACATCAGGGAAACAGGCTGCGAGGGGGCTGGGGGAGCGGGGCGGGAGGGGGGTGGGGGGGGAAGGAGGAAAGTGAATGAGCGCTCAAGAAGGACAAAGAGGGAGGGGAGAGAAAGGGAGTTACCACCGTCTTGGCATCGCTCGTCCTTTCAAACCTCTGTGTAATGATATTGTTTGCAGTGATGCTCAGACAGAGAGCACCTGCTGCTCTGTAATGATTCAGCCTCTTTCAGCCGCCGCTGTAACACGACAGGATGCTGCTGCTACTGTCACTTCTGCCGCTGCCGCTGTTGTTACAGATTTTGCTTTTGCTCCTTCTACCGCATGACAATTGTTTTCCTCGTCTAAGCAGATACCAGCCTCAGATGCTCAAGGTGAGAATCTTGCCTTTCGCTCTGGGCTATTGGTTCACCTAATCCGGTCAATTTGTTCGGTGTTCGTGGTTTTCTTTCTCTAATCACCCTCCTTCCCCCTGTTTTGTTTTGTTGTGCTTGCTTTTGGGGGAATGTTTTCTTCCCTCCTGCAGAAGAGCTGGAATTGCTTGAGAGGCATTTAAGGAATTATAAAAGTGGCCAGGAAACAGAAGCTCAGTAATTGCAAAGCTGCTCTTGCTTCAGAGAGGCAGAGAGAGCAACAGAAGGCTCGGGAGCAGGGGTGGGGAGGGCGAAGGAGGGGTGTCTCATTTTTCCTGTGCGCTACTCCTTTCCCAGTTTGGATGATGTTGCTGAGCTCGGACCTTTTGTTGACTCACACTCTGTGATTTTTGCAGAGCACTGTGACTATTACTACCATCTCTTTTTGTCTGTGTCTCACAGTAATGGACTGTGATAGAGTTAAGGCCTTTTGGAGGTGAGCTGTTTGAGAGCTGGTGCTTAAACATGTCTGAAGTAGCAGCTGACACTTTTCCCAGCCCCTCAGCTCAACTGAGCCCTGATGCGTCCCTCAACGGGCTCCCGGCTGAGGAGAACATGCCGGGGACCCAAAGAGAGGACAGGAGGGTGCAGGGGATAGCAGGCCTTGCCACGACCTGCTGTGTCTGCCTGGAGGCAGAGCGACTGAAGGGCTGCCTCAACTCTGAAAAGATCTGCATCGCCCCTATCCTGGCTTGCCTGCTCAGCCTTTGCCTCTGCATTGCTGGCCTCAAGTGGGTCTTTGTGGACAAGATTTTTGAGTATGACTCTCCTACCCACCTTGACCCTGGGAGGATAGGACAAGACCCAAAGAGCGCTGTGGATCCTACAGCTCTGTCTGCCTGGGTGCCTTCGGAGGTATATGCCTCACCCTTCCCTGTACCTAGTCCCAAGAGCAAGGCTGAAGTGACAGTGCAAAGTGACAGCTCGCTTGTGCCCTCCAAACCGTTCTTCCAGCCTTCTCTGTATAACCGCATCCTAGATGTTGGGTTTTTGTCCTCTGCCGCACCTTCGCTGTCACCACCTGCCCTGGAGCCTACCACAGCGTCTCAGGCGCAAGCAACAGAAACCAATCTCCAAACTGCTCCAAAACTTTGTAAGTAGAAGCTATGTGTTTCTTTGTTTTTTCCTTTCACACACATACACACACAAAAAAAAAAAACCAAAACCAACCAACCAAACAAACAAAAAGCCTTAACTGGCTTATACTCAAGGAGGACATGTGATTAGCATGAAAAGCTTAAATGTGCTAAGATGGGTATAGCATGGGTTACATTCTGAGAAGAGCACCTAGGGACCTCTGGACTTAGTTCTGAGGCATGCATGGCAGTGAAGAGGGCTTCATTTGGGACGTTTTTAAAGTGCCAGTAGCATCCTTTTCTCTCACTTGTAAGGAAGTATGTGATTTATTTTGAGAATTTGTCAGATCACTATTCTACATGGTCTATCAGCACATTTTTCTTATAAATTTATTTTGTGTCCTGTGCTGGGTCTTCCATATGTGTTCATTTTCTTTGCCTTAGCCTGCAGAGCAGGCTACCTCCTTCCTGAAGTCTGTTGCTGACAAACATCGCTGTCATCCTCCTGAAACACTCAGGGAGAACAGTGGGAAAGAGCAACAGTGTGTTTGAAGCAGCTAGAGACTAGGAATTATTAATTTAGCAGTTATCTTATGATCTTTCATTTTCTCTTAAGAGCATAACATACAGTCCTCTGCATCTTTCCCTTCCTCTAGGAACTGATTCTTGTTGAACCTATTTCTCAGACTTTGCCTCATTGACTTCTGTGGGGAATTTCAGGAAAGAGTTCTTGCTGATGCAGGAGGGGTCAGTTTACAAATTAGTCTTTGCTCATCCTTAAAGCAAAAAATATTCAGAGGATGATTTTTTTCAGTAGCCATCATAAAATATAAAAATGCTACACTGCTGAAGTGTAATTTCTTTGACATTCATCATTTTAACCCATAAAATCTAAAGCCGATCAAGCCAGCTGTGTAAAATTGTGCCAATCTAGTAAAAGAGAAGGCAGCACGCCATTGTACTAAGATCACAGGGCTGCGGTTTCCTTTGGAAAGCTGCAGAATAAGCAGAATAGTCAACTGTATTTCTTGCAAATTGCTTAGTCGGACCCCATCCAATTTATTCTCCTTTGTGCCTTCCCTGTCATTCCGCAGGATGACCACCTTGTAGGTGGTACGTACTGAACCTCACTCTGGAGCCATAAATCACCAGAGGTTTGCTGCTAAGTTTAGCCTCACCAGGACTGGTCTCAGTATAGGTATGTGGCAACTGGATTAGATATAACATTTTGTGCCAACCACCTTGCTGGTGAAAATAAGCATATTCAGTGGAATTCCTTTTAACTGAAGGTCCTGAATAGCAATTCCAGAATCACTGACAGAATTTCTGCAGAAGCCCCACTGCCTTTTGCTTAGATAACGGGTGAAACCTGCCTTTGGATTAAAAGTAATTTGCCTGATGGAAGTTGTCTAATAGGGAAATACTATGGTGCAGATAAATGACAGGGGGCTTTGTGGTAGATTAGAGATTATTTGAATCATTGGCACACTTAGACACCTTTGCAGTTATATAAAACTATTCTAAGTGATTTCTTTTTTCTGCTGATGCAGGAAGTCTTTTTTTGTAGTGCAAATATTATAAGTAATATTGAAGAGATGACAGCACTTTTTACTTCATAGAGTGACCAGGTACACCATCTGTTCAAAATGGCCTCTTTTCTGCAGGAGGAAGAAGCAACGAAAAGGTAGTTATGCCAGGACAACCTCATCTTATTGAATTTCCATGTATGAGGCAAGCCTTCAGCAATAACATGCTAACTTCATCTCTGAAGTAAATGGAGGGCAGGAAGGATATTCTTTGGAGCAGTCACTCACAAAAAGACATCTGCATTCAGATCTGCTCACATCTAGGAGATAAACAGTTGTCCGGGAATTAAGTGATTTGGTTGAGTTGGGTTTTTTACTGTTGTCTTAGTATTTTAAGACAAATCAGTTTTAAGGCATCATAGACTTCCAGATAGATACATGCTGAAAGGAGAAGAAGAACTGGTAGCAAGTCAAGTTTGGGTTGCTCTAAGGGAGAAGGTTATGTAAACAGTATTTATTATAATTGTGGCATATAATTCTGACTATGGCAAGGGGCTGCAATTCCCTGCAAAGAAAAATGAGAAAATATAGCTGGAAAACTACACTGCAGAATATCTGCCTAAGAATTCAAAAAGGCATGAAAAGAACTTTTTGGAAAGCTCTGAAAGCACTGTCTTGGGGTTTTTGAAACAGCTGCATTTCAAACATATCATTGTGTTTTATGTAGAGCAAGATTTGTTGGAGAGGTTGACAGATTGCATCAGTGATAACTTTTTTTTTATGAATGCCTTTGACAGCTACAAAATTCTCAGAGAGATGGCTTGGAAAGTAGTATCTGCAAATTGGATTGTCCCTTCTATTGCCTCTCAGTGTCCTTTTTTTTCCATTTCAGACAGAGTGAGGTAACTGGTTTCCAGAAAGCCCCTTTTGTGCTGATAGGGTTTTTTTTTTCCAGTGCAGAAATAAAAAAGACCTGACACATCTCATATTCTGTGGCTGATGTATTGTTCTGAACCAAGACCTTCCATGAGTTTCCAAATCCTTTTGTCATCTTCTCCTCTTTTTCTGTCTTACTCAGCATATTCTGCTTAAAGCTGTATCCTTCAAGGTCATAGTCTGCAGAGAGTTAATTGATTCTTCTTTCTCCTGGAGCCTGGGAGAGAAAGCAGAAGAGAGACAATCCTAGTAATTATGTCTGGTGCATTAAATTCAAGACTGGTCTCACTCCTATTATTATACATTGCCCTTTATCAATACAGAAATAATCTCTTCCTTTCTGCTTGGTTTACTTTTTATATTGTGGCATCATTTCTCCTTTGCTGAAACAGAAAGGAAAGGTAAATGTTTAAAGCATTCCCGTATTTAGGGAGCTCTTAGTATAATTACACTGGAGAAGATTTCATTACAAGCAGTATATAATAGTATGCACTAACCTACAATATCCCTCCCTCTGAGAAGAAATGTAGATTGTAAAAATGCTAACATAGTTCAGGAGCTAAATTGTACTTCTTCATACACCATCACCTTTAAATACAATTCCACCCAGGCTGGTAACAGATGCAGCTTTACTGTAAAAACTGTGTATCTGTAATAACTGCATCTATACATCTGCAAACCCACCACTCCCCTCATTACAGATCTTCATGTTGACTTCTCTTTCCACTTAAGCAGATTTCACCCAAAATTGTCTGCCAGTGTCCATGTGGTGTTGCCTTCCTGGGTGACAGCACTGTCAAAGGAGCGCAGTTCTCCTTGCGTTTTGGTTCTGCCCCAAAACAGAGATGCCCAAGTCCCTGGCTTTCAGATCGCAACTCTCCTGACTTGCTGAAGTGCCCTGGGGCACACAAGAGGCAGGAGATAGACCACAGCATAAGGACTTTACTGGAGTGGATTTCTCTGTGAGCAGAACAAAAGACCTGGCAGAGAAAGAGGTCTAGAGGATGCACCTCCCTGGCAGCACATCTGCACTGCCCTGCGTCCTTTACACTTTTGCTTTCCTGCCCACCTCAGGTGCCGTGTGTTGATGGGTCAGCTGCATGCCTCATCCTACGCGGGTGGCCAGCAGATGACTGACAGGCGTGTCTCCATCTCCCTACCTCTGTGCCCACCGAATTGTACCGTCAGAGGTGGTGGGTGCAGCACCAGACTTGTGCATTCCCCGCTTCCTCCTACTTCACTGGTGCTGGTCCTCGCCTGGAAAATGTGTCAAAGCAGAGAAAGGGCTGTCAGCCACCCCGGCTGGGACTGTTCCCTTCTCGTGTTTCTGACTTCTGATGCTACTTCAGGTGCGATGGGTCAGCATTAGCAAAAGCTGCTGCTTTCTCATCTTCAGTGGGTACACTGTTAAAAGGGCGCCTGGGAGTGAGTCTGGGACGTGAGTGTTTACCTAGGAAGTGGTCTCAGTTCCCCTCCAAAGTTATCCAGGCACAACGGCTGAATTTCTTTTGTCTTTAGAACTAGGGATGGGAAAAATTAAAAGAAATATAGCCTGTCCCTTGTTTTGGTATCATACTGTAGATGCTCCTTGCAATTTCTTTCTGCCTTTTCCACATCTGCTTGTTATTGCTCAGCTCTTCATTTGATGCCCTTTCTCTTATACACAGTGATTTGTGAAGGTCTGTATTTAACCACTGTGGCAGGCAGGAGGGAACCTTTCCCTCCAGTTATATGTGCTGCAGCCCAGCTGAAGTCTTCCATTTGTGGATAGCGAGAATTTCTTCATAGCAGCTTCACATGGTGTTTGTTCTCTTTCTTGAAACAGTCCAATTCTGACCCATGTTCTGCAGTTCAAATCCCCATCACAACACCGTGAGGTTGAGTCCATGCCTGGCAGACTCTGAAAGTGTAAAGATCGAGGATGTCTCAGAGAACTGCAGAGGACTGTAGTCACTAGAGAGGAGAGTGGATGATACAGCACAGGATATATACCAGCCTTTGCTATGCTCAGTGTTATTAATGCAGGTCAGCGCCACAAGAGAGATTGCTTTTTGCCCAAACTTGAAGATGCAGGAGGAGAGCACCTTAAAGTAGATGTTACTCCATTTCTGATACAGTATTGATGTTGATTAGCTTCAGACACCTGTCTCAAGGGCTACATTAGGAAGCTAGGCAGGCTTCAGCTTCCTGCTCAGCATAAAGGCAGAGACCTCCACCAGGCCCAGTATGGCTCTTAACGGGAATAACTCTCTTTCTCCTATGAGCATATAGGGAGACTAACCTTCCATTTCAGTTTCTGAGTTAAATATCCTGTTACACAGGATATGAAGATTTATTTTGAAAGCCATGATTTTTCTTTAATGTGTCCCGTGAATTAACAATGCCTTGTCACGGGGAAGTTATAATTAATCATGGTTAAGATATCAGACAAGTTCTGAGCCTAACTCAAGAGCATAATAAAGAGATGCTGATCCCAGTAGGCCCTGGAGACACAACAGGGCCTCCATTAACATGCAGCAATAAAGCAAGTGCCACTGTACTGAGCCAGACAGACTGTATTTCCCTGAAACACTTATTTCTCTGCTGTCCCAAAGGTCATGGTGACTTACAAACATATATACTTGTGGCAGGAACACTAAGAGTAAAGTGGGATTGGGACCAATGGGAGGAGACATAGAAGACAGCAATTTTGGGGGAGTTCAGGTCCATTAAGCCTGCTAGAATGATAGCAGAGACTTCCTATCCCCAGCCCAGCTAGTCACACTGTCTTTAAAATGCCCTCAACAAGCAGTTTGTTCACACAAATTTATTGCTTTGTTTCTTTTTGTATCTCTGTCATCTGCTTTTTAATGTTCTTAGCTTGCATAGAAACAGTTCTATTTAACATGAAGAGGACTGAATTGATTGATCCTGCATTTCTTTCTCTTGAACAAGCACCGTCCGTATTCGTGGCTTTCAAAATTACTTCATGGGTGTGTTTTTTCTTTCATTCACCATACATCATGCACAGAACATGGTGGATAAAAGGCAGTATATCCTTAGGTATTTTTTGCAAAAGTAGCCTGAATTTCTCAATGCAAAATAGTAGAGTGCACTTGTATTTTTAAAAGGTTTATTTTACTTTGTAAACCTCACTAAGAATAAGTAATGTATTCATGCTACATGGAACTTCTGCATGGTCTCCCTCCTCATTTATATAAATATGCATATATGAGTACAGAAAATACAATAAGTATATGGAGTATATGGCCATTGTTTCTTTGTTAAAAATGACGTCTGGGACTGTACTGCATCATACATTTCTAAGCAAAACTGGTTAATAATTGATGTCATAACAAAACCTGGGTTTGGATTTCCACTGCAGGGAAATTATCCTCCTTCAATCTGTATTTTACTTCTACGTGAAATGTTTTATTTCCTATTCATGCACTGCAAATAAACGCACACAGCACACAGCAGCCCACCTCAGATTTACTGTGCCTAACTTCTGGGTGCAGAGAAAACTTGGGGAACTTTCTCATCAGATGAGAAGGCAGAAATTGGCTTGCTGGAGGCTAAGTAGCCACAAGGTTAATTGTGATGCAGAGCTGGAATGATATAAATGAATGTTTTCATCATTTGCAGTCTTGCTAATGGAAATGCAATAGATTTGCTGCAGAAATCCAACTCAGAATCAATAGCAATGCAATGAGGCAGCTGTTTCAGGGACAGCACATGTGATGCCAATCTACTGCAGACATTACCTGGGCAGAGACTGCTCTGGCCCTCTGTCAGGAAAGGGCACACAGCCCTAGAAGATGCCATGGCAGGTGATGAAAGACTTCTGAAAGGAAAAAGCCTGCTTCACCTGGGATGGGGTGGTGTTAGGAGAAAATGCTTTCTCTGTATGAGGGAGGATAATTGTTTTCTCTCAGGAACGGAGATTTGTTTGGACCCATGATGTCTTCTTTTTTTGTTACAAGATACTAAGTTAAGCAAAGACAGGAGTCTTTGTGCTTCAGGTCATGTTCAGTCTGCATGAAATCAAGGAAGGACTGAGTAACTTTTAGAAACGGGTAGGCAGTTTTAGAGGATCTCCTACTAAGGGCTTCTGCCCTCTTGTTCTCCTGGCAGACTATGAAGAGGAGCAGGTGCTGCCTTTCTGTGGATCACTTTATACTAGGCACGCTGGCTACCTTTACGATTATACTGCAGGGAGCCCAGTTTGCTGCAGAGTGAGCACTGTGAATCACATCTTGATCTTTCACTTTAAAATGTTATCTGAAGTACCGCACTCAGTAGGAGGTGCACATTAAACTCGAGAGCCTGAGCATGACTGTTGTTGGACAATTAGAGCTCCTGAAAGCAGCAAGGGAGAAATACCTGTGCATCATTTTGGGGCAATGTAATGCCTGCTTATGTACCCCCTGTCCTGTCTCATCCTGTCTTTCATCCTCCTCCCTCATTCCCAGTACAGCCTTGGTCACTGGAGACAAAATGAAAGGTTTTAGCTGGGGAAAAATGGGCGGGAACAAATATGGTGGGTCACAGCTGGCTACCACGCAGGTCTTCTCTAGGGTAAACCAGTAACAAGGGCCATCCACCTCTGGTCAAGATCAGTGGCATTGTGACACCCATCTATTACTGTTTTATTATGAAAGCCTTATTTTAATATATCTTCTTGCAGAGTATGTTCAGCTTTTTTTCACATATGCTTCCACTATCCCCTCCCCCACTTTTTTCTTTTTTATATCTATGCTTCATCCTGGAACTTGCTGGCAGTGCATTCTCATAAGTCAGACAGGGGTTTTTTTTGGCAATAAATATCGCTTCAGTTTTTGAGATGAAAGGAAATCAATACTGGGTTGGTAGTCACATGGCACTGGGGGGAGTATATGAAGCTATGATCTTAAACATGATTCGTGACACAGTTCAGTATTTCTGTGGAATTTCTGAAAGAGATTTGAATTTTACAATTTTTAACAGTCAATTAATTCATGTGATTAGACAGATCAAAGTAGAGAAAAAAGAGTATCAAACTCGTTCAAAAGCCTTTCTCTTATGCAAAAAAAAAATAAAGAAAAAGACTCTGAGCTCATAAAAAGATAACTTGAATCTTCTAAGGTGGTTAACTGGAAGCCAGTGTAAAGCTGCTGGAACTGGATCTCAGGATGAGAGAATTATGGTTCTCACTATGCTAAATTAATCTGGATAATTAATTTAGTTTTTCAGCTGGAACAAAATGGCCTGAATTTTCATTAGTGTAAAGGTTCTCAGGTCTGTAGCTCTATAAGGCCTAGTAGAGTGTTGGGATGTGCTGTTCTGTGACCTATATAGCATATAACTTCCAGTCTAAGGTTTCTTCCAGACCCCCACCAGTTGTCATGTGAAGACTAAGAGCAAGATAGTGTCTGCCTTTTCCCTTATTCCAGCTTCTGTTTTAAATGGAATTGGATGCTTTGACTTTGAAAATAGGTGTTTTAATTCTAGCCATTCATTCATTTACACTTTTATTCTTCCATGTCATGTATTTTCCCCTCACAAAGGTGCATATATACTATAATCAGCTCAGCTTTGGACAAGCCTTTTTGACAGGATAGGCAGGCTGAGCTCCATAATTCTCCCCATGGGGAACTGTTTTCAGTCCTTGAATTGTTTCATCCCTCTTAATGTTTTCTTACTTTTCAGATAATTTTGATATGATACTTACACATGGGCTAGCCCAAAATCCCAACGAATGACAACAAAAGCTGTTCAGTCACTGTTCAGAAGCACTTAAGATTACGTAGCCCTAGTGTTTGTTTAATATTTTAAGCAGTAAATCAGTAGTAATGTCTACTCAGAGCAGAAGAGCCATATCTCACACGTACACAAGCCTTCACTGCCCTGCTTCTTGACCCCCAAGGTTGCATGCTGCTTCTTAATAGGGTGCAATAACAATCCTAAGGGAGAAGAAAAGACAAGGAAGAAAAGACAAATATCACCTGGCCTTGACAATGCTGTGTGCATTTTAGGAGGAGTTTCAGCTCTCTCATTCCCCAGCTGGTTCTGTTCTTCTCTGAAGGATGCAGCTTAGCAAGGCTTCTTGGGTAAACAGGGGGTTGGCTCAATAGTTTTAACTATGCAGGCTCTTCTATTTGCTTGACTTCTGTTCTTGTTTTCAAAGATTTCTCCCTCTGTGCCCTGCTGACACTTCCTCCATTGTTGGCCCAAGGACCATTGCATCAGTTTGCCCTTCATTCAGTTTATTGTCTCAGCTCCTCCAAAATTTTAGCTTGGTTTGTTTTGGTTTGTGGGTTTTTTTTTCCCTTTTGGAAAAGCAGAAATGGCCCTAGAACACAGATTGAGGGAGGGAAGGATTTCGGTGTCTGTGCATCGCTCCACTCTACTGAGCTTAAAGATATTTTGCTTATGTGATGAATTCTTTTGCATTTCTGTCCTACAGTGGGTCTGCTGCATGGACTCAGCCTGTTTGGGCTACATGATGCCCAAGCATCTTTTATGATCACGGGACATGGGAATTAGGGAGCATAATTATATCCAAAAAGTCACAACGGCTAATAATTTCCCGATAGCTGGGATTTTCTAGACATTTTTTATTTCAAGATAGCTTTTTTTGGGGTTGTGATTGTTCTTAACAGGACAGTTAACTGTATGAAGGTAACACTGCCTTAGCAAGGGAAATGAAGTGTGTCAGGGTAAGAGAGAAAACTGTAGGGGAACAGAAGAATAATCATTTCTGTATCTAGTCTGAGCTGATCAGGGAACAAACTGATGAATGCGCTGCTAGGGTTTTAGGAATTAAAGAGCACAGGATAAGAAGGATGACAAAAGACTTCCTGCTGTGTTGGTAACAGGGGCTTGGAGAGGCTTGAACTCATACTTGCAAGAGAGAAACATCATGAAGTAGCCAGGAAAGTTCCCAGAAAACTGGGAAAAGTGGTTATATCTGCAAAGCACAAGCAGGGGATGTCTGATCCTTTATTGACAGGAACAAAGCAGGAACAGTCAGATCCCTTATTCCACCGGTACCTGAAGTCTGCCTGGCACTTACAGGAGATCCAAAAGCAACTATTTTCACTGCTGAGGAGCTGGACTATGAATACAGTCATCCATTCTTAGGCCATGCTACATTTCTATGGTGACCTCTGTAGGGCAGATCCTTTTACCATCTGACCATGCTAAGTACAGGCTCCTCACTGACACTGAGATCCAAGAAAGTGACCCTTGCAGCTTGCTTTTCCCAGCCTCCCAGAGGGCTGGAGCCACTCTGCTTTGGAAATGCTGCAAGCAGTGCAAAGTTTATCTCTGTCATTGAATTCTCTCCTGTCTGTTTGATCAGAAGCCCTTGGTGTACTCCAGCCATTGCCTCACGGAGTTTATTCAGCCTACACAACCTTTTTAGATGTTGTTTTAGTGATAGCATTAAAAGATTTTGTAGGTAATTGGTAAAAATTTTTTGCAAACTTCTTCAACTATATGATTTTCTGGATGCTCGGCTGTGTATGTATTCTGTTTGTGAGCAAAGAAAGGCTGTGTTTCAGGATCAAAAATCCAATAAATTGGAAAAGACATGAAGTGTTTTCTTCAAAGTGATTTAATAGAAAGATACCTCAAAATTCTCTTTTTTGCTTTAAAAACACAGTATCTGTCCAGTAAAGCCAACAAATGCACTGGGTTTTGCACATGTGAAGATTCAAGAACATGGCTAGGAATCTCTAGCTCTAGGAAGCATTTGGATTCACCATGGTCCAAGCATTTGAGTTCACCATAATGTCACCATGAGATTAATGGAGATCTCTCAGATAAGTAGCTTTCAAACAACTCTGTAATTTTCCTAATTGTTTCTAATTGATTGTTTGTTGGTTGGAGTTTTTCCTTCTCCAAATTTGGAGGAAGGATTGAAAAGACATGTTCTGTAAGTGTACTCAGATAACTGTTACAAGCCCAGAAAGCATATTTACTAGCTGTAAATTGAGGAAGTATCAGTTCCCTCAAGCCACTTAGCTGGGCAGAAGCTGTCAGGGGAAAGGGCTGAAGACAAAGAAAATAGAAAAATATTCTACACGTTTCCCGAACAGGGGTGAGATCCAGTGAACATGGCATGTCAATATGCTAGCATTCAAAAAAGAATCTGGTATCTAAATTGACTTGCCTCGATCAGGTTCTTCAAGCTGCAGAGTAGTATGTGGTTATGCTGTGCTTTTGCTTTTGCACATTATCTGTGATGTATTCTTAAGGTTGTTACTGATACGTTCAGGATGCTAATATACATCGATTTTAACAAATGGATATAGCAGTGCTACTGTCTGATGTTAACTTACATTTCATTCATATATTAATTGTTCTGTTTTACAAATGGTGATGGCATAATGACAAAAGGTTCCTGACAATTAATCCAAAATTATAACTTACCAAAAACAAGACAAAGGTTTTAAAAAACACAGTTTGTTATGTTGTCCAAGTCATGTAAATGTCCTCTGTGGAGGAAGACTTAAAAATGTCAGTCAATGGAGAAAGATCAGACAAATAATTTGACCATGATTTTTCTGTAACAACAGGTCATATAAGAGAAAAATTGAGGTGTTCAGATCTGGCAAGGGAACACTGTATCATATGAGAGTGAACCGAAACTAGATTATTCAAGATAGATAGAAATTAACCTCAGGGGTTTTTTTAAGAATAGCCAGTTCAACTGCTGGAATTTTTACTTTGAGGGTTAACTGACCTCCACCAACCTATGGGAAGAATACATGTCCCAACCAGTGATGTCAGTGATTGTACCACAGAAACTTGCTATGCCAAGGTAATTCATATTCCAGTCTTATTAAGAGAAAAGCTCTAGCAAATTCAAACCCACCCTCTAGTGACTTTGAGTGAATGCAAGTTTGTTCATGTTTACAATAATTACTTGAAACAACTCTTTCCTACATGATGACTCTAATTTTCACTGCAAAACAATGGGCAGTTCAGCTGCACTGGCCTTTGTTGTACCTTGTGGTGAGTTCAGGATTTAAAATGTTCTCTACCTTTCCAGTTGCAACTTTTTCTCTCTGTGCTTACATGTTAAAATAGAAGGAATTGGAATGATCATCTGAAATCTTGGAATGACCATTTGAAATCTAACACTAATTCTGCTTTAAATTCTGCTAATTTAAAGAGCATTATGTTTCATTCTTGTGGGCAGCCCATATGGTGAACGTTCATAAAGCAAAAGAAGACTATGTAGCAGAAGGACCACAAATCTAGAGGTATCTGTAAACAGAGCTTTTAAAGTTGTCGATTTGTGACTTCCCATGTGTGATCTCAACCTCAATCTCTCCTGTTCTTCATTTTCTCGCATTCTTAGTGCTCTGCCCTTTTCATTGCTTGAGAAGCCTTCAAGTGCATGCTGCTTGGCATTCTCAGCAGACTCGGACCCAGAGATCTGCTCCTGAAGGCAGCTTGTGTTTTGAATTATGGATAAGTCCATCACGGAGGGGCTGCACTTCATGGCTCCTTTCTGGGGGTGGTGATGTAAGGGAGTCTAAGTAATATAGTGACACTTTTCATTTTTCATGTCCTAGCTTGGTTAAGAGCAACCATTGAATTGTGTCATTTTTCTCCCATGTGACTGTTTAATCACCTGAGAGAGTACAAGCCAGAGTTTTGTCGTAAGATTGATTATACTCCCAACAAAGTGCTTCCTTTAGCTGAGCATTGGGAAGTAGCCAGTTTAGCAGCTAATGGGCTTCAGTCTGAAGGGGAGATGGCTACTGTGATTGAAATGTCACTGAGGTGCATGCCAGCCCTTTGGGCTGCGTGCTGAAGAGTACTGAGATTGTGGGGAGGTTGTTCAGGTTTGTTCAGCACAAAGCTGTGCTATGGTGGGCCTTTAAAAGTGACAGGGGGAAGGGTGTGGGCATATCCAGACCTGCAAGTGGAGAACGATGTTGCTGCTCACATAACACCAATTTTGTTTGTGGTGCTAGCCTGCATTGCCATAGCACTGGTCCTGTGAGATTTGCACTGTCACTGCTGACATTGGCAAAGCCTGCTGCAGAACCATCTAGGACCCCAGTTTGCATGGTCTGAGACAAAAAGAACTGTAATGGAGTGAACTTCCATTAACACCCCCCAACACACATTTTGACAGCAGCCTGTGCTTATATCAATTCCAAGCCTGGGAGAGAACTAAGGAAGTATACTCACCAGCCCCATTTTACAGAGCGTGAGTAATACCATTGTAGGTGACAGTTTACAAATGTTTTGTCTTGCTTGAGGGAATTCACAGTCTCTGAGTGCCAACAGGTCCTCTTACAGAGGCCTCTGTGATTTACCTGATACCACAGAGGAAAGCCAGGGAAGCACCAAGAATGAAGTCTCACAGCCTGAGAGGCAGCTATCCTCACTTTAAAGGTTACCACGTACTAATGAAAATTTAGGAAGAAAGGGGAGAAAAGTAACAAATAAAGAGGAGTGTGTATGGTTGTGGTTGTGGGAGGGTTTTTTGGTTGATTGGTTTTTTCATTGGTTGGACTAGATGATCTTTAAAGGTCCTTCCAACCTGGGTTATTCTGTGATTCTGTAAAGATACAATAAACCAAAAATCATTCCAGGATCCTTCAAGTCCAGAGGTGTGGATTTTTAGTTTGTGATAAGAAACATTTTTTAAAATAAATGGGAAAGACAATAAAACTTCACTGTTAAAACACATTCCTTTCTGGCATTTATCACTAAAAATGGATGAAATAACTATAAATAAAATCAGATCTTGACATTTAGGCTGTTTTTCTGTCATTGCTTCATTGTATGTAATAGACTGTTAGCTAAGAGCTTCCTTCAGGAAAAAAAAAAAAGCAACACTTCACTGACATTTGGCAATTGACAATTTAGCCAAAGTCTGGGATCACATTTCCCAAAGTTGAGAGCTTTGACTGTCAAAGACTTGTTGTTCACCCTTTGGCTGAACCTCAACCAGCTGCAGGGCCTGTTTGCTTGTTTGTGTATTTTTTTTCTGTTTTCTGTTTCTGTTTTCTGTTGGGTTTTTTTTTTTTTTTTTAATAGAGAGTGATTGCTTCTTTCCAAATCTTTGCTAGTTTCAACTTTTGTGCAAAATCAGCTGGTCATTCTGAACACTGCTCCCATGGCAATTTTGTCACTGTCCAGTGAATAGTGTGGGTCCAGACCTCAGTTCCTCAGCCACTCACTGAGCCCCATTAAATTTAGCAGCCTGGGCTTACATAAAGCAGTGTTTCAGCAATGACCTCGGCACCACCACCCCCTGTGTCTCTGGCCAGGGAATTTCTCCCCGGGCAGCAGCCACTACATGACTCTCCTGTTTGGGCTGTGAAAGGAAGGAACCTGTGCTCTGCCATGTGGAGGAGCAAAACGGTGGGGAGGAAGAGGAGCTGGAAGGGTCTGCCACACTGTGGTCAGAAGGGAGGGCAGTCCCCACGGTGCTGCTCGGGGAGGGTGCAGGCATCTGATGCGCACACAGTGCAGGGATGGCTCCAGCTCACTGGGCAAAAAGGCAGACCCTTTAAGATGAAGAACAAGGGACATATGCACTCTCTGAACACACATAGGGGACTCATCGGTCTGAGTGCAGTCTCTTTGGCAGAAAACCCCCTCCTTGCTGGTCAGCCCTGTCCAGAAAGATTTTTTAGCTTTGCCCTTCACTATTGTCATTACTGTAATAAATTGAGAATAATTGCTTGGCTTGAAACAGCTCTGCCTTCTGCTGTGTAGGTGGAGAAATGATGCCAGGAACAATCCTTTCTTCTCCTGCCAGTTTGCTTTTTGCTGCAGCAGGGATACTATAGATACCAGTTCTGTATAGCTGCTGCTGTTAGCAAAAAGCAACCTAAGCACTGCCTCAGCTAGAAATGCAAGATTGATTACGTTAAATGTGCTTTGTTCCCAGTGTCCTGCATGAAATCAGCTCTTGAATAGATTAATGCCATTGCTTCAGAGTGGAAAATGCCAATGTTAATACAGGGTTTGTTTTGGATAGACAGCTTGGTACAGAGCACAAATGCATGGGATTGGGTCACTGCCATACTTGTATCCGGGGAGGGGGGGGAGGAAGAACAAATGAAGGTGTGCATGTGATGATACCTCCGATACCAAATTCAGCATGTGACCAGTTATTGGGACACCTCAAGGAGCTGTAGTCTCTTTATATCTGAGTTCAGCCCTGCCATTTACAGACAACTCAAACTTGTTTTAAGCCACGGCCCAAGTTATTCTGCTTCTTCACAGTGAGGGCAGGACACCATGACAACACTTTAAATCCCACTTTAAAATTAAAAAAGTCTTCTGGAAAGTGTCTAGTTTGAAACTGCAGGGAGATTACTGGAAGAAAAGTAGTGCACATAATGCCTGCTGCAGGGGCAAGAGCCTCTGTGTGGCCCTTGTGCACTGCAACAGAGAGGGATCCTACCCCTTTTTGGGGACAACACACAATATCCAGGAGACAGCAGCCCTGTGCTGCCTGGAAGTCCAGGCCCTCTGCTCCACCAGCCCAACATCAGTAACAATAGAACGGTTAAGGGATTTTGGCATGGTTCTAGCTGGGTGAATGGTGGATTCACATGTTAACCTGGATATGCTTGAACATCAAATGACATGCGGCCCCTTAGCTGAAAACTGGTGCTAGGGTACCAGTACAGGGCTGTACACTTGGTTGGCTGTTGTCCAGAACCACTGGCTCTGATGAAGTCTTAATCCTTCTTTGGAGTCTGAGCATACCAACATAGTCAAATTCTCTGGGTCAGGATGTGCTGATTCTGTTCACTTTTTACGTGTTTTCCTGGTCTTTTTTGACCTTCTCGGGTCACAACCTGTATCTGTCGTGCATACCAGTCACTTTCAGGTAAATGCAAGAGGAGTCATTGACTGTAAGGCATGGGAACAGCAACTCTGAGACTATTCAATATCATCTGTTACTGGGCTAAGCTGTGTATTTTGTGGAGTGCTGCAGTCCACAAGGCATGAGGCAAAATGCTGTGCATCTTTTAGACACCAAACAATAAAGAACCATTTGGCTTACAAATTACCAGCAGCCCAAGTGATGCTCTGCTATGCAACACATCTGTTTTGCATTCAAATTGGGCAGAAGGGAAACACACTGTGGACTATTTTCAACACTTCACATGAAATGGTGGTTATGGCAGTGGGCTGATCTGTCTTAAGAATCAAAATCAGCAAGGAGAAAATATACCTCTTCTATATATCTACTTCTACAGTGTGGTGCATCTGTGAGTTAGTGCCTGTTTAATGAGGATGTTGTTTTAGGCCTGACTGCTAAGCTTTTACAAAAGAGTCTGGGATATCCAAGCACCTGTTTTCATTTACTTTACTGGGATGATCTCTGTGACTGGTGTGGACTTTTACAGATATTAAATCTTAATATCTGGAAGATAACTGAGAAACATGGATTCAGGATGTTGTGGGTTGTGGCCTTCTGTGTTATGGCCCTGTCCTTTCACCCTTACTTAGACATTTGACAATGCAAATTCCAAAACATCTATAGCAAACAAGGTTTATTTTGTCCTATAATGTCACTGATATTCATGATTAACTGTCTGTCTCTCAACTACCCTCACCTACTTCGTATTTCTAAGGCATGTTTTTTTAAGAGGTCCCCATTGCATCCTGAAACATTTTGGTGGTATATTGTTTCCTAATCGCAATGCCTTATATCATGTCCTGCTTATCTGACACTTCTAGAGAATGACAGGGAAGCTAAAGGCTCTTTATCTATTGCCTTGGGACATGACTAAGACCTCCTTTCACTTACAGATTTAAGGTCTTTATGGGGGAAAAGGGGAAGTTGCCATTGCTTCTCACTAGGCTAAAATTACTGTATCGTTATGGAGATAAAATAGAATAATCTTGAATGCACTTAGTGTATTAGCATTGCCTGATTCCAACTAAGAGCTGGTGGAACAATATTTCCAGGGGACCATCTATTATTCATCTCTCTACCTTCCGCTAAATGAAAGCAGAATATACGCAGAGGATAACTAGTTTTACTTTTGCTTCAAAAGAAATGCCATGCTGTTTCATCTTTCGTAGTGCAAGTCAGTCAGGTCCTTTTGGAGAGCTATACAACAACCTCTTCTTGCCACGGTGGGGGAGGCCATCAGGTATTCTAACTGAAAAGGGCTTTTCAAGAGTATAAGACATTAACAGCGAACAAGCTGCAGAGTTGCATAAATCTCCAGAGATAGACAGAGATCTCTCTAGTACATGAGGATTCTTGTACAGCCTCCCACTCCCCTTCCCAGTATGTTGCCAATTTTAGGGAAAATTAAACAATTTGGCAGGGGCCAAAGCCATACCATTTCTCTCAAAACAACAGTTATAGCAGACCTTTCCTAGTAATGTTTTACTCAGTTCCTCTCACACAGATCTGCTCAGCTCCATAATTGCTTCTCATAAAATGCATTTGTTCACATAACTCCCGCTTTGTCATTCCTGCAGTACAGGGTTTCACTGGCACTAATGAACAGAGCTCTTGCAAGCTCAGGAGCATGTGGCAATGGGGAACAGTGGTGAAATCCCATCAGGGCCTGGATTGTCACAAATTGGTATTGTGCAGTAGTTGCACAGAGCGGGGTTTTTCCAAGCCATGTACTAACCAAGCTGCTTAGGTACCACAAATGTTATATGTGCTGTCACAGTAGCTGAACTTGACCTGAATGGGGGGGCTGAACTGAGTCCACTTCACAAGCATGGCAGTGCTGTTTCAAGGGACACAATGAGATGTGCCACATGGACAACACAGTCTGCTTTCTCAAGACTGGCTTGACAGAATCTCTTCATGTTCACCCTTTTGGCGTTGTGGATGTGGACAACTAATTGCAGCATGTTTCTTGGGCTTTTCCAGACTGTGCCAAGTCATGCTGCTCTGCCTGTCGGATTGCGAGAGAGACAATGGTTGGATCCCATCACTGCATATTGAATGAACTAGAATAGATGTAACAGCCTCTGCACAGCTCACAGTTAGTAGGAATGCGTAGGAAACAAGAGGGTTAAATTGTACTTACACCCTAGTGAAGGATAATCTCCTTCCCAGTCCTGTGATTGGTGAGTGCAAGCTCTCCCAAAGTGCTGAAGGAAGCTGCTGAAGGTAAAATTCAGCCCTGGGGGACTCAACATTACACCCTCCAGGGTGAGGCAGCTCTTCCCTCCTCTCCGGCCATAGCTGTATGCTTTTTGAAAACCGCAAAACAACAGACCTCAGCAGGACCAGAACTGGAAATGATGCACATAGATGTGGCTCCTTTGGGCTTCTGTTGTAGGTCAGTATAAGATTTCGGATCCTGTTAATAGCTGGCTAATGCATGTTTATTATTACTAGCAGTATATGGTATGCCTTAAGGTCTGCTATGGCAACAAATTGAGATAAGAGACAGAGCCCTTCCTTGAAGATGTCCAATTGCTGAGCAAAGCAGATGAAGGGCTGAAGGCAAAAGTGGCGTGACTGAACTCATGCTGCAAGACAAAAGCTGGACAAGGGGCTGAATCTAAGGCTCCTGTGTCAGGTCTTCTCTGCTGATTTCCTGTGTCAGGTCTTCTCTGCACTAGATTTCCCCAGCTCCTGCTGCTGGAGTGGCAGCAGTTTACCAGAGCTACTGCTTACACAGCTAACACCTCCCATCTATATGCATTCAAAGAGCTCCTTGCTTTTGAATAGCTCATTGGGAGGCTGTGATCTGACAGACAACCAGCTTTGGGAGGACCTAGTCCTGTGACAAACATACCTTATCCAGATGCTGCAAGGTACTATGATCTGAAATCAACTCTGCTGGTTCAAATTTGTTCCAAAAGGGGTTGTACAGGCAGGCTTTTGTGACATCCAGGTGCTGCCTGCCCCTCTACAGCCAGAAGACCACTAAACAAGAAGTAATGAGTAAAACGGGTATTTGCACGTCTTGTTGTGGTGCTGGGAATTAAGAAATTCAGTGCAAACACTTAAGGGAAAGCATAAGGAGCAGAAATTGACAAGTAGCAGCTCTGAAACAGTTTTGCTTTGGACGGAAGGCCAGTAGAGGGATTTGGAGGTGCAGGAGAGAAAGCAGCATGCAGTGATCCAATGCCTGGCCAACAGCAAACTGCTGCCCAAGTGGACTGGATGTCCCTTATGCAGTCCAGCTCAGGGCTGAGTTTGTGACTACTCCTTATGGGCACGTGTGAAGAGAGAGCAGAAGGCTGTCCCATGGCCACAACAGCCTGGCTCAGTCTGCAATGCCTGCTGCTTCGGGCTCTAATTGTACACAAAATCCCTACAAAAACAAAGGCACAGCTGCTGGCTCATTTTGTGTGGCAGCCCTTAGTTAATGCTGTGTAATGTGAGAAGTGCTCTGTGCCAGGACCACTGTGTCCTTCCTTCCTTCTGCTACCCTCTCTACCACGAGACACATCTCTAAGCTCAAAATGTGTTCACCTCCCACCTTGGATAAGGAAGACATCAGAGCAGATTTTGTATAAGCAGACAGGAGCAAAATCCCTCACAGAACAGGCTTTGGCCTGCTTTGTGTTACCCACCTGGAAATAGTCAGGATTATGACTATCTCCTTCTTTGATAATGCAAGTTCACATATTGCACATACTCCAGACCCACAGCAACACCTGCAGAGGAGTATAGAAAATTAACCTCTCTACACCCAGGTGTGAAGTCCCCTCCTCTGGGAAAAATTCACACCCAACCCTCACACACACACACACACACACACACGCGCGCGCGCGCACACACACAGAGAAGTGTGGCTCTAAGAGAATGGCACTGATGCTGACATTAAAAGCTGTGGGAGATATATGCTCAACTATTGCTGATGGATGCTGCTTCTGTGGCAAATCCCTGGAACCCACTGGTAGCAGATTAAGTTGTAAAATTGATCCCATTCTGAAGGAATTGTGGCCACCACTTAATAAATGTGGTCTCTTTCCTCTCTCTTTTCCCCCCTAAAAGCTGTATGAGATGGAGTCAGGGAAGGAAGAATGTATGCATTTTACTCTGGGGGTGGGGGGGAGTTAGGCCCTTTTAGCAAATCTCCTTAGATATCAACCATCTTAGTTATTTAAATCCCTCTGAAAATCTGCCTGGGTATTAGAGGAAGGTTGTACTGCCCCTGAAAAACAAATTCTGCAGGTGCAGTCTTGGTCTGCTGCTTTCCATTAAACTTCTCCCTGTTCAGGGAGAACAGCAAGTCAAAAATTAAATCCAATATTGCTTTCTACTTCCTTCTTGCCTGCAAAATGGCAGTGATGAGGGCCATAGCTTTTGTTGCAGTAGCACATTTTCCCCACGATATCAGTTCTGCCTGTCTGACAATAAAAGCTCCTGCTTTTGTGAATTCAATCACTGTAGATGGTGTGAGCTGTCAGTTGGATCATGGCCCTGATTTGGTCAGCTGTTGTCAAAAATTACTAGTGACTATTAACTAAAGGTCTGCAAACATTAATTAAAATAGCTGTTCTTTGGCAATGTTTGCTTTTTAATAAAAAGTTTATTACAGAATTCAGGTGGTCAGAGCAATTGTCTTAGGAGTCATTTGTAGTCAGTGATATATTCCACCAGTGCAGCACTTAGAAGATAAGCAATTTCACTGAATTTCACTGAATTTTTAGAGTTGAAAGGGACCATAGCGATCATCCAGTCCAACTTCCCTGATGAAGCAGAGAGTGGCTTGTAAAATCCACTCAGATACAGACACTGGCTGTTCTGCAGAGACCAACACTTTGGCTATTACCACAAGACTCTTAATATTCAGAGGTTTCTTGACAAAGTATTAGCCTGTTCAGTCCTGATACTACTTGAAAATCTGTACTTCTTTCCTCTGCAATTTTATTTTTTCATTAATTTCTAATAATGATGATTGCAAAAATGAGCTTGAAAATCGGGGCAACTAAGTTGAAAAATCCATAGGGCAAATACTGATGTGTCATTTTAAGAGAGGTTTTCATTTTCATGCCATTTCAATGATTTTTGAGCACTTAGGATTGGCAAGATCGACTGCATAAGATTTTATTGAGAACACAGGCTTCAAATCTTGGCATCTTCAGGAATCTGGATTTTAGTGAAACTTTTTTTTTAATTACAGTAAGACGTATTTAAATTCATTTTATTTTGTGGCAAGCTCTTCAGCCAGATTTCTGGATGACTTTTTCTTTAAATAACTGTCCTTGTTCTACAGAGTCTCCAGTTTGGCTGAATAAAATGTAAATAGGCCCATACATGTTATTGATGGAAGATTTGGATGATGTTACAAATGTCTAAAACCCTCTAGAATGTTTCAGAAACACATAGTGTAATTTTTGAAACTTTCTGGAATTATTCCACTAATTGTCTTTTCCCACAGGAAATTACTATTCTATCCCCAGCAATAAACATCCGGCATGCTCCAAATGACACTAAGCTGATGAATTGTGAATATTGCTTCCCCCTCATCCCCACACAAAATTTCACATGTTCATATGCACATGTACCATATACACACACACCATGATCCAAACAGAACATTTTGCCAAACACAGCACTGGGATCTTTTTCTCTCCTCACTAATTCCTCTAACATATCTAGAGCTGTGTGTCCTGTGTTGCACAGAAGGTCATATTCACAAAATTTAACAACCTTCCCTCTGCTGAGTCTGTAAAGTAGATCTGAGCCAACCAAATGGTTTTATCAGCTGCCTCAAGTAGATTGGTAATCTTCACTAAAAACTGAGACACGCTTTCATTATAAGAACAATCGAAAAATTAAACCCCTTTTACCTATTGTCTAGTGTTAGTGCTCTTAACATAAGAGTTTAAAGGTTAAAGAGGGCAATTGACTCAAGGCCCATTTAATTAGTATCCTACCAGAAGAAGCATGGAGCAGATTGTCTGTCTGAACAACCTTTGTGAAAATGAAAAGGGATGGCCTTCTGGAGGGCTAGCCTCTCCCATGTGCTGAGCTGCATTGAATTTGAACTCTGAAAGGGAAAATCCAGACAGCATAGGTCTGACATCAGTAGGGAAACTCCATATCCTGACAGAATCAGGGTTTGGCACTCAATGATCTGATGCAGCAGTAGCATTACATTATTGCAGTGCTAAAGCCAGAGTAATGATCTAAAGTTTTAATGCATATAATTTCTGTTGCCCTGTTGAAGCATTTCTGATCTTGAAGTTACTCACTTCTTCATGTTCATGTGTTTACATGTTCATGCGTTTACATGTTCATGCGTTTACATGTTCATGCTCATGTTTAAGGTGATTGTTGCTGTCCCCTGGGGGCTCCCTGGTTTGTCTATATCCCCTTATTAAAAGAGTAGTCTTGAGTCTTGCAGGGGAGCCTTACTGATGAAGCACAGCATATGTTGTGCCTTTTCTGTGGCTTTGTTGTTTGTTACCATTTGTGATCCATAATAACTCAAATGTCCTTTCCTAGAGTCTTTCATCCCCACCTTTGTGTATGTAGCTGATTCATTCTGGTTAGGTTTTCCCACTGAGCAGCATCTTTCTCTAGTTTGTCAAAATGCCTTTTCATGAAGAGACTGCCTGCTATGCATTCATACTCCCAAGACCATAGCCAAGCTTCTCAACCTTTACAGTTTTGCCAGTGTGTGACACAGGCCATAGCAATGTGTGACAAATGACAGAAATGTGGAACACTTGTGCCCTGTTGCAGAGCGTGCTGTAATTGACAGATTATGATAATTTTTAACCATAAAAGCTGTTTACAGAGTGCTTTTTCAGAGACCCTGAGTCACATAAACCAGTTTGTGTCACTCACTTGTTTATAAGTGATTCAAAAAATGGTTTCTGTGGACAAATTATTTGATGGTTGAGGCAGGGGATCTCAGCTGGGAATCTTTTTTTCTTGGTACCTGCAAAGAGTGAGATGGTGGCCAAAAGAGGAGGCACCATCCCACTGACTTAGCTCGTACATTTGTCCTCTTCTGTTACTCTGAGATGCTCCTGCCCCTTCCCACAGAAGCTGGACCAGAAGTAACTGTCTGTAAATGCACTACCATCTGCTAAAGTGTCTCAGTCTATGCGCTGGGGGCTTGAGCATCAGGACTTCTCTCTTCCCCATTCAGCATGTCAGAAGGCACAATGTTTTGTAGAGATCAGGCCACAGCTGCCAGAAAAATGAGTGAAACAAGATTACTGGCCATGTCTGAGAACATCCTTGCTTCCTTACGCTGTACTGGAAGCATGTGGCTGAGCCAGGGATAAAGCTCGAATCCCCTTCCGGCACAGCACAAAACCTTAATTGTGTAACTGCTTCTTCCATCCATAACGATTCTTCGGTGGTGATTATGGAGTTAGCTAGTAGAAAGCAGAATGGTGCCTGAAAACAAGGCGTGCATCCTGTGGCAGGGATAGAGTCAGCAAGGCATCTCTGATCCAGAGGGACAAGACACCACTGGCATTGATCGCCTGGGAGCCGTAATTATAAATGTGGTGGTGGAGTCTAGGAGTTCCTCAAAAAGGAGTCTTTCACCCTCCCCCGCTCTACCAGCACAAATCCAGTGAATGCATCAGGAGGATTATCATACCAGTTTTACAGCAGTTTTAACCCAGCTCGCATTTAAATGTGCAATCTCACACCCAGTCTAAAAACTTTGCACGTTTAAAATTTGCAATTAAAATGAGGGAGGCTTGAACATTACTCTTCATGGGATGCTAAAGAAAAGCAATGGGATTTTGTGCAGTTTTTAGAAAACTGTTCCACAGTGCCCTCATTCCATAAATGTATTGATTATGAGAATAAATCTCTCCACTGAGGTTATGAGAATATATCTCTCTATGAGACAAAACTCATACCAGTGAGAACTAACTCGAAATCACTAGAAAGGGAGATGTAAAAAGTTTTTTGAAAAATGGCAAAGATGTCTGCTTGGTTACCTGGAAATCCATTGCTGTATTTGCTCTTGTAATTCTCACTTGCACCAATTTCAAGAGTCAAGCATTATAATGAGATCAGGCCTTGGATGGGGGAGAATACATTATTTAGACTGACTCAGCAAAATTTGACATCTGCCTTCCTTTGCCAGCTTGTAATAGGAGTTGTTGATTATTATGGTTAGTCATGCAAGGGTTGTCCAGGAGGGGTCCTGACCTAAGCTTCACCAGGAGCAGTTTTGACACAGGAGCACATAACTGAAAGTCTGTCCCCGCTCTACCTCCCCACCCCCCAAAAAAGGATGGAAAGGATATTTTAGTTCTTCAGAAACAAAAAAAATTTGCACAAAGACTTCTCAAGTGTGGAGAGCTGCAGCTGCTCCTGCATAATCTCTGCAGCAAAAAGTAAAAAGCTCTAACAAAAATTCAAGTTCTGAGAAAGCTGCACCCTTCCACAGTTGCCACTTGATCTGCACAGCAACAGCCCCTATAGACTGCTTTGTATTCATTGGTTACTATACTTATTTTAATGAAGTGCTTAAAGATGTACGAAAGTATAGAATGCCATGACCATGCTGCTCAAGACTTTTTTTATAGGCACTGGCAATTAATGATGAGCACTCAATTAGAAAGCTTTTTCAGTTTGTTGGCAAAGTTATCTGCAAACATATTGCTTAATAACTGTACTCAGGACAATCTTCTGTAATGAAAATTTTGTTATTCAGGCAAATACTTGATAATTTTTCAAAGCCTGATAATTTGCAGGACATAGCTACTTATTTCATAGTGAGGGAACAAGAAATAAAAGAAGACTGTTCTCATTACTCTTCAACTTTGCTATAGCATTAAGACAATTTATTATGGCAGGGGAATAGCTTTTCTAGCTATTTCTAGCTGCACTCATTGATTTTTGCTCTTGCCTTCACAGTATTTGTTTGTTACATGCTCATATGAAAGTGTTAAGTAAGGGAGCCTTAGAAGATTAGCTGATGAGCTTGAATACTTTGTAGCACAAGTATGCCTAGAAATGAGCTGGTCTCACCTGAGAGCTAGACTTTACATTTAAAAAAAAAAAATAAATAAAAATAAAAAAAAAAAAGCAGGGAAAAAGCACCAAATCTTGCAGCTCCTGTAATTAGCCACCCTTTTTTGGAAGGCAGTATGTCTTCCCTCCTCTGTACACTGCACTTGCACTCAGAGTTTACATAGTGCTGGACCCATGCTGATCACAGTGGGGTGGAGTATCTGGAGCAGCCCTTTCCATCAACTCACATTGCCTGTGCGCATGTGTTTAGTGAAACATCTCTCCCAGTATGGTCATTTTGCAGGGAACAGTAATACCTGCAGATATTCAGGGGCTAGAAATTCCCAGATTCATAGCCAAGTCTTAACATGGCATGGCTTCCAAACATTGACAGCATGTTTTTAGCAAGGCCTGAGCTCTTGTAGGATATGGTAACTACTGCTGCGAAGAAAGACTCACACCAGGTTCTCAGTAACAGGACCCACACCTGCATTAGCTACTGTGGGTAGCAGCATCCACAGCAAGGGAGCATGGACCAGAGCCTGGCAAAATGTGCTGTGTCCTTTCTGCTGCCAGGCGGGTTGTAAATGCTTTGCCTTCAGTCAGGCAGCAAGGACATTCCCTTCCCCTGCACATACTGATGTTGCTCTGCCAGCTTAACAAGATCTAACTGCTGGGAGCCAGTGAATGTAGCAGGCGGTGTACATGGGCTCACAAAACAGTTTTTTTTTTGCTGGAAAGAAAGACAGTGTCTAGCTTCGGAGGTGCATAGGCCCTTCAAGTAAAACTATTACTTAATTCTTTCCAACAGAGGCCAGGTATACTGGGCACTGCTAAGCATCTTTTGGTCCTTGAGGACCTCTCTGATCACCAAGTATTAAAGTCCAGTAAGACATAAGGCAATTATACTCACAACAGAGAAATTTTCTAATTACTGTGGAAACACTGCCTTCCTCCTCACATCCCATTGTGTTTCCTTCACCAGTACAGCCTGCTACTGAGAGTCATCTGCCTGAGGCTTAATCAAGTTAGGCTGCAGTGTCAAAAGCAATTAAAATGCTTTTGCAGAACAACTCCACACAGATACTTTTATCTTGTCCTCAGAAAAGTCTTGTGCCATGTCTGCAAAGACTCCCCTATGATTGTTGGGGAGCAGTTGTGCTGGTTTTACATGTGAGAGAAATAAATCAGGATTGCTCCAGAGATTTACAGGGGTAAACGAGGACAACTGGAGATACCGGGAAAGTGATATGTGAAGCAGTAGCAGAATTTGAGAGGAAGGCATAACAAGTACAGTATTTCTTAACAGCTCTTATTCTGAAAAAGGGAAGTGTGGCAGAAAGGAGGTAGTAACTTGTAACTTGCTTTTTAGTTGTGGCAGCAGCAGAGATCTGTCTCCTGCTGCTAATGTCTCCCCAGTACATCTGCCTGACCCCACCCTGGAATGGATGGGATCTCAGTTTCCTTGTTCTCCACGGTCTGAGTTTTGTTTCCTTAGTTTTTAAGCTTCTTCCTGGTCAAATCATTCAAGCAAAGCAATGCAGATATATATTTTTCATCTTCTATTGTGCCTTGTGTCAAGGCTTGTGGTTTTACGCAAACAAGTCTATGTAATGTTTCCTGTCAGTGTATGGAAACAGGGCCTGTAAGTAAGGATATATGTGTGTGGTCTCAGGAGGTGATGTGAATACTGGGGAAATGTCCCAGACTGAAACCATGCAGAAAAGGAGATCATTTTAGAAATAAGCAGCATGCTCTGCCTCTAGCATGCAGTCTGGCAGGAACTGCTCTTGGACTGTTCTGCAATGCATTTCTTTCCATTACAAGGCTAGGTGTGAGTGATGTGAGTGTGCTGCCCGAGCTGCAGTCATTCAGAAGTAATCAGGTCCTGTTTCATTGCTTCAGCACAGTGCTGAGCTAGACTAGTTCCTCCTATCAGAGCTTTTCAAACTGGGTGGTGGTAGTGAGAATCGCCATTAGTAAGAGCAATGTGCTGGGGACAACTGCCTTGAAACTGTTCTGGGTACCAGCGTACGAACCCTTGTACTGCAGTTTGTTCCTCACCAAATCTCTCCATCCCTCCTTTTTCTTTCTGCACATAACTGCTTGCTGCTCTGAGGGTGCAGGTAGCAGGGGCCATTTTTGGTCAGTAGAGCAGGAGCATAGAAGGTGCCATGGTAAGTGGCACCCAAAAGAAATGTAGCAGTGATAGGGCTAAGCACCAAACCAGAGGCTCAGTGTCATCCCACCCTGCCTCTGTCAGCTTACGGGTGTAAGTGGAGCCTAAAGCTGCTCTGCCAAGCGCTGTTCCTGATCCCCATTGCCCAGCAGATCTGCCATGGAGAGCCTCAGAGCCTTTGCTGAAAAGTTTTAGGAAGGGGTTGGTATTCTTCACCACAGCTGGCACAGGCTTTTGAGGAGGAGAGGCAAGCAACAAAGCTCTCATTAAATAAACAAATAAACAAACTGTAATGCCACAAAGACCAACACATATTTTCTTGCTTTTCCCTCCCTTGGGCACTGTGTGTGGCACTGTGCTTTCAAAAATAGCCACTACACAATGTGAAGGAAGAAATGTTGCATGAGTATTAAAAGACCCATCAAGTCAAAACCAGCTTAGTCATGAGTGAAATAGCCTTCATAACACCCCATCAGCTGTCTGATGTCCTCTTCCTGGTGTACAAACCTGCTGCTTCTACAGCACTGCTTTTGGGGTTATCTTTGGTTTTAGAGTCTTGGGTTTTTGGATGAAACCTGATCCAAGGCAGAAATACCTACCCCAGATGTGAGGAATGCCACATGGACATTTCCAGTGACAGCTGTCTGAAGTGGGGGGTAGGGAGGCAGGTGGTGCCTTCTGGGTGTACACAATTCCTATTGTGAAATCTGCAAAATAAGATGACAGAAAACTTCCCTTTCTGCACAGCCTGCAGCAGCAAGCAAACAGGCAGGCAGCACACCAGCACCATGGCCAGCTTGCTTTCAGTCAGTACCATCTCCAGGCTTTAAGATGTGTTTCAGTTAACACATCACTTTCAGCTAGCTCACCAGGCATCAGAAGTGGAGAAGTTGGCTTCTCAGGAGGTTGTGGAGTACAGCACTCTTGTTTGAATGCTTTGAGCATCATGGTGTAACCTCCTCTGCCCACGGGCTACAGAGGCTGTTTTAACACCCTCATTTTCCATTCCCCTTCAGTCAGTAGGTACCTGATCACTTACTGAGTGCAGAGAATTGCTGCATGTGCTCCCTGAAAGACTGCTTCATCACTGAAGCTTTTGCATGTTTCTTGCAAGCCAAGAATAAGATGATTAAGATAGGATAAGACAATGATAGTATGACAGGATTGAAGGCACTATTGAAGAGAACGAGTCCTGGTGGGTAGAAAACTTTCCACAAGCCAGCAATGTGCCCTTGTTGCCAAGAGGGCCAATGAAATCCTGGGCTGCATTGGGAGGTGGCCAGTAGGTCAAGGGAGGTCATTCTCCCCCTTTACTCTGCACTGGTGAGGCCACAACTGGAATACTGCATCCAGTTCTGGGCTCCCCAGTTCAAGAGAGACAAAGAACTACTGGAGAGAGTCCAGCATAAGGCAATTACAATTGGAGCACCTCCCTTATGAGGAAAGGCTCAAAGAGCTGGGGCTCTTTAGCCTGGAGAAGAGAAGACTGAGGGGAGATCTTATCTATGCTTACAAGTACCTAAAGGGTGGGTTGAAGCATGATGGAACCCAACTCTTTTCAGTGGTTTCCAGTGACAGGATGAGGGGCAACAGGCACAAGCTGAAACATAGGAAGTTCCATTCAAATCTGAGGAAAAACTTCTTTACGGTGAAGGTGACAGAGCCCTGGAACAGGCTGCCCAGGGGAGTCGTGGAGTCCCCTTCTTTGGAGATTTTCAAGACCTGCCTGGATGCAGTTCTGAGTAATATGCTCTAGGCATTCCTGCTTTAGCAGGGGACTTGGACTAGATGATCTCTAGAGGTCCCTTCCAACTCCAACAATTCTGTGATTCTGTTATTATTTGCAGTTTTTTAGGTGATAGAACATATGAATCAGCCTTGGAAAATTGCTACCCACAATTTTCCAAGTTTTCAGAGTGTTAGTTCAGGTACAAAAAGAGATTATAAATTACCTTGAGAAAGGCTCGATATTCATTGAAATTCTGAGATAAATGACTGGGAAGACTCCCAACTGTTGCCTATTTTCAGTTCTCCATCTCCACAACTTTTGCCTACTGAGATCTGCCTATTCCTAAATCACAGGGAGGGTGCAGTTCCATATAATTTAAGGACACAGCTGGAGTAGGTGAGGAAGTTACTGCCCCTGGCTGTTCTTTACTGCCCAGGCTTCTGAAGTCACAGTTGAACTACACTTTTGAGCGTACAGCACTAATTTTTAGTACCTCTTTATAGATTAGTGACAAAATACCTTTGTTCTAATGGAGTCATGTTAGAAGTAGTACTGCTGTCTGCAACCTGATATGAAGGGAAATAAGAGAATTCTCTTAAATATTAGTTGCAGAGAGTTTGGAATGTCAAAATAGTTCTGATTTACAGGCTACATTAAGGCTATTAAAATAATAGCTCTGCATAGCTGAATATTTCTGGGCAGTAACCTTGTAGAGTCCTATTATCTGCAGTTGTTTGGAATTAAGTTTTCCTGATTTTGCTTGGAAGTGCAACACTATCCATTTTTGCATTGGTTTGCCAATCTTTTAATTGCTTTCTGGTACCTCAAACCATTTGAGGTGTGTCTTTGGATGTAACATGCCATAAAAAAAAGCAGAACAAAAATTTATTGTGACTGTGCCTTTATGTCAACACTTTGAGCACTGGGTCTTGCTAAGGCCTTTAGCAGAACCCCTTCACTTATCAGATTGTGTGCTTCTTCCTGTCATCCCTGGCTCTAGTAATGCATGTGAGGGTTATGTCGCTCTTGTTAATTTCTGTTGTTCTATGATCTTATTTTGACCTAGGATACCGTGAAGTATATGCACTTGGGAAGTCATTATAATGTCAGTGGTTCAGGTTTTCACATAGCATAGAAGGATTGTCTCTTCAGGTTATGCTTCAAACTCTGCTCATCTCAGTATACAGGCCAACAATGCAAACAAGTTTCTTTTCTCCCTTAAAAGAAAAAAAAAAAGGCAAAAAAAAAGCAGCACCCCTAAGATGATAAGACATTTGTGTTGCTGTTATGTGATCACAGAATCATCAGTGGTTTTGCTTGTGAAAAGTTACAGAGGAAGGAGGAAAAAACTGCTTGGATGATTCATTGTCTGTGTGTGGAGATAGAATCTCGTTACCAGCTTCATGAAACATCTCCCAGTTTTCATAAGAAGGGGAAAGTCTGGGGGAAGGATGATGAAGATGTGAAGAGAGGAGGAAGGAAAATGACAGGCACGGGGTGAGGTTTGAACACAGTTCTGACAGATGCCCTATCATTGCCTAGTGGCTAAAAATAGGATCCTGCAAATGTATACATAATGGATATTCAGTCTGTCTCCAAACAAGGTGTGTGCAGGTTTTACAAATGCCTGTTTTCTTCCCAGGAGGACAGAAGCAGGCCGCAGCCCTACTGCCTCCCCTAAGCACTAGGCACATAAATTCTGATTCCTTTACACTCATTTACACTCATTTACACTCACTTAGACTTTTGTTTAGGTGAGGTATGAAGAAAACCCTGCATGCTTAGTTTAAATAAAAGTTCCCACTTCCACCAAACCCATTTATTCTTTGGGAGGAATGGAAACGGATTTAGGAATCAGGAAGAATGAGACCCTTGTGAAGGGCCAGCTTGAGGTGGAGCTGCTTGGATGGCTCATCCCCAGAGATTTGCAGGGGCAGGTTTCCAGCTGGTGTTGCTCTGAGGAGCTCTTGTGGCCAGTGGAGGTGCAGGGATTTAGAGTTGATGAAGCTGAGATTCTCAAGCCTGCAAGCATCTGGTGCTGACTCACTGCTGGGTGCAGCAGCCGGGTGCGGATACGGCATGAGAAGGCACTGACATCTCATGCTTTCTGCAGCAAATGCAGCGGTAAAAATGGGAGCATGGCAGGATCTGCTCCTCACTCTAAAGAAAAGGCTCACTTTGCCAGCAGCCTGGTACAGAAGCCATGGGGGGGGGGGGTTGTATGGACGCTGTGAAGCTGTGGATTTGTTTTAATTTGTGTTTTCTGTTCTTTGCTTAAGAAGACATTTCTTTAAGTCCCTTTCTTCTCACTGCTCACTCCAGCCCCCAAGAAAATACATGTAAAAAACAGCTTTAGTCACACAGTATTGCTTCTGTCACATTACTGGCAACAGTGTGTACCTCTGTAAAAACTACTGCCTGGCTGCACTGCCAAACCCCTGCCTACATGAGCCCTCCTCACTGTCAGATGTCTCAGCTTCCACATGTGCTCAGTGAGAATCAAGATTTATTGCAGTGATAAGTGGTCTCTGAAGTGCAGTCCTGCTGCTCAGTAATTGAAGCCAAGAGCCAGGCTGTTCCCAGGCCTTGTGTGACTCTCAGCATGGCCAGCACTGCTTATTCCCTGTAGTGTCCCTGGCTCTACTTCTTTCCCATACCCACTGGCAATACCTCCCTGAAAGCTCTGCCTTCTGTCTCCAGTCTTGTGGCTTAGCTCCACACAGGCAAGGGTAAGCAGTTTGTATTTGAGGTGGATGTGTGTTTTACTCTCCCTGCCAGCATAAGTGCAAGTTCAGAAAAAGGAAAACCTTCATCTCAATTCTCTTATCAGTGGACATCAGTCATGAGCATCTTCCTCAGAGGTGAAACGTTATAAATAGTTTGCTTGGTATAGACAGCTTCTTTTGACAGAGTGGGCAGGCAAGAACAGCTGCCCAGAAAAAATCACATTAGGAGAGAAGCGCAGTCACTGCTGGATGGGCAGGACGCAGCCCAGGCTGGAGGGAATGTCTGCATGCTGTGGTTGGTTTTGTTCTGATTTGCTCCCTTTGTTTGCCATGCAAGGACTTTCTGACACCTCCTTTATGAGTACTGCCTCGCTGTTTGGGCCCCACTAGGCAGATACATAGAGCCTTCTGCAGGGATCCCAGAGGGGCTGAGAGCTGTTTCTGCATGGAAGTGTTTAGGAAAAGCATCAGGAAATGAGAAGAGGTCAGGTTGTGAGAACTGAAAAATATGGCTTGAGTTACTTCACAGCTGAAGTGTGCTGACTAAGGGCAATTAGGTATTTTCCAGAGTACCGTGCCTGTTTGCATTTGCAACGTAACACAAGCTGCATAAAACACGGAGGGATGGTGTAGCAGGCACTGCACAGGAAAGTAAGGAACCATATCAGAGAAGCTGGGGTAGCCAAGGAGATCCCCGCTGCCCATGTCAGCCAGTGATGTGCAATCACATTGCTAAGCCTAGATGGGATTGCTGAGGCCCATGGGCCTCAGCTAGATTTTAAGGCTTTTTATGTTGGACTCACTGGGAAAGCCATTTGCATGGATAAGGCTCCTTACCCTTCTGACTGTCCCAGAGTGGATTTCTAGGCTGTGAGACGTGCACAGAAGTCACACAGTGACTGCCTGAAGACACCGCAGTTGTAGTTCCTCCCATTCCAGCACACAGAAAGAGGCCAGAAAGTGAAAACAGGGCATGATTTCCCAGGGTGTCCTATTTCTACCAACTGCTGTGACCCTTGGCAGTAGTGGAGGGAAAGAAGAGAGACTGCATGCAAAGAGCCTGAAGAAAGAAGCAGGGCTGTTAGCATTACTGAGATCTTTCAAACCTGCATGCATTTTGGAACCTATTGATTAGCAGACATGCTGCAGGTGGTAGGCTGATCCTGACTTTAAATAAATGCCTCTGAAAAAAGAATATGATTGAGTTGTCTGTGGGCTGCTGGGAAACAAGGTACATATGAGACAAGCCAGTAACTCACAAACTTTGACTGAGTATACCAATCGTGTTGAGCATTGGTAGCAGAATTGCTTGGCTTTATGAGTAATGATAAATGGGATGCAACAATAAGGCCTTCAAAAATATTCTTGTTTCAGTTGCAATAGGACAAGTGGCAAGTTGTCCAGACAGTGTTGGAGGCAAGAGTAAATTCCACACGTTTAGCAAGCTTAGAGACTTACATAATATTGTATGCAAGCAGAATACCTGCAACTACTAACCCAGCAGCCCTGGGGTTGGGACCACAGCTAAGTCAACACCCTGTTAGCCAGCTCAGTTGATCTCACTAAAACATGTTCACTAACATATTCAGTACACACATACATCAAGCCAAATCCACCACAGACTTAGGGACCCACACTGACCTCAGTGAAGTTATATGCCTAGAACACTAGCAGAAAGTGGTGCTTATGGAGTATATTAACATTGTGGTATTAGATAAATTTGTTGAAACTCTAAAGGCCTGAAGAGACATAGGGGGGCTCAAAAGCTCATTTGTCTTTTTCCAATTCTATCTCACAATCTACCAAAACATACTGCTTCCCAATACAGACCTTAGCTCATTTGAAAGTTAAGGTATACTAGTGTGTATGAGTTATGAAGAGGGTTCTGTTGCCTACTCACCTATGTTACTGAAAAAAATACAATGAAACCTTCAGTAGTCTGACATGGAAACCTCCTGCAATCAGCAAAAGCATTGCAAGCAGCCATTATATTTAGCAGAGCATGCTTAAAATGGATTATCAGAAAAGTTTTCATGTCCATCAATAGGTTAAAAAAAATAATCCTCCTCTGTTTTAAGATGCTAAGGAAAACATCAAAGCTTTTCTTTGAATGAAAGACATGGCTGCAGAACAGCCAGTTAAGTACTATTCCAGAGCTGTTCAAAGCACAGAGAAGCAAACAGCCCTGAAAGACAAGCAGGTATTTTCAGTTGCAGAGGAAACTCTGCCCAAGATCTTCTTCATGGAGATCTAAGCAGTGGCCACAATACAATCAAAAAAACCCATACAGAGAGTATATCTGCTGTTCTGTCATTAGTGACCCAATTGGAAAGCCCCTGTGGAACAAGATCTCTATACACTATTTTCATGAGACAAAGAATATCAACAACAGGACAAAACATAAAGAACAGAGAAAGAACGTTCAGAGCCAAGAAAGGTGAGGAACAAGAGACACAGCTTAATTACTAATGCTTTTTGTAAGAAGCGGATACCTTTGTTCAGGCAAAGGCAAATTTCATTGAAATTAGTCTGGTGTAGATAAAAAGGGGATTCAACACTCTGTCCTTGTCTGAGCACCCCGGTGAATCAGCTTAGGTGTCCATCTCCATGAGAAGGCACAGAGAGGATAATCCATGCTGCTAAATGTGATGGTAGCGTGTGTTTGTGGCAACAACATCAGAGCAGAAAATCTTACAAGGCGAAAACCAGGGGTGGAGGAGATCCTTTCCAGCAGTCACTGATTGTTTACAGGCATTCAGGAAGGGAAAAGAGTCCAAAGTGCCACAAAGCCTATTGAAGTAGAGACCCTATCTGCAGCTGGCCCGTATTTAGCAAAGGCCAAATGACTAAGAGTCATTACAAATGGCATGAAAGAAGAAGAACAGTAACCCTTCCCTAGTCAGGAAGGTGACTAGTGGAGATCTGCCAGATATCTGGGTTTGTCTGTTGGGGAACAGCAGACAGCTGGGCAGCACTTCCCCTTCTTCAGGTGTGAGACAACCCCGGGGTCCTCTCTCACCCAGGGATGAAGGACAGCCTCAGCAACCCCGCAGGGGTTGTGCCAAGGCACCTATGTTCAGTGCAACATGGACAACTAAAAGGTTTTTTTTGCTTGGTTGTCATGTACATCATGAGTGTTTTGGCAAAGCCGCAGCCATGAGGGAGGTCGGCACTACCTGGGGACTGTGGATCACAGCTAAATATAGCTATGAAATACTGGACAGCCTCAGCTCTCATTTAGGAGGTAGGATGAGAGGATATTGACAAACTGTAAAGGAGAAAAAGGGCTGACTGGGAGGACCTGCTGTAGCTGATACAAAGACTGCTGGAATTTGGGCCATCTCCTAAGACAGGAAAAAGGGACAAGCACCAGTGAGAGCAAGGAAGAGAGTGTTAACTTCGGCTGGAAAGGAGAAGAAAATCCCTACGGGTCAGAGCAGCTGTGCACTGGAGCAGGTCTCCAGGGATTGTGTCAGAGAGGAGTGGGAAAGCAAAGGATGCTGCAACTCCAATGCTGCAATGGGTTTTCGTTCCCATGGATTTACCACCACAATCAGTCCCTCCTTGACCTGTTTCTCCTGAGGCTAGTCCTCGGCCTCCTCACACTCTAGCTGTGGAGGCTATGGGCCACAGCTGTTTGCTGGGCAACCTGTTGCCAAGGCACCCTCATCTTCCCTCCACCCAAACAGCCACATTGCAGGGCTCTAGAGAAACAACAGGAAGTTAAGACCAGTTAGACTGTGAGGAAATTGCCAAGGGTGACTTGAGTTATAGTCACCTGGGATATTACCCTGGATATTCTGTAACAAGATTCTGTGCTAAATGCCCCAATGTAGCAATGCTTCCTTGAATGTTTGTCCCCTAAAAATGACTATTATTCCCCCAGCTTCAAAAGTTCTTTCTTCATGGCAACCTAACCTGAGATGCGTATGATCATTATAGGCTGTCTGTTTGTCAGCTGAGCATCTCCAAAGGAAAACTCCATTACTTGGTATTTGACTTCAAGTTTATTGCCTTCAAGTTGTGGTCAGCATTCCCGAGTTGTAACACCCTAGTCTGAAACACAACATGTGCTTTGTCCCTGATGTCTTCCAATAAAGTGTTTTGCAGCCAAAAAAAAAAAAAAAATAGGATCCTGTATATGCTGAGAGACCTGATATTACTAAAAACATCTGCACAGCCTGCCTAACAATAAACCAGAAAAGCTGAACATATTATTTCAAAAGTGATGGTGTTACGTTTTCCACCTAACCACCTTGTTTTAAAAATGTTTTTCTATGTGACAAAAAAATCTTCTTAATTCCCCAAATTGTTTAACAGTTCCCATTTCTCAAGCAGGTACTGTGTCAGTTTTTGAATGGAAAACTTTCTATAGAAAGGAAAAAGAATGACCATGTTCATCTTTTGCTTTAGTCGTCTCAGCTCAAGATGTACATTTACCTCTATCTGAAGTGAATGAATCAGTACTGTTCTGCCCTAGGCTTACCACTTTTCATAATCCCGAAGACAATGTATTGTATTTGCTAGGAAGTAGACAAATCTGTTACCTCCACTGAGGTGAGGCTGCAGTGGCTCCATACCCCAGGTCCAGGCAGCAGCGAGGCTGGACACACATTCTCAGCGGGCATGCACACAGATACATGTAGGTACACATATGATCTGTACAGATGTGCACACCTCTCACATAGGAAGTGAATTAGAAATGGAGTATAATGAGAGGACTATGCAGACTGCACTGATCAGGTTCAGGGCATTGCCACACAAGAAGACCCATCAACAGGTAACCTTTTGACCCTTATCCCTCTGGTTTTCCATGCTTGTTCCCCCCAAAACCATCTAGATCTTCCCTTTTCCTGCCTTTGGTTCCTCCCATAAATATCATGAGTCTTGTACAGTACCAAAATGCATTTCCCTTGCATCCCATAAGGTGTCCCAGGTGCTCATAAGCTGCAACACCCCTCTGTTTGAAAGCTGGTCCAGAAAACCTTTCCAGCTGAACCACACTGGTGGGTTTCATCCATCCTGTGATCTGTCTGGGAGGTGCCAGTCAGGGTATGATTTGGGTCACCCCGTGTGCTGTTCTCTCTGTATGCTACCTCATGGGTAGGCAGATGAGCTTTCATCACGTAACCTAACAGTCTTAGAACATAAAATAAATCTGATCACAGTGAGATGTGCTCATCTTTCAAATCTGTCATTCTTTAAATTTAAAATTAATTACATTATGGGTCTTAGTTAGCTATATCACTTAACTGGAGAAAAAAACAATCCTAAACAAGAAATCAGGGTTTCCTGCTGCTTTGTATCTACTTTTAGCTGTACTACAGGCATGCAAATTATTTCTTCATGTTGTGGTTTCCAGATTGCCTCCGTGATGTCTTTTACATAAGCATTTTTGTAAACTTTGTGCTTTTACTGTCACAGGTGTGAAGTAACACAGCCACAGCCACATGCTCATGAGGTGATGTTTTAGTTTCAGATTTTAGGCATCTCATGGCCAGTCACACAGACTACCCTGGCTTCTCCTTTTGCTTTGGTAAGCCTCATACTACAGCTGTGACCTTCAGCTCTGCCACCAGCTTTGCCTGTTAGAAACTAGGGTTTCTGGCCCGCGTTTTCCAAAGGAGTGTTTTGGGGCATCACCAGTAGAGTTGAGGATCAGAGGAGGGGACTGATCAGGAGGACCTGAGTGCACAGCAGTTTGGCGTCCTTTAAGAAACCTGTAAATGAACATCATGCAGAAATTGAGAAACCAGTACCATGGGGATGTTTACCTCTTTTAAGACACACAGGTGCTGGGGAGGAGGTGAGGCTGTCAGAGAGAGGTTTGGTTGCTAACCTGGTTATGGGGTTGACAGCACCCTGGCACTTTTAGTCCTGCTGCTTTGCCTCGACTTTTCATCCGTTTGGAGACTGGGTGCCTGGGGAAAGTTTACCCACCTCCTGTCAGACCCTGACTAGCATTCAAGCAAAACAAACCTTATTTTAACACTTGTTCAGAGATTAAGTGAAAAACTGTTTTTTCCTGCCAAGATCTAAACTCTTTTTATTTCCTCTGCAGCAGCGAATGACATCATTGCCACTCTCTTACACTGTGCTAAGTGAAAAGGAGGCCATCCAGTGCTAGGCAGAAAAGAAAACAACTGCCCAGGAATCTTGCATAACAAATAAATTACTTTCTTCTAAACATTTTATATTTACATTTTAGTAGCCAATGCCTCATAGCTAAGTTGTATGGCATTTTCCATGATAAGGCCATGTTGTCAGTCGTTTGCAATTTTGACAGGCTATTCAAATGGAAATTTTCCCTGCCTCATGCAGTAGGTTGAACATTGTTAGTAAAGTTTCAATGAAAAAGATTTTTTGTTCTTCTGAGAGCAAGATTAGGAAAGTTTTTGCAGAGCAGATTTGCCTATGCTAAAGAACATCTTGTGAGTACCTAATGGATGCACTCACACAGTCACTCACGCAGGTGATTCTTTAGATAGAGTCGTGTGGCTGCAGGCACACCATTATAAAGCACGCATACTCAGCATAATGTTTTATTTACATTGTCAATGCACTTATCAGAAAGGTAAAGCAGTCTTGCTATTGCTTGGGGGAGACAGAGTATGTCGGTGGCTAACACTAACACTCAGTGTCCTTCATTTTGTATATCCATGTACAAGCTGCTGCTTCCCAGACTTCAGTGAGAGCATTAACTCATGTCTGCCTCCGTTTTCTGCCTGTCACTTGTGAAACTTGTCTGAATTGTGTAGGAAGTACATGTGGTGCAAAACTGACAGCCCAGTCTCCATTACAGGCTCAGTCTCTGGGAGAGATCCTGAAGGTTTGCCCTGGGCAGCAATTTACTGGCCCACTGGACCCCTGCCAGCTCCCTAATTGCTCATCAGCTTCATTCAGCCTCTTCACACAGCCATTTTTTTTCCAATGGCACACAGTTTGCATCCAGATGGGACACTAATCTTATGCTATTGTGACCAAGGTGTCTAAAACATCTCTGCTTCTGTGGATCACAAATGCCATAAAGAGGAGCCAACAGGGAACTAATAGGGGGACACAGATGTCAGTAGCAGATTGATTTGATTTAGTGAGTTCCAGATAGGAAAATATAGTTATTATGCCATCTTTTTATGGCAGCCTTAATCTCACAAAAAAGAAATGGTGGAGAAGAGAGGAGAAGGGGGCATTTCAAAGAGAAAGTGTGTACCTGCTAGTTGCAGGATTCCTGAGAAGAGAAAGAGAAGCTTTTACTTCACTTCTGGCACAGTCGCCCGGTTCACCATTAAGGAAAAATAAAGGTGATCTGTCTCCTGGAGTGAGTCAGCATTGTAGGCTGTGCTGAGAGGAGGTTACAGGGTGTTACTATCTTCTGGAAAAATAACTATCTTGGATTATGGCAGCAGATACCGCATTGCCCTGAAGCATGATTTTTTTATTGCTGGTCACCTCCTTCTTTTATTTTTCCCTTTATTTTTATGAATGGTCTGTTTTACATTTAGCAGACTCCTGATTCACTTGCTGCAGCCTTAAACTGGAAATGGAGAGCCAATTAAAAATTAACAACAGCAAAAAAAACCCCACAGTCAAGGATAAGAGCTGGCATGATCAGTGCTCCTTCCAATTGCATTGAGAGAATGTAGCACAAGCTGCATTTCTATTTTCTCCTTTGATTTGCTATGAGAGGCTGTGATAATGTTAAATAGCTAATGCTGCTATGCTTCTTCCATTCATTTCCATAATTTCTTGGTCATCTAAGATAATGCCCCAACAGACAGAAAGAACGAATGTTGGCTTAGAAACAGTGGCTACTTGTCAAACTGTTCTGGCTGCTCTAGGAGAAAAGTGTCTCCTCCTATACGTCTAAATCCCTTTCACTCTCTTCATTACCACTTCACTCATCTATTCATCGTCAGTTTTGTTCTGAAAGCCTCATCTCAAACTCAGCCATCATTTAAAATCCTCAGATAGTAATCATAAAGCAGTCTGGCCAGTATTTTAACAAGCATGCAATATTTCCGGCATTGGATGAATTTCTGTTGTTTAGCCTTTCGCATCCAAGAATAAGTGTGCATGCGTGCATCTGGGGGGTGGGGTGGTGCTGTTCATCATTGGTTGGTAATTGGTAATTTTTTTTGTTACTCTTTTTACCTGCTGTACAGGAATGACTCCTATTGGGTTGTCATTAACAGCTTGAATTTGTATTTCATCTGAACTGGGATGTGTTTGATTCATTAGTTGCATCATGACAGTTGCATAAGTTGCATTCAAGATGACAAAAACAGGGTGGCATGTAAAGGTGCATGAAAAGGAGAGTGCACCATTTACTAGAGTCTCTGCATCTGGTCCTAGAGAGTTCCTAGGGCTTTGTTCAGGGCTTACCCAGCTCCTGGTAGCCACCACAAGCTGCTTGTGTATCTTACATCCTCCCATCATCTTGACCCCCGGCAGCCTGGAGCCTCGGCAATGGATCTGGGTACTCCCTGTAGATCCATCAGTGGGAAAGGGCTTTTACTGTTTGTCACAACTTCTTCTGAGAGACAGTAACCCTTCCACTGATGCCCTGGAAAATTCAAATGCTTTGGTTAAACAGTGCCTTTAAACTTGCAAATGTACAGACGTGTTAGCACAGCAGCTCTGCAAACCCCACGCTGGCCACAAAGCAGCAGTGGTGCATGGTCAGGAACCAGCTGTGGTGCATCACCATTAGTGGCAGTGAATGTGGAGTGTCACACACTGGAAAGTTGCGGAGGCTGCCCAAGCTGCTGACATTGGAGACACGGTGCAAAGAAGTGTTAGCAGTAGGCCAAGGGTGACACACCCTGGCAAAAGGAATGGCATTGGTAACAAACAGCCATTGTGGGAGAGGAAACCTGTTGAGACGTAGGAATCACAAATTTCAAAAGATGTTCTAGACAGTGACTTTGTGTATGCTCATCAGCTGAGAACAGATTTTCCCCAGGGAGAAATGGGGAATGAAGTTTCCCACTGACAATCAATAGGTGAGAGCAGCATCCCCATCCACCAAAGTGCTGAGGTGTCCCAGCATCTCCTGGTATGAAACAGAGTCTCAGATGTACCTGGAACTTGGCCCTGGTTTGCCCTTTGGAAATCCTGTGCAGATTAGCTAAATTTGTGATAAGATCCACTTCCTGTAGATAAGAAAGAGAGAGCTCAGAAAGACAATCTAAGGTGATGGTTAGGTTTTGGTAACCCTGCAGCATTTCAGGAAGAAAATTGTACGTGATGGTCCCAGATTCCCACACAACACTTTTACTTTAAGTGCATTAGTGAAAAACTGTTAGCTTTAAGTACAGTTTAGAACATCCAATGATGGTGATTTTCATTGCACCCTGTCCCATCAGAGACACCTCATCAAGTCACAGTGCAATAACTTATTGTAATGTTTTTACATTTTGCCTTCAGGAAAAAAAACAAAGCACCCTGTAGGGCTTGTCTTTCAGGTAGACCTCTGTGTTGTTCCTATTCACCTCCACACACCACTCAGGTTCCTTTTTGGTGTTATGCATCATGACAGCAAAACGAGTAAAGATACTATTACCCTGCCTTGGTACAAAACAGGCGTCCAAGCACTTAAAGAAGTTGCATTTCAAAAATGCCATTTTAACACCACATGGTTTCAAAATTCTTTTCCCCACTACCATGGTTTTAAAATCCGTGAGCTGCAAACACTGTAAAATGCAGGCTTTGCTATTTCAGAACAAAGAAGAGCTGGTGGTCTCTCTGTAGCTAAGGCTGTGGTAAGTTTTCCTTGTTAAGCCTGGAATTAATCTTCTCTCCTGCTGTGGTCAAATGAAATGGGTCCATCTGTGATGTACATGTAGTCCTTTTCAGAGACTAATAGTATCAGAAAAATCAAGGATAACTGAATTGGAGAGAGGAGGAAGGTTGTCAAGCACAAAAACTCAGTATTAACATTTTTGCGTGTCTCTGGCAGCTACTGGATGGGATAGAGGGGAAGGATGATATGCAGAAACAACTCCATCAAGAAACCTAGATTTATATTTTTCTGTTGTCTTAATTGAAAGCCAATGCAGTAGTCTGTGTAAAGAGTGAAGCGGTAAGTAGCCCTAGAAGAATGGATAAACCAAATAAACTCCTACTAATATCTGGCTTGGGTTTTCTAGTTACATCTTCTCCAGATCTTCTCTAATCAGGAGAATGAAAATTTGCAGTAATCTTGGTGCTTATTATTAGAGGTTGATTTACAGTTTTATAATCATTTTAACTTTCCTTCTTTTTTTGGCATCCTGTGTTGTGTCACTAGCAAAATGTGGCTGCTTCCAGCTTCAGACTTCTTAATTTGTTAATATTGGAATGAGAGTGTTGGAATGAGAGTGACTCATCCTTTTCTACCTACAGATAGGCATCAATCTGTATCAAAGCACCATCTCTTCTATTTACACTGCATTTCATCTGTTAATTCTAAAGGCCAGATGTTATCTTTCTTCCTGTGCTCAATATGCAAAAAATGTCAGGCAGCATGAAGACATGGCAAAGTCGCAGGGGCACTTTGCTTGTCCTGCCTTAATAAGTGCAAGGGATAATTGCTAAGTCTTCCCAGTTTGGAGTGAGGCCTCAGTTCATTTTCAGTCCAAGCGGCTTGGCCACACCTACAGTGCTGCTGCATCGTGTTACTTCTTCCTGCCCAGATCGGCTGGCACTAGCTTTTCTCTGCAGATAATTCCTGTGGTTCATCGTCATATACTAAGTATGATATAGGCAAGATTACTCTGTACCCACTTGTGTTCCCCAGGGTGCCCATGATACTGTGCATGCACTCGGGAAATTACAAGTTCTTCCAAGCTTTTCTGAATGTAGGTTTTTCTGATGGCACTAAAATGAATCCCAAGAGCAGTCTTCCTTGGTGCATTTTCCCCATGGAAGTTTTGGGATGTCTTGGATATTTCAATGCACCAGTAGATGGAAACCCATCCTGTTTACTGTATCTGTGTGACAACTAAAACCTTGAGTGTTCAGAATTGAAATGAGTGAAGTTTGGAGAGAGTCCAGCTTAGGGCAACTATGATGATTAAGGGATTGGAGCACCTCTCTTACGAGGAAAGGCTCAAAGATCTGGGGCTCTTTAGCCTGGAGAAGAGAAGACTGAGGGGAGATCTTATCCATGTTTACGAGTACCTAAAGGGTGGGTTGAAGCAGGATGGAGCCAAACTCTTTCAGTGGTTCCCAGTGACAGGATGAGGGGCAGCGGGCACAAGCTGGAACATAGGAAGTTTCATTCGAATACAAGGAAAATCTTCTTTATGGTGAGGGTGACGGAGCCCTGGAACAGGCTGTCCAGAGAGGTCGTGGAGTCCCCTTCTCTGGAGATTTTCAAGACCCACCTTGATGCAGTCCTTAGTAGTGTGTTCTAGGAAATCCTGTTTTAGCAGGGGACTTGGACTAGATCTCTAGAGGTCCCTTCCAACACCAACAATTCGGTGATTCCATGAATATGAGGCATTTAAGAACTGCTTGCCCTGTGTTTTGCCATACATAGCTCCAGCACTTCATTGTCATTTGGGAGTCAGTAGTTGAGGGTTACTCAGACAAAACTAAAGCATTGTTCAGAAGAGGCATTCCAGAGGAACAGGCAGTGGAGTGAAGTTTCCCCCCTTCTGCCAAGTTGGCATATCTGGAAGCATGACTCATCAGGGAGCTGCAGCTGGCAGATAGGAGTTTGGTCATCCATATCTGGATGGAATCATGCAACCTATAATGTCCTCTGCAGATTTTACTGCCATCATTCATTTTGTTGTCACTTGGAGACTGACTGTTTCATGGTGCCTTCTCTCACTGCTGCTTCACCGCAGAAGCACTTGTGTGAATGGAAATGTCAGAGAGGCAGAAAGTGTTTAAAGAGTTTGGAGCTGTGCTTTTGCACAGATTAACAGCTGGTAACGCAGCATCACACAAGCAGGCAGTCCCTGGCTATGACTAGGTGCCATACTTTTGAGGCCGCATGGGTATGCATAGCTTCCTCCTGGGTGTTGCAAATGTCTAGGTGTCAGATGGGTTCTACGAGATGTGCTTTGCAGTCCTTGACCAATTCATGAGAGCTAGCATGATCTGTCTCTGAGGCTAAAAATAAGTCCCTGGCTAGTTCTTGAACAGTGCTGGAAACCAAAGGAAGTGCCCTCCCCTGTCTCACCTACAAAATGACCCATGTGTCACAAATGGCATGCTAGACATCTTGGGATAGATAAGGTATGTCCATGACTGTGTGGAAAGCAGGGTCAAACTTTGATCACAAATTAGTTCTGTATCATTTTCTTCTCCTTTTCAAATACCCCAGAGAAGAGGAAAGGAAGGCAGAGCAGCATTGTGCATACTGGAAAAAGCCAGGGGACAACTCAATGGAGTAAAGGACTTGCAGCTTTTTTTTGCAGTTTGCTAAATGCGGTTCGTTGTGCACTCTGCCCTTGCTTTGTGACCCACAAGGGACGGTATGTCTGAGACTCATGTGCAAGACAGTCTGTTCAGAATGGAAGTAGCAAAGCAACAGCCATCAGAAAAGTACTTTCTTCTCTATATATTATGGTGGCATTTTATGTACCTTCAAGGAATTAGTGGTACGTGGGAGAAGTTAGGAAACTAAGGTAGGGGATCCTTGTGTTTCTAACATCTCTGAAGCACTCAGCCTAGAAAAATAACATTGTAGGGCATAGATATGCATTCTGTGCTTATCTTTGCTTGGGATCTGCAGTAAACGGCACAAGGTGCACTTGCTAGGATGTATGTCTCTTGGTACAGAAGTATTTGGAGTGATTATCTGTCAGTGCACCCATGGAATGTCAGTGGAAGTTAGGAAGTCTTTGGCTATCTTCTTTGTCTCTTGGGGGGACTATTACAAATATATTTAGATTCTTAAACCCTGTTTAAGCACCGTGACTCCCACTGAAATGTGTGGGGATTCAGATTCTCCTGTGAACATGTCCTGTGGCCTTTGAGCTCTCAAGGTGTATGTACACATACTACTGAGACAGCATAAAGCTCAAAGGGTAGGGAGATGCCTCCCATGTCACAGGTGGCAAAAGATAAGCTGCTTCTTCTGTAAGCAGCTATGAATATGCAGAGTCCATCATTTGCACAGGCTCTGTTCTTGCACCAAAACATTTGCAACAGCAGGGTCAGAGTGAGGTGGTATTTCTAGAACAAATAAAGCTGGATCAATGTATGTCAAGCAAGGCGCCATTACTGTGAACCAATGTCCTTATGTACTAGTACTAAAGGAAAAATAAGCATTATGTCTGTATAGGAACCCAAATGCAGACAGATGTATAGGCTTTCTAAGGACACCTCTCTTCATTTCTTACACACACAATTTTTGAAAGGAGGGCTGTGCGGAATGTGTTTTTCCTTTACTACAATTTGTGGCTGCCCTTAACCATGAGTAAGGAACTGTGCAAGACCCATCTTCTTCACTGCCTTTCATTTTGTGTTGTTTTCCATCTTTACTGCTTACAAACACCCACTACTGGATAAATACCTGCCACTCTCTTGCCCAGTCTCGCATGCTCTCACAGCCCTCTGTCATGGCACCATGACTCCACACATCTTGAGCAGTGACTATTGTGAGACCGATTAAGACAAAGGGCTATAAGGCAACAGTTCTTCTTCTTGAGCATTGACAGAAGGCAATGCTCAAGTATGAACAGTGACTGCAAAGGAAAAGTGCAGTGTAGCAAGCTCACAGTTGTCTGTGTTTCCTGTTTATATACAGTCTTTCATTGAGTTGTTTTTGTAGTCATTTGCTGAGCATCTTGTTCTTTGTGTTAGTCTTGAGGTCAGCACCATACCTGCCTGTACATTGGCTTGCATGATCTCACAGACCTTCTGAGATCACATTCAAGAGCTAGAACGCCTCACTCAGCAGTCACCCCCAATTTCTGTTCCACTGGCTTCCAGGAATCCCCTGGCCAGTTGCTGTCCATGAATGAAAATGCCATGCCACTTCTACTCTGCCTTTAAGTAAGTAAGTACTGAAAATGAAACAGTTTCACTTCCTGCAGTTCAGTAGGTGACAATGATGAACTGGCCTGGTATTCCCACTATGGCACTGAAATTGATTCATTAAATTGAATCAGTTGTAAGACCCAGATTTTGATTAGCTAAACAGCTTGCTTGGTTAGTGATTAATGTGTCTACAGGACTGAAATCTGTTTTTTCTAGAGAATAGAGAAGATAACCTCTATGAAGTATGGGCTGTAGCACACATCTATTTATCAGAACAGTGACCAGAGCAGACCTTAACTGTAATGCAATATTCTGGGGGTTTTTTAAGTCGAAAGATGGAATTAATGCTTCAAAAAGCATAAGGAGCAATCTTGTATTGCTGCAGAGTCAGCCATGAAAGATACATTCTTGAAGTAACTGCAAACTCATGCCTCTGGGTCATGGATCTTTATAGCTGGATGGAGGTCATGTGAGTCCATTCAGCCTGAAAGCATGTTAGTGGCTACCACTGGTAACGTGGCAGTTTTACTCTTCCAGCAGAGAGCCTTCATGGTCACCAGCAATGTTGGAAAGTAATTTTCACTTACTAAGTACTAAGAGGTGTGAAGAACCTTGCAAGAACAGCTCCTAAGTTACTTATGCAGACTTTTTCTCTTGATTTCTCAGAAAGCTTAGCTTTTAATTTAAGGAAGTTTTCCTCATTGGAAAATCTCCAAGGAAGTATGTTGCTGGCACTGCCATCTGTCTCCTTTCTGGGGAATTGTCTCTAGTGATTAAAGAGAGAGATGCTGGCTGGCAACTAATTGCAAATTTTACTCTTGCATTTGCCAATTCTGGCCCTAAAGGCCACTGGTCTGCAACAAAGCAGTGAATGTATGTTATAAATAAATAAATAAAATGCCTGAACTAAAATATCTAAAATTAGAACTCATTATAATAAAGTTTAAATAAATTTTAAAAACCTCAAATTTTTGATATAGATACATCTATGACTCTAAAAGCTATTTACAGAAGCTCTAGTTTTGCAGGGCTGGCACATCACAGTCCAAAATGCTTGGGGCTGGCTAGGTGACATCTTCCAACCCCTTGGCTGTCTTTGAATTATTGGCACAACTTACATGAATAGTACATGTCTCCCTTCTGCTCCAGCTCCAGACTGGATATCTATCTATGAGGAAAACAGGAAAGTGTGAGGGAGGAATGAAATAGCAAAATAATTTTTATTAAGACAAAAAAGTGAAAACTAATAGACGGAAATACTTTTTCACACAATACACAATTAGCTTATGGAACTCACTGCCAAAAGATATAACTGAAGCCAAGGACTGCAAAGCTGTTCAGAACAAGATTAGTCATAATATGAAGAGCAACATTAGCCAGAGTCATAATGGTTAATACTTAAAAATAAACAAGAGATTTTGTAAGGAATATAAATCTTTGGGCATCAGGACAGAAGCCAAGCTCTAGCTAACTGGGCTTAGGAAGAAATTTTCCCTGGGGCCTGCTTATTCCGTAACATTAGCAGAGTATCTTGCACTTTCCTCTGAAGTGTCTGGTGCTGGCCCCTGTCAGAGAGGGGACACTGGGTAACTGGGCCCTGAGCCAGACACAATCTGGCAAAAACAATTTTATTTCATTAATGCAGATTCAGAATTAAAACAGAAACAAAGCAAAAGTTTTGAAAAAGCAGAACAAGTTTTCTCATTTGAGATACTGTGAGCAAAAAAACAGAAGTTAGCCTATCCCCAGTCAAAAGCAGGAAACCTAATACCTAGCTTCATATGTTGATGCAATCTATTGAGTTCAGCAAAACCTAACCACACATCTTTAAGTCTGAACATCTGTATGAATCTGAGAGGCCACATCATCCTCTTCCACTGTAACACTGGGGCCAGTCAAAAAACTGTTATATTTTTAATGCTACTTTTTAATTTTTAAAGTCATCTCAATGGGGCCTTCTGTGCAGGACAGGAAGTGTGCCAGTTCTGCTAACACAGGAGGGGTTTCAGCAAGACTAGGTTTCTCCCAGGACCTTCCAGAAAAATCTCAAATACTTGCAGCCCGTGTGAAAGAACAGCATATTTATACCAAGGCAGTTGTCAGCATTTGCTCCCAGTGGAGAGGCAGGGAAGGGTTCCTCTGTTTTGGTTGTACAAGGAGGGTAAGTCTGCTGCAATGGGATGGGGAGGACAGGGAGTGGGGAAAAGAAGAAATGGGAGAAAATATGGAGATAGGCAAAGAGGAAGCTCACCCAAAAAATAAGGTAGAGTTCAACCACTTGTTCAGATGCCTCTTTTTCTAATGAATAGGCATATACAAAAAAAAAAATGTCTGTTTAACCAAACAACTCACAGTCACCCAAGTCTTGGGCTGAATTCTATATTTCTGGGGTAGAAAAAAGACCTTGGAGAGCAATATAACTGCCTTTTGTCTGTCCATGCATCCTACCTGCCCACCTTCCTCTCTTTCCTACTGATATTCTTGTTCAACCCAAACCAGCATGTTTTTTTCCTGTGGACAGCCTTCTCCCCGGCATCACAACCAGCAACATACCAGCAGACCTAGGCAACCTTAGACCTTCTCTCTATGCATCAAGGGTCAGTTTCTGGAAAGTGCACAGCACCCATGATGCAACCTTGACTCCTGGTTTAACCTGTTAGCAGAGAGCTTGCTCAAAGGAACTGGCAATAGAGGCACTAATCTGTTTTGAAAACTTCACTTTGGACAATGTTCAGCATCACCTCTGATACATAGCAGTCCCCACAGAAAGCCACAGTGGGAGATGGATTGTATCTGAAAATCAGGTCCCAGTACTGGAAGCAGGCTGCTTATATGTCTTTGGACTTTGGAAAAGTCTGCCCCCACTTTTATTTCATTATTCTTTATTGCTGAAAAATTTGGTTTCCTCTGAATGTCAAAGCTGAGTTAATTTGCTTCTGTTTCAATTCCACTCCTCTGCTTCCAAAATGCAAAGCAATGTCTTGTTAAACATAGAAAGAGGAAATTTTTCTATTCTGAAATGAGGAATATGACTGGAAATAGATTAAAAAATCAATGCTGCAAATGTGGGAGGGAGGAAACAGAGGGTCTCTTCTTCACTTAGCCTCATATGGGCTCAACAACATAAGTCTGGTTAGTGGAAAATTGTCACTTCAGTAAGAAAATTCACTAAAGGAATAGTTTCCTGTCTAGCGGCCATTCTTGGACCAGATATGACAGCAATAAAATGACAAAGAGATAAGAAATAAAAAGCAAGAGATATACCTATTTATATCTCAGACCAGCTGTAAGGCTCAAAGAACCCCTGAGACCGGTGGAATGAGAAATGTGAATTAAGAGCTCTGATTTCCTATTTCCTCTCTACCCTGAAAAATATACTGTAGAGTGTATTATGTCTTTCAGCAGTAAGTGACTTACTTTTATCTTTGATTTTCTCCTGTTTTGCTCATTGGAACCTTTGGATCAAAAGCGTTGCTTATTTCCTTGTTGAAAGTTAAACTTTGGCTACAAGTAGGTCAGTCAAAGTTTCATTGTCTCTTGGGTGACTATATCTGTGCAGATCTGTTATAGCACAGATCGTGAAACAGAGTTATTTCTCATGATTCATATTAAACAGAACTGGCAAATAATACATGATACAGGGGGGAAGAAGGAAGAATTGAGCCTCTTAGGGGACAGTGGGAAAGGTAGGCAGGATGCAGGAAAAAGACTATAGGAAACAGACCTGTTCCTAACAGTCCTTTGTGATGATTCCCTTCCCCCTTTGTTAGATTGTTTGAGCTGACACAGAACATAGGTGTAATTAGCCCAACTACCGTGTCCAAGAGGGAAAGCCAGAACCAAGCTGCTCACTCACAGTCCTGGCCTTTGCCCAGGACAACCAAAGATTTTCCTCTCCTCCACTGCTGACCTTCTGTCTAACCTCAAGCACATCACCTCTTTTGTCTGCCTGGTCACCTTGAATTGTAAAAACCTTAGGGGTGTGTCTTCACTTGTTTTGCATATATTATATTTCAGAAGTAGAAACAGCTTATTCCACTGCTACTGCAGCACAGCTGCAGTTCAGTATTTTAGGGGTTTTAAATCCAGATGAAGAGCTCTTCTGCATACACCACTGTGCTTAGAAATCTAAGTAGATGCTAGGAAAAATATGAAATTCTGTATAATAACATATATTATATATATGAAATATAGGAATATATATGAATATTAATATATATCATATATGATGAAATTATATATAATTCTCTATATATTAATGAAGGGAAAACTATAGGGAAAATGTCACAATGCTTTCATACGAAACAATGATTTACTTTTGTCTGGAGTGCTGCCTGTTGCTTCAGTTCACAGATGGAATAGCAGAGTAGAAAGGCATCCAGCAAAGAGTTAAAGGAATAGCATAGATCTTGAAAAACTCTCAGTGTTATCCCTGTGTGAAATATTTGGGGGACATAATGAGGAGGCTGGGTGATTTTAAAAATGACCTTGAGAGGGCAGACAGGAAGTTCTGCTGTCTTTGTCCACTGGTACGAAAGCACGGATGTGCTCAGTCCCATGTTTGATGGACTAAAAAGCTGATCAAAGGCAATCATGCTTTATATTATATGTAGTTAAATTGTGGAGCTTGTTGCCACAGAAAATCAGAATGATGTATTGCTGGATTAGATGTATGTGCATGGGACTGTCAGGAAAGCACTGGAAATGCTCAGTGAAAACCATCAGAGACCCTGATTTTTCTTCTTGGAACTATTTGTGTGGTAATGTTGCAAGTGGCAGTATCTGACCAATTTCAAGTCCTGCACCAAACCAGGAACTTGGGCCGAGGCAGTGGTTAAGTGAAGAGGGACATTGCCTCAGTCTAGGAAACAATGCAGTTGAGAGTGATCAGCAGAAGAAATGCTTAAGCTAAGGAGCAGATGAAGTCATAGAAGGGACCTTGAAGATCATCTTTTCCAACCATCTTTTTTCAACCTAACTCTGACAAAAATAAACACCCAAACAATAAACAAAATGCAACACCATCACTAAAATGATGTCTCGCAGCACCATGTCAACCTGTCTTTTGAACACCTCCGGGGGGGTGCCTCAACCAGCACCCTGGGCAGCCCATTCCAATGTCTGATAACCCTTTCAGTGAAAAAAATTTTCCTAATATCCACTCTGAACCTCCCCTCCACAACTTGAGGCCGTTTCATGTAATACTATTACCTGTGACTTGGGAGAAGAGACTGACCCCCACCTCTCTACACCCTCCTTTCAGGTAGTTGTAGAACGCAATAAGGTCTCCCCTCAGTCTCCTTTTCTCTAGAATGAATAACCCTAGTTCCCTCAGCCTCTCTTCATAAGACATGTGGTCCAGTCTCTGGCTAAGCTATCTGTTTATCAGAAACTGCTCTTGCAGGGGTCCTTCAAGCCACTCAACAGCATCACAAGGCAAAAATGGCAACTTTCCAATGGCAGCCAGCCAACTGGTTCCAGACAGACAGTTGCACAGACTTCTTTCACCTTTAGTCCCCTAACACATGAGCAAGAGAACCTTCTAGCTCTAGTTGGCACTAGGTTTGTCAGCCCCCACAGAGCAGAAGGTCTTCTGAAACATGTAATGCAACCCACTGCACAAGAGAGGGATGCTGCAGAGGTGAGTAACAACAGCAGATGAAGTAGCAGTTTCTCCAAATAGGCCTTTCTCCTGGGTCTGCCTTTACTGCCAAGTGATGCTAAGGCCTCACAGACTTACTTACCTTCCTCCTGAGCAGCGGAACTCCAGCTAGCACACGGGCTGCAGGTGTGGACGCTGTTACCACTGCCAATGAATAGCTCTTGGCTTCCAGAAAGCAGACTGGAATTTGCTCTCGACCTCTCCACTTTTCTCTCACCTTGCAGATCATCTCCACAGGAAATACATCTCTCTCTAGGAAATAACATCCTTGCCCCATACTGGTAAAAATGAATGTGATTGCTCTCATCAAAAGGTTCTGCATGGATTTAGGCTAGGAACACATGTGGCTAGACTTTGGCTCTCAAAAAACAAACAAACAGGCAGCATATTTAAGCTTGAAATCTGTTTACAGGTGAATCTAAATTTAAAATGTTCACTGTTTCTCTGCATACTAATAAATATTGATAACAGAAATAAGAAGCATTCTTGCCCAGTTGTTTCAATATAACTTCAGGTATCTATATTTGAATAGAAGAATACTAGTATTTTACATTATTCCCTTTTTATGTTAATAGACTGAGCCTATCTGTAGCCCATATCAAACAGCCCATTTTTGATGCTGTAACAGGAGATTTCTTTTCTTTTAATACCGTGTTCTTCTTGCTTATGGTTTGTAAATAATCTGTGAGATCAGAAGAGAAAACTTCCTGTATGCTTTATTAACACAGAGAATGTAGAATCTCAAAAAGTAAAGCAGAGAGACTATGAAGGACAAATTAAACATGACACGCAAAGTATTCTAACTAATCAGGTCCAGTTTTTTGAAGTGAGCTGGATAAGGACAGTGAAATACAGTGAGATAGAAGCATAGGCAATCTGCGATACAGGACCTGATACATCTTTTCATTTACAAACCATAGCTGCAAAGTAAAATCAATTGCATCTTTTCCTTTTCCTAATACTAATACGAAACAGATTAAACCTCACAATAAAGTCAGTAACATTTTAGTTCTTGTTGGGATAAGACACACACTCCCAGAGCAATCCCAATGTATGTGTGTGATTTATGGTTTGCCTTCCCCATAGCTTTGAAATTCATTGGCCCTTTCAGGGATTTTCTTCTTTAGTACCATAACTGTACTCTTGTGAAAAAAGCCAGCGATTGCACAGACACTTCCATATGCTGAAGAAGTTTCTGCCTCCGGCAGCAGAGGAACTAGGACATTCAGACCACCTCACTGCCTGTGCAGTGACACACTCTATCAGGCAAGCAAAGCCTCTTCTTCCTTCATTTGCCCCGACCCTTATCCTGGGTTTTCAACTTACCTAGCTTTTTGCTGTTTCAGAGGCTTGGTAAAGTAAATCAGTGAATGAGACCTTCCACTGACAGTACTTTACCTCAGTGTTTCAGGATTGATACCAGAGACCAGCTGTTTGCCTCGTGCAGTCTTGAATTCCCTGTTAGTTGATATGATAACTGCCCATGCTGAGGTCGTCTTCTTGTTTTGCAACATGAGAGTGATGTCCAGCTGTCCATGAGCTGATGGTTACCTGCAGCTGAACTGGGTTTGTTGTGATCCAAGAAATAAAAGACATTTGAGACAACAAGTTTTTGGATTGTGGCCTTTTTTGCCTATATTTCTGCATGGTAGGGCTGGGATGCTCAGAGAAGCCTGGAGCGCTGGGCCCTGGGCTGCCCAGTTACCCAGCTCACTCTCTTTCAGATGTTTTTTTGCATTTCCCATTTGGGGCCAGCTGAAGCCCCTGAAGTAAGATGTTTTGTTCTCTCAGAAGCCCCTCATAGGCAGCCTGAAAAGTTATTTTCGTGGTTTGGAGGTAAAAGGAAAGAAGAGCATGTGTTTATTCAACCTTAACTCCCAGCATGCTAATGAAGATGCCAGTTGGTTTCAGCACTCCTTGTAGCTGGTGAAGACATACCTGGAATGTGATTTATGCTGGGGCGTGGAGACTGCACCAGATGCTACTAGTCCTTCCCTGTACGTAGCCCTGTCTGCCTGAAGTCTTTTGCTGCTCTGACCCATCTTCCAAGAAGCAATATCAAGTGCTTCTGTGGCACCATGATCCGTGCAGGAACTGTCTGTCCTTTCTCTTGTGCTCCTGATGGGGGCCTTAGAAATTTATGCAAAGATGCCCATGGCCAGGGAAGGAATATCCCACATGAGCCTTCTTCTGCAGTCTTTGTCAGTCAGATTGAGAGGTCTGTCAAGGCTGGAGAAATCGGTCAGTAAGAGGTGGAGAGGGGAGAAGGAGGAGGAAGAGGAAGAAGAGGAGGAGGAGGAAGAGGAGGAGGAGAAGAGGAAGAGGAAAAGGAAGAGGAGGAAGGCTCCAGAGCTATGTCCTAAATGTGATTCCCTTCCAACAGGGCTTGGGACCAGAAGTCTCTGTGCATGAAGAAATCTGGTTTTGCTCTGTTTGAATTTCCTTTCCACCATCGCCTTTGTTCAGCACTTTGAGGGCATCTCCACAGAGGCTTGTAAAAATAAGAAGGCCTCTTAGTTTTAAGTTTGATCTGCTTCTGCTGCATCCCAAGAGGAATGAGGTTGTCTCTTCCCAGCCACTTTTTCACATTTGTTGCATAAGGCAGGAAAAAATAGAAGAGCTGTTAAGATGCTTCTCACTGCAACTTTTAATGCAGTCTGATTTTTATAAAGGGCTGATCAGGATAATCTCAGCTAGTCCCATTGAGTACTCAAATCCTCAGTTGCTCAAATTCATTGATCAACTCAGATATCCAGAACCAGTGCTTGATGTCAAGGGTCTACAAGCCTTTGGATATGTGCCGTCCACTTCATAAATCACTGGTCTTTCACTGAAAAGTGCCACCTACTCCTACTACTGCAAGAGATCTCTGTTGTGCATGAATGTCTGAAAAAATGTAGTGGATTAGTTAAGCAGAATAGGCACCTGCCAGTCCCTTTGGTTTCAGTGGAAGCTGCTTATAGTCAACACCTATGACAAATGTACGGTATGTTTAATCAAAGAAATGTTTAGGTACAGCCAGAGTCAAGGGCAATGCTGAATTCTGGAAGATTCACATCAGCTATGAAATCTTGCCAAACTATTTTTTTTGTGGTAATGTACTGACTCTAGGAATGATGGGATTGATCCAGACTCATGAGCAGGGAATTGGGAATTGCATGTGATGTGTGGTTCCACATGGTTAAATGTCCACCTGGAAGTGTTATCTTTCATTTTAGTAAATATTTTGCAGGCATTATATTTAGTAGGAAGGAGACCAAGTATTTTAGTTTAAGTGCTCCAAGGGACAACAATAACAGTCATCTACAAAGGACCTAAAGATCTGTAAGTCCTGGGATCCGCTTTTGTCTTTTCCTTATATGTCTTTTCCTTTTCAGGGTTTGCTGACCCTTCAGAACAGAAGTACTTAGAGCACTGCAGTCTGTTTTACATATTGATTGTAAGATTTATGGCTGAACAGGCTCCTAAGGAAGTAAAAAACCAGAATTATGGACATGCTGTAAATAGACAGAGATTTATCTTCTAGTTATTCCTTCTTTGCTCCATCAGTAAATATCTATTAAGTAATTCTATGAGCAAAAAATATTTTGAAATTACCTTGGACTCCCTACCTCCTGCAATAGACCTTTGCCAGAAACCATGCCACCAGCTCCAAAATTTCACTTGGTTCTTTTGACTTGAATCTTTGAAATTTCACCTTCTCTGAAGTCACTATAAAATTATCAATGGCTGACAATCATGATCTGCATGCAAGCTTGTTTGCTCTAAGTATTACTTTTACTGTATGATGGAAAGAATTTTGCAAAATAAAATATATGATCTCTTCAAAGAATTATATGTATCATAAAAGGAGGAGGAGGGATTGAAGGAGTATTACTAGGCTGCTGAATGAACGTATCATTTGATTGGGTAATTAAATCGGCTGCATGGGTAGCTGGAACATCACTGGAGCAGAGCACAGTAGGCAGCACTGAGCTGGGTGGGTATTTGCAGGAGGGACAGGAAGGATTGTCACGTCTGGAATGTTTCTTTCCTTGGTGAGCAGGGCTGGCATTACTGCATAGTCAGAGAATGCTCCCGCAGCTCTGCTGATCATAGCTTGGCACTGAATACAGCAGGACCAAGTGATATGAGCTCCTCAAGAGTGGCTCACTAACGCGTGATGCCAGGGAGGGCTTTTCAAGGCATTGAGAGCCTATGAGATTGAGACCCAGAGCCACTGTCTCCCAGTGGATGTGACTTGTACACCTTGGAAATAGTATACATGCGTGTTCCATCAACGTAGTGCTTTAAGCAGGTTGTCTGGGATAGATTTTGCATAAAGTTGAAGCCCAAAGGTTAATTAGCTGTATTATTTAACACACTAAGAAAGGGGGATTCTGTCTTCAGATTCCTTGCCTCAATGGCTGGAATTATCTCCAGTAATTGCCTTGCTTTTCTTGCCCTATGTTGCTTGGTAATTTCCTCTCATAATGTGTCTGTCACTTGCTTATAGTTCACATTCTGCTAAAAATCCAGAAAGACCTAGATAAAGGCTAGAGAAAAGAAACCCACAGAAAAGATGAATCTCCAATATCAGATCCAAAGCAATAAGCTCTATATAATAAATAGGTCATTCAAGTCCTAGCAAAATGAACCACTTCAAAAACACTCTAAAAGGCCTTGATTTGTCAGACTAAGTAGCTGAGCTGAGGCTTTTCTTTGTGACCCTTTGTTTAACACCAAGGACATGTTCTGTATCAAGATATAACTAGACCTGTCTCCAGAGAGCAGTCAGTCTAGGAGAGGAGCCAGGCACACCAGAACATGCAGGGGATGCAATTACTGATGGGTCTGGTTACTGTGACAAGCCTGCTCCTGCGCAGGAATCCCTCCAGCCTCTCTTACTCAACTGGATTACATATTTCTCCTCTGCTCCAGACAAACTCGTACTTGGCAGTAAGGAAAGAGGACAGCCCTGTTCAAGCTGGTTGCAGGAAAATTGCATCTTTGCCAGCCCAGTGTGTCACCTGCTGCTCTGTGCCCTCAGACAGGACAGCAGGGCAGCTGGTGCTGATGCTGGTGCCAAGGGCTGGTGCTTCTAGAGCTTCAGAACAACCTTGCTGTCCTTACATCTTGCAGAAACAGTACTGTAAGGGCATATAAAAGTGGAGTAGGGAGATTAAACTGGAACAGCGTGCATTGCTGAAGCAGGAGGGCTGTGGGAAGACTAGACGGAAGAAGTGTGATTAGAAATAAAGATTTGGACAGACAGACTGGACTGCCTGTCTGGCACAGCCTGAAATAAACTATCAGGGGGGAAGGGTGAAAGGATCTGAAAATAAAAAGGGGTACATGTAGTCTCTAGGTCCACTGCTACAACAGTGAGAGCCAGGCTTCGACTTCAGCTCCACAAAGGGTCAAAAGAAGGTATAATTTTAGGGAGACATAACTCTTTTTCAGCCTGTGGAAACAGAGTCTTGTTGGCAAATTTCAGGCTGCAATAAAGTCAAAGATGACATCTCTGAAACTTGCTTTTTCCCAGTTTATCTCAACATGATAACATCTTCCATTTATTTTTCCAATAGGACAAACTCTACCAGATCACACAGAATAAGTGTGAAAGATGGGAAGTAATGAACGGCATCCTGTTCTCACTCATTTGTAAAGTCTGCTATTGATTTTGGGCAAAATACTTACCTGGATATTTCAATAGGAGTATGGGGTACTTTCTTTCTTACTTACAAACTGGGGTAATTTCAATAGGAGTTCATACTGCTGCATTCAAACTCAGATTTTAGAAAGTGATTGCTAATTTTTGGATACTTCCATTTTTGGACTCCCTAATTCAAGGCAGTTTCAAGGCAGGATGAGCCCAGCTTGTCTGAAAGCAGACCAGATCAAGAGCTTTTGACCTGGTCCAACCAAAACCAGCAGTATTCTATAGCAAAATGCTTGTATCTTTTATTTTAGAGGAATCACTTTGTGGCTGTCTAAACTGCTGTGCTAGTTGTTACTCAACTAAATGTGTAAAAAAGAAATGATTTTTGGTAGAATTTCTTGAAAAATCAGTATGATTGCTTTTCAGACAGAAGTCATTTCCTGCTCCTCTAATGGGTCTCCATGACACAAATAGCATATACACCCCAGTCTGACAGACATGCACGAGGTATGCGTCAGACAAGAGGTCATGGGTTGACAATATACCTAAAGGATTTTTATAATTACTGAGTTCAAAGCTTTATTTTTAATTTTTTACCTTTTTCCTGGTAGTGTATTTCATCACAATTTAGAGCAAATGATAAAGGAAATCAAGACAGTGATTGTTTCTTTGCAGGGAAAGCTGTGGCTGTTGGGCTTCCTATTCTTTTCTAAGGCAGTAGAGAAATATATTCCAAATGTTGATCCACTTCTTTTTTCCAATTTATTTGCTTTACAATCCTTCTAAAAATATTAAACATTCTTCTTCACTACTATCTACTGACTTCTTGACTTTTTTCTCTAGTTTTGATTACTAGCTAGGAAATAAAACTATGAAACTGAAAAATGTTCCTCATTATTTTGGAAGCACAAAATTGTTTAATATGGTCTTTGTGCTTCTTGAACTTGTTTCTAGCTCTGCAAAATGCTTGAAAGAGTTTTTTCATTTTATTTTTTCTAGTGTCATCTGTTAATGGATATCTCTGATACCCAGATTTCTTCTGATTAGCATGAGTAATGAAAGGAAGATCCTATTTCACAGCAAATTTCTGAAAGACCACACAAAACTAACAGGTCAAAAAAAGCTAAAAAGGCTTACTGCTCCAAGTTAAGCAGATGTATTTTGTATTATACTTAGTTTGATTTTATTATCCCTTAAGTAATTTTTCCAGTACTCAACTCTTTAATCAGAGCTATCACCCACTCATTTAGACTTGTACTTTTCCCCACATGTGAATGTTTTAAGCTAGTCTTTGTTTTCATCGCTAGCTAAAAAGGAAAATTCTTATCTAGATGCTCAAATTAATTCATTTTCTTGCAGGCAGTATCTTAAACTATTTAATGTAATAGCTGCTATTAGCCTTAGAAGCATTAAAGAAAACTTGCGCAAAGGACCACTCTTCATTGTTGCATGTAAATAAAAGCAGATAAATTCTGAAAAAATGTCAGAGGGTAAGACCCAATCTCTTTCTCTTGCAGTGGGATCAGTTTCTCCTTTCAGTCTGGCCATAAGTGACACTTGCAGATTAATCCTCCTGCCTCCTGACCTATTTGCCCTTTTGTGTCAAAGCAGACTCCTTGTGCAGTAGAAGAGAATTTCATTGCACTCAGTGAGTTTCATAAAGGCTGTGCAAATTAATGGCACCCAAGGCTCATCTCTGCAGTATCGGGAGAGTAAACACAAGACTTTCATTGCTGCCATGATATTGCTGCTACTGGTAACAAAATACATGGCTTTGATGTTCTGAAGCACACTATTGAGTAATTGGGGGAAGACAACAGTGCCTGACACAGCGCTGTCATTTAGTTTTGTGTCCTGATAACAAATAAGACAGCTGACATAGGTCTCTGATTCAACAGGAAAGTTGAAAAAGACATGAATTCAGCTTTGCTTGACTGTAAGAGAATACACCAAAGAAAGAAAAAACCATTCTGTTTTGCCCCAAGATACTCAATCTTTGTCTTGTCCTCATTGACCTTGAAGTATTTTCCAGTGAAGAAATGCATCCTGCGAAAGACAGGATCGGTTTAGGCTAGAACTGCTGTTCTTATCTTATATTCACTGGGGTCCTCGTGCCACAGACTTTATTGAGTTTCTGGAGGTGCAGATTGATAAGGAACGCTGGGGAGGGCTGACAGCAAAAGCCCAGAGACACCAACCCAGCCAAGCAGCTCCCACAGCTCTTGGGTGCAGCCTCAGGCCAACCACGATGGCTCTGGCAGCAGAGAGGTGCAACACTGCCTGGGCACAGCCATGCTGCCACCACACATATCAGGTTGGCATTCAAGTCCTTTCCCACACTGACTCCTGGAGACAATCAGCCGGTGACTGCTTTTGTTCTGCGAAAAGGCTCAACCTGGTCTCAACATTCTTCAGCGTCAGAAAAATGGATCATTACTGAAACTCTCATCACCTTCCAGACTGGTAATTTGCTCCTTGCACTTCACTCTGGGTACAGCAGCCGGAGTACTGTAAAGCAGTATTTAGAGGCAGGTTTTGCAGTAGATTACATTGTTTCTCACCCTTTGGTAAAATTCTGTTGCAGTGCTGCCAACACAAAAAGTAAGCAGAATCCTTGCAGCATTTGGTTTCTTTCTTCAAGGTACATTTTGTCTTTCACTTGAAAGGAAAGAGGGAAAGCGTAACTTTTTGAGTTGCAAGACACAATAGGCTTAAAGGCTGAAAAGCAACAAAACAATACAAATACTGAGTGAATGATTTTTTTATATCCTGCTGTTCTCCTTCTAAACTAATACCAAGATTTTGAAGGCTTGGCTCAGGGTTTTTAAACATCTCAGACTATCGATCTTTCTGTTTTGGCTCATACTACAATGGGCAATATTTTAAAATAAAGAAATGCTAGGCCCATTTCTTCCCTAACTTCAGGAGAGCTCCGTCACTGCTGCTGTCAAGTGTTTGCCTAAAACATTGTTCCTGAGCACTTGGTAGCTTCCCCAGTTTGTGCCAAATTGCTGTCCTGAAGACAGCAGGTCCTGAAGAAGTCTTGAAGACCTTCCAGAATTTCTCTTTGTTCCTAAGCCTGGAACAAGCATGGAAAAGATAGATGAACCTGCCCAATAATTATGGCATGTGAAGCACATTCTGGTTTTTGGTGGAAATATAGTTTGTTGTGCTCGGGTGTACAGTTCTCTTCTAGCCTTTGGGCTGTCTTTTGGATTATTTGGATTATTGCATGCCAGCCCCCATACAATTTATCCCCTCTTTCTTCCTGCTCACTCTACTTGTGCAGGTTCTCACCTCCAGGCGGCAATTGGGCGTAGCTGTCGATAAAACAGTTGTTCAAAAAGCCACTTCAACTGTTTCCTCCTCCATGGAGGGGGGCTCTCTGTAAGCCATGACTCTTCATTTTGGAATATTCTCTGTTGTGGAAGAACTTACAAAAAATCTTGGCATGTAAACCATGAAGAGGTTCCTGATATCGTTTTGTGTGCCCATGTCTGCTTACCTCTGTTTCTTGCCCATTCCATGCCCTATGAACCTTTCGCGTTTCTGGCAAGTGTTCTGCTTGAACTGCACAACATCATCCCATCTCTCTTCAGAGTGATAGCAATAATAAATGCTAACAAAGAGTTCCTTCTAAGCTGAAGAACAAGGACCAAGGATATGTCTGCTGTAGCAAAAATGGTTTATGTTAGAAAGGCAGCTGTTGAGTAAAGATGGGATTTTTTTCAGTCACAAGTTTTCCCTTATATGACTGTATGTGCACTTATACCACATCCTCTTTCCATAGCTGGACAAAAATCTTTACTTTTTGTTGACAGTGTGATGTTCATTTGGACTGCGTGTTCTCCTTCACTCTGAGACTGCCTCTTGCAGAGAGACACTTTGCTCAGGCTGTCGAACTCTTTTCCCATTCCTACAGATCCCTCCCTTTTACAGGTTTGTGTCTGCACAATTGCATTAGTACAACAGTGACTCCATTAACACAGCCACAGCAATTGCTTGGAATCTCGTAGCATTTCATTATAAATCTGATTTTTGACAGATTTATAACCAGACTGTAGAAATTAAGTGCTGGAGGAAACGTGCCATTTAGTCTCAACATGAACACATTTTATTTTTCTACATGGTTGTGTTTTTTCTTACCAGACTTTTTTAGAGGCTAAAAAAATAACCTTATGCTTGTTTTAGTGTACTTCTTTTAAAGTGCAAAAAACTCCAACCTTTTCATAAACATTAAAAAACTGTCTGGCACAATAACATGTTTATTGGATAGTACTCTCTGATGTTTCTTGAGAACAGGTACTGATTAAATGACAGTTACTGTATCAACATAGCAAAATACAACTTCACAGAAGAAATAACAGCTGAATAAAATAAGGTTTGCAGGTAAATAAAATAAAGTGCCAGAGCAAACACTGCTATTGATAGATGGAAGACAGTCCTTCCAATTGCATCAAACATACTAATGTTCATTTTCACATAACCAAGTTGATAGATATTAATTAAGGACAGCATCCCATTCCCTTTGCAGTAACCTGAGGTTTTGCCATGGAGCTTTGCCAGTAAGCCCAAGGTAAGGTACTGCACACTTTTTAATACAGATGGTGGCAGAAGTCATAGGAGGGAAGGCAGAGGAGGGAGAGCAGACTCACAGGAGACATTCTGGGTGGAAGCACTTCCTTCTCTGCCTTCTCAACTACCCCCCACAGCCGTTCACAGAGGTCCTGGGCAGGGGCAGGAGTAATCACAGGCAGGTTTCAGTGGGACACACTGAGCTGGTGCCTGATAATGCAGCTGCTCCTGACATATCACACCATCCTTTGAAGCCTGTTGGAATCTGTCCCAGCAGGACTTCAGCCCATAGTTTGAAAAAACCTTCTTTCAGGCTAGGCAACCTGTAATCTTTCTGTTTTGGCCCACTAGTTTGGTTTCTGATCCATTCTTGTTTGCCTTTTTACTGACATAAGTACTATTTCATACACAGTTGTTTTCATACAGGACTATAATCAATGACAACTTCATGCCTCCTGGCTGGAAATTGGGGAGGGAAATGAGAAAAGGCTCTCTCACTGCAGAAAGCACTTTCTTTGAGAAGAATTTCAATTTCTTTGGCCATTTGCTATGAAATAATCTAAAGCACCTAATAATGTATCTCTCCACCATCCTCCTCTGGAGAAGTTCCAAGCAGGGAAGTTGTAACTCCATGCTTTACAGAGAAGTTGGGTCACATGGCTGTGCAGGCGGATAGGAGAGAGGAAACTTCCCTATGCACCCACACAGAGAAGATTTTTCTCCTTGACCTCGTTGAGCAACTCCAAAACAGGCCAGGAGCCTGGATCCTCTAGCACAGTCTCCGTAAGAGGCACAGCAGCTGTGTTTAATGATTTCTTACATCTTTTTCTCAAGGGGAATAGTATATTTCAAATGTAAGGAATAAGTTTTAGCAGTGAGAGAGTTAAGTCTTCCTTTCTTTCAACCCATTGTGGCTCAAAAGTTGTTTCAAATTGTAAAGCACCTTTTAAAAAAATTTTAAAAAATGAGGCCTTGGAAAACTGCTGGAATACAAGTATCAAAGTAAACTGACAAATAAATTTGAGCTTCACTACATTAGGAAGGAAGCTGTCTTCAATAAGCATTCTTGTTCTTTATCTCCCATACCAGCCAGTCTTATTGGGGGTCCTTTCTAGTAATGCTTTCTTATCATAGATATCAAGGCATAGATAGATATTGGCAACCTGTGAGCTATCCTTTGTGTTTTCTGAGAAAACTTGCCTTTGCCGTATCTTTGACTCAGAAGTGGAGGTATATTTCTGTACTAGTCCATGTTTCAAAGGGTATCGTAAGAGCTACTGTTACAGGGAGAGGGCCAAACTCTGTTACTCTGCTTTTCCTCAATACCCAGGGCCCTCAGACTAGTTGAAGAGATTGAGCTGTAATTGCCTCAAGGTCATCATAGACCTTTCAAGCCTCAAGGTTCCAGTGGCTTCTTACCATGGCCAACCCCATGAAGCAGAAGGCCACTGGGAAAGCAACAGATAGTCTTCTGAGGATTGGGGTGGGGGGAGGGAACATGCCCTTAAAGACTTTGAAGATGTGCTTCAAAATCAATAACAGCTTGTTTCATTGTGGAATTAATAAACCAGTAAGTGTTTTTTACTGCAGAGTGAAATACGCAGTAGGAGACAGATTAATGCATGCCTAGGAATCCTGGACTGAACATTCAGAGTTACTCAAGGAAAAGGTGCAGACACGGCTTCTTCTTGCAAACTGGTTTAATGTGGGGTATTTTAGTGGGCAAGGTTTGTTCTTAACAAGACTAAATACTCAAGGCACCATGCTGACGTCCATTCTACTTCAGAAGAACTTTTTTAAGACTCTAAGAAAAGTCATGGAAGTGAATGTGACTATAAATTAAGCAGGTACTTGAGTGCTATTTCGAATTTATGTGGGCTTACATGTGCAAATTTAAGTGTGTTCTTGCTGAAATGCTTTCCTTAAGTAAGGTTCCTGACAAGGGTTATCATGTTGACTTTATATGACTTCAGCAGTTGTAAGCTGCTGAATAGTCTTTATTGTCCCTACATCTCTGTGAGCAGATAGCACTAAAGAAGTCATTTTGCACTTATCTGCAGAAATCTATTTGGAAACTTGGAATTAACAAGAAAAGAAGAAAGGGGAAGAAGAGCAGATTTTGACTGTGTTATAATGGGATGAAGTATTTCAATACTTAATACGATAAGGAAATAGTTATGTTATTATCAGTACATATCCATCAAGGCAAACTTGATGATACCAAGTAGAACCTGTAAGACAATCTTCTGCCACAGTAACATTCAGGAGCAGTAATAGAGCCCTTCTACCACAGCTGAGACTAGCTGCAGCTAATCAGAGTTAGATTTTTTATTATTACTTGTTTTAGTAAGTGAATGTGAGTTACAGCACTGGTTAGCCACATGACCAACCCTCACAGAAAGCATCAGGCATGGACTGAAGAAGGGAAAAAAATCCAGATTTTGCTGCAGGCAAGGGAGCCTGCATGTTTTCCTGAGGCAAGGAAAGCAGTGTAAGCACAGTCATACTTGCTGCCTCAGAGCGGCATGCTATGCCATGCCAAACCTGCATTTTGATTTGGGCAGCTGTGAGGGCCTCTGGATAGTGTAAGGATTTCCTCTGGAGAGTTACTTGAGGGACAGCAGTCTGTCTTCATAATCTTTGCAGTCTTTGTGTGTTTGTCTTTTCAGTTCTGTCAAGGCTCTTTTTCCTCCTTTTTAAAATTAAAAATCTTTTTGAGTTAAAACCATTGAATACATTTGTTTGCTGCATGCATGAATAATGCTGTTTGTGTTAGGGTGCTCCCCACACTGCCTTGCAGAATTGGGGCATTTGTGACTTGAGAAGAGAGCCCCCAAGTTCTTTGCTTTACTAGCTTAAGTACAATCCTCCTGTCAGTAGGGAGGTTTCCATCTAGCTCCCATCAGTCTCCTCTCCAGGCTATAACACAACTGCAGATGGTGCCATAGCCTCTTTCTCATTGATTAGGCAGGGCCATGGCACCAAGAGGAAGATCTGACCTGCACAGTGGCTTGCAGGTGGTTTGCCACTGCAATAAGTTCTCCTGGGGTTGGCGTCTACACCATGGCATGCAGAAGATGGTTTCTCACCTGTCCAACAGCTGATTTCTTTATACATTGGCCCCCCATAGCCATGCACTGGAGGAAGAACTGGAGTCTCTGGCCAGCTCTTGCTTTATGAAGCTTCACCTCCTTTTTAAAGTGTTCTTTGCAGTTTCCAGGGCCTGCTTTGTGTCTGCCTTGATGGTCTTTCCCCAGCAGCCTGAAAGGAGCTTCCAGAGCTCTGCAGAGGAGTTTTTTGACATACATGGGAGTAAGATCCTCCATAATGGGGTGTGTTTTACAAAATATTTATGGGTTATTTTGCATGGGCTCCACCTCTGTTACGAATTTCCAGCCCAAGGAGTTATTTACTTACTTTGCTGCACAGCAAGCATGGAAAAGAGCCTCTGAAACAAGATGAGCCAGGAATCCTTTCCTACAATTTATTGGCCACCTAGGTTTTTCCACATGGTGGGTTTGCTCTCCACCGCAGCAAAGGACTCCACACTTGGTAAAGGTCACTGCATTATTGCAGTTGCATTCAGCTGATTACATGCTATCTGCTTTAATCTAAGGCCTATACTTTTTCAGACCATTCCACCTATTCCTGACATTTTCAAGGTTGGTTGAGGGTCCCTCAGTAGTAAAGGCACTTCCCTATCTGGATGTCAGTTCCTGGACTTAGACCTGTTTTTCCCTCACTGGTTCCATCTATGCTTATTTCTTCTGCACTTTCTTTTCTTATTTTGCTGTCCGTCCCCACCACACACACATTTTTCATCATGGGATCTTGTGGCCTGTCACTGCCTTGTGTTTTGCCATTCATGTCTCCCCTCACCAGGTGAGGAATGTTTTCTAAAGGCCCTTGCAGACCTTTTGCAGGCATTTATCACTCTGAAGTGAAAGCTGACATCTGTCATGACAATGGGAAAGTATGCTTTGTCTCAAAAACATGGTTTCAACCAGGTCTCTTCATACACCCTTGCACTCTTCCACAACCCTCTTTGCCCTTCTTTCTCTGAAAACTCTGGTGTTTGCAAGCAGTAATTACAAACAGTAATTTCCTCACTAATAATCTATGACCTGTGTGTCTCCGCCAATCTTTTCTTCCACCTCAAAGTTAAATAAAGCAAAAAAAAATTTGTTACTGGTCAGACTGTCTTTAGTATGTGTCACTTCTTGACCCTCCCTGGTGAGCCAGATGCTGTGCAGGTCTCACAGTCGCGCGCCTGCCAACTGGGTCAGTCTGTTGGACTATCGTGGAGGAAGAGATCGGGTGGTGCAGCGTCTGTCCTTTGTTTTTCTTTTTTTTTTCCCTTTTATTTCCTTTGCTTTGCTAAGGGTGCATTTGTGAGGGGAAATTGACGCTGAGTCCATGTCGTAGGGGCAAGAGGAACACACTGCCTTGGTTCAGCAAGAGTTTATGTGCTCTCAGTCTTTCCTGAAGTTTCTATCTCACAGACCCAGTGATTTCCTGTTTCCTTCTTGCTGGCCCTGATCTTCATAGAGATAGTGCCAAAGTGAGAAAGCACTGTCTTAGGGCCAGAGAGTAATTCCACTAACTTGTAAGCACTTAATTCCAGCTTCTGGCAAAACAGTAGGCTCCTTAAATGATCTCCTGTGAAGGTCCTAGGAGTCTGTTACATTGCATGTTATCTGTGAAGACAGGGGCTGAAAAAAATTACGTCTAGATTAAACAGCAAGTTTAGTGTATTACATTATCAAAAGCAATGTAAAAACTTCAGAGCAGTCCCATGAAATAGACAGTAAATGCCTCCTATAGAGATTCGGGACTTATTATTTTTATCTGAGGTTTATTTGTTGGTGTTGATAGTTTTATTAAACCTTTGATATGTTCAGAGATACATGGATGCAGTTTCAGCTCTGGAACCATTAACAATGAAGGACATGAAATACGAAATGGAAAATCTTGTCTGTTCAGAAAAGGGCGAGTTTTTGATTGCTCTCAGGTTTTGGCCTCTGTTCTCCTTGAAGACACCCATATAGGTTTTGCTGTCCATAGTTAAGCTGGAACCAGCAATTTTCCTCATTCAGTGCAGTACAGAAATGCCAAGGGTTTCTCAAGTCACAAGTATTTTGCAAGTTGGGCTCACTGGGGAAGTTGGATTGAGCTGAAGAGGATCAGTACCCAGTGGGAAGTCAAAAGGGAATTGGATTGTGCTTTTAAAGAAATGAATGAGCTTCAGGAGAGGTAACGTGAGTTAGTAAGGCCCAGTTTCTTCTGCTGGCACACACTTCATCATCACAAAGCTCACTTGTGTGCACTGTCCTTCCACTTCCTTCTGTCCCTCCCTCAGTCCATGCAGATGTCTTGCTTTTCCATTGACATAAAGTGCAAGTAGGTTTTGTTCAAGCCTTAGTCTCAGAAAACAGTGATTAACAGAAGTATTTATTCTGTTCTTCTCTGGTAATTTGCTCTTTTTCTTCACAAAAGGAGACCGAAAGCTCTCCACCTGCAGTCCAATAGTAGCATATTTGCATCCCTTAAATGGCCTACCAGTGAGAATAGCAAACCTTATTTTGTGCTGCAGCTGCTGCTTGACATTGTCTCCATTGAGTAATAAGCATCTCACTGGGCACCTTGCATGACTTTGAGTGTGTCCTCTGATTTTACACCAGCTTTGCAGAAACTCAGTTCGAAGAGGCATGGATACTATTCTGTTTATGTTGCAAAGCCCTTCCCTCTCAGTCTGTATTCAGGGATCCCTTAGAGCTCCTCTCAGCATATTGCCTCACCTGTGCAGGGCCTGGGAGTCCTGCTGCTGTACCATAGAACTTCAGAGGGGGTTTTGGACAAAAAAGAGTCAGAGATTTCCTAGATAAACTTAGAATTACAGGAAGTTGTGCCAGCTTGACAGAAAATGATCCTAAGATAGTTTTGCAGCAGAAATTCACATTTTAGAGTTTTTGAAGATGCAATACACCCTATTTTTCTTCTTGTTAATGGCTTTAGGCAGTTCCTATAGCTGACAGCTGATCTCATTGTTTTACCGTGCCACATGAATATTTGCACTAGTGGTGACTTTGTTCATATTGCCTGAAGTTGCTTTTTTAAACATGGTGTTTCTGCATTCCAGGAAGAGGAAAAAAAGGTAGAGTATGCAGTGTTTTCAGATGTTATCTTGTGCATGACATTTTCAAACTTCATTACAGCATGAAATTTAGTCCTTTGACTGAACTAGGGGTTTGGTATAGGAGTCTAAAGGAAACCATCTTGTGCTTGTATGGCTGAAGAAAATCTTATGAAAAAGAAAGGAGGTACAAATTTTGAATAAGTGAATAAAGAACAATGAGTAGATATGTGGTCTACAGCTGTGCTTTACCTCACCACTGTATGGACATGTATGAAAAGGCAGTATTTTGAGGGGTAGTTACGCACTATATGAAATGGGCTCTGATGAACACCTGCTCCTAAACACCACATTTCTTCCATTATGTGGCTTTAAGTGAAACCCAAAACCATAGTTAGTGTTTCTTGTATCTAATTTACAAAATAGACTTACCATCTATTACTGAATACTGGCCATACACCATAAAAACTATGCATCCTTTATGCAAAGAAACTATGCAAAGAAAAATTGCATCAGAATTATCTCACTGGAGACTTTTTTCCTCCCCTCACCCCATGGGGTTACAAAGCTTAGGCAAATTGGCACTTTGGTGCCATTGGATCTGTATTGAGAGAAAATTCTCGCGCAAGATTTATACAACAGTTTCAAACATGCAATGCCAAAAACGTGGGTAGAGGGATTCTTCACAAATATGCATAAACCCCTTGTATCATGAGATTTCTTTGAGAGTGCAGATTATTCCTATCTCTTAATCAGATTAGTAATCAGTGCAGAGCAATTGCTGCTACCCAAAACTCGCTTACATCAGGTGGGAAATAACTGTTACTTTGAAACTCCACCATGATCAGCTTTTCATTGAGTTGCTGCTTAAAGAAAAAGCAGTAAGGGAGACAATGAAAACAATTTTAGATAGCAATGAGACCACTAGCTACTGCATCTACCTTCATAATTCAATTCAAAACATTCCATTAGCTAGCAGGATAGCTAAATGGTTTGTTTGTTGGGGTTTTTTTGTCATAAATGCTGCAGATAATATTGCTTTTTTTCCCCTCCTGAATTAATGCATTAGATTTCAGAGCTTGATGACATCCTCAGAGTGCTTGTCTCACTTGCAGGTTGAAGCATTTTAATAAGGTAAAAGGACACAGTGGTGGATAGGCTATCAGCAGGGATAACCTTAACAGTGAGTTTACCTGTTAAAACCCACAAAGGCTTCAAAATGTGCATTACTGTGTAGATGGGATTCAGTCACCCACATTTATCACATCTTAGTTCCCAGTATGCCTGTCACATCAGGTGTCTCACTCCTTTCGAGACAGTGAAGAAGGAAGGGCTCTTCCACAAGCCAAATCTCCCCATCCTGAGATTCATGTCAAGGATGGTGGTAAACTCACTGACATCAAGCATAGACAACCGTTCAACGCTGAGCTGATGGCAATCTGTTGCCCAGCCTTCTGTCAACACTGGGTGCAAAGTCCTGTTTGAACTGGTGCTAGCTGGAAGAGTGTCAGACTACTCTTAAAACACAACCCCTTTTCCTGCCTCTAGACAAGGCATAAATTTATCCTGGTCTGAGAGGTTATAAATCATGCTTTGAGGGGCCAGGAGAAAGGAATGTGTTATTATGAGGAATTAGTACTCCATGTTTGCATTTCGTTAGTGCTCAGAGGCCCCAGTCAAGATCAGGATCTGGGGAGATGTGACACAAAGGGCGGGTGCAACAGTGAAAAGCAGGAAAGAGCTTGAGTTTTGGAAGAGGTCACAGGAGGGCTTTTACTGGCCCATCAGAGGGCAGCGCCCCATGTAAGTAAGGCATCATGGAAGAAAGAGAAAGAAACTGGCATGCTGGTGATTAATGGCAAAGGAAGGAAGGGGTATGAAAGGCATTAGCTGTAGAAGCAGATGGGATTTTAATGGAGTAAAGGAGGAAATTTAAATATCCCAGTCACTCACTCATGTCTTATTGAAACAAGATAGCTAAAGCCACTCAGAAAATTATGCCAGCCAAGGTGGCCCATTCCCCCCAGTGATGAGTGCTGAGTTTTACTTGGAATATAATGAGAAATACATGAAAATCAAATGTGACAGAGAGTATTTCATCCTTATTCTCAGAAAGAAGAACTTGAGATGTGTAAGTGGTATTTTTTGATAGCCAAAAGCATGTTTTCTTTGGATTAGATGTATGCAGCAAATGGCAAAATGTTACACATAGCCTACTATAAATATGCCCCTTGGGTGCCTTCATGTTAGAAAAGGCTTTGAATAGCAGACAACTTTTGTGTAGCTGTTTGCAGTTTTATAGTCAACTCCAGTGGAATCAGTCAGTAGATAAAAGCACTGTTCCACCTCAGGGTAGAAGCTATCTTTCAGAAACAAAAATATTGGACTTTTTTCAGCACATGTAATAAAATTTCTTACTTCTTTATGTTTGGAGGTAGCTAAGTAAAAAACATGCAGGAATCTTCTACAATTTTTACAGATGACAATCACTTTAGTTACTTTTAGTCATTTAAAAATTAGAAGTATATTCTCCAGAGCTTAAGTTTGCTCTTCAGTCAATGTAGAAAGACAGACACCATTATAGGAGCTGTTTATCCCACCCATTGTGGGGATAAGTTAAACTGCTTTCTGTGAATGGTGGAGAGCACCTTACAACTAAAAGATTCAGTTTTAGGCAGATCAAATCAGGTGAAATGAATAACTTGCCAAAGGTCACATAGCTCATCAGTGGCATGGTTCCTGAGCTGAATACTGACTGGTGTCCAGGCTTCAAGCATGCCTACCCTGTTCTAACAGAATTTAAAGCAAACCTTATCCAAACTAGGGGGCAAGCAAAGATTTTAGTTTGGGTCTGCAGCTGCATCTTAGCAGCATTGGTGCCCCAAAACTGTTAATACTTCACACAGATGAGCCCAGAGGAGTTGCTAGGTTGGTCTCCAGATCAAAGACTCCACAAGGGTGGCAGTTGTATACACACAAGAAGGGATGATACCTCCAACTCCCCCATCCTGTCCTTCAGGGTCAAGCCAAAGCAGCCACAGCTCTTGTTTAGGAGCAAGAGAAGAGGCGTTTACTGTTCAACTGGTGACACCTCTTCGCTGAGAGGAGGGCGGTGGCTGGACCAAGACGTTCCATCCCAAGGGACTGAATCAGCATGGGTACATAGGTTAAGGTCCACTGAAAAACACCTACTTCAAGGCGGTTCCAGGAAGAAACTTCATCCTGGACCTCACTTTATAGCACACTGTATCAGACGTCTGTAATGTGTCTCGCACCCTAAAATCACTTGCATGCAATTAATGCAATATAAGTAATTGCATATAAATTACACATTTTTAGTGAAATGTACATGAGTGTTGCAGAAATTTAAGGTCATTTGATAGACAGGGCTAGTGAAATTCTCCCTTTATCCCAGACTGTGTGTGGTGTGGCATACCTCTGAGGTATGCATGTAAACTCCACTCCCTGTGCTGATCAACAAAATATAGGGTTAGGTAATTAGTGCTTGTGATACTAGCAGATAGGTAGCTCAGAGAACTTGCCAGATCCTCTTTGGCCTTACTTCTTTCCTCACATACAAATACACTTACCAGTCTAGAATTATAACTATGCCATTCTGATCCGTGTTTTCACTCTTATCTTTTCCAGCCACTTCCACCTCTACAACTGGAACAAGTCATCTCACGAAATGTGATATAAAGCAGAAAGCCTTCTGTGTAAATGGGGGAGAATGTTACATGGTTAAAGACCTCCCAAACCCTCCAAGATACCTGTGCAGGTAAGAAATCCTATTTGGTTATTTTGGTGGAGCCACCAAGTCCCAGAAATGCTTTTCCTTTAAAGGAGCACATGAACAATTCCTTTTCCTATACTTGTGGCATTAAATACTTCTTCATTTTTAAGTATGTGGATGTGAAAATAACTTGCCAAGAATTACCTCTGTGTTCTATATATGAGGCATAACACAGGCTAACCAGGAAATCTTCCTATACGACACTGGCATAGCAAGTCCCATTGATGTTTACATAGCAGAAAGTAGCACAACTTGAGGCTTACATTAGAAATAATTAAACACATACTGTAAACTAAATACAATGCAAATAGCAAAAAAAGGTGTGTATATAGCTGCACTGGGTAAGTACCCTTTTTACAGGACAAACTGGTTATTTTTATTGTGTGCTGTAGTAACTGAAAGTTTTCTGATGAGACTAGATTCACAACTGGAGTTTTTGCTATTGTGTTTAATTGCATAAAAAATGGTGAATGTCATGTTGATTGGTGGAGATTTAAATTTCATGTGAGGATCTTGGTTCAGGAAGTTGTATGAGTTTAGTTTTAATGGTGTGCTTGTGCACCTTTCTCAAGTCCTAGCCTGTGCTCTATCAGGCTTTTGCAATAGTCCATTATATTGGAGAAGACTGGAGTTTACCTCCTGTCTGGTAGTGCATCATGTAGCATTTATCTCTGGAACTGAACTAGTCCTAGTGAGTTATGGCTCTTCTCTGATTTGAGAGGGAACTCAGCATTTAAAACATGGAAAACGTGCTTGGACCTAGCAGGACTGAGCAGAAGAAAGGCGCTTTTACTGAGGATATTACTTTTTTTCAGACAGACAGGATACAGTGGTCAGTAAAGACTATCATCTGCATTACCTGCAAAGATTTTCAGTCTGCTATGACTAAAAGTCAGACTACACTGAGTAGAGATGACTGTGGTGGCTGAGTTAGATGAAAGTTTGTGATGCTTTCATTAGGCCAGGCTAACATTGACTGCTTGTTTCTGTTGTTAATTTTGGAAAAAAAAAAAAAAATCTCCCCCCCCCAAAAAAAACAACCCCTAAAACAACATCCAAAAGATCTCACAGAGAGCAAACCACACAATGTTCTGCTTTTCCTGTGAGTTCTCTCTTTTTGTAGGAGGATGTTACCTGCACTTTATGAGCTTTGGTTTGCTTTGATTTTTCACAGATTGCTCTTCTGCTGAAAGTGATGAATATTTCATTGATTTTAGAATCATTTTTAGATAAATTAAGTATGGAAAAATTACTGGCTCTGGTGAATTGAATTCATTTTTGAGAAAAGGAGGGAAAGATTTGTGTTAAATTTACATGATCATTATAAGACAACAGTACAAGAAGAGCAGTTTGCTATGATTCTCCAGGGCACATACAAGAACGTACCTGCCTGTCCTATCCAAACAGCTCAAAAAACTCCAGGGCATCAGAGCTGAGCATCTTTCAGTCCTGCTAATAATTAGAATTGTCTTGACAGTTTCAGAGGTATCCCACTTTAATTTGCAGTAGGACTTTAAAAAAAAAAAAAAAAATCAGTGTGTTTCCTCTATGGTTTTATAGAGTGGGTAATTTTTAATTAAAAGTCTCAGAGACACTTGAATGGAGTGGGGGTTTTTTTCCCACTTGTAGACAGGAAACAACCTTTAATTCTTCACTTGAATTGAAAGAAAAGGCAATTCCCAAATTTGCCAGATGTGCCTCTCTCTGGGTGGCCCAAGACCTATTTGGAAAAAGCATCAGAGCTGTAAAATCAGAGAGGGCGAATCTCATTTATGGTAAGGCAGTGGAAAAGGATTCTTATCCTGAGGAGAGGCAGGGCCACTACTATTTTGCAGGACTTTTTGCTGTGCCCTCTAATACTTGCCAGAATTGAAACTTTATGTTGTATACTGAAACAGGATGCAATACATCCACATAACGAAATAGAAGTGTGAGTACTTGAAAGTGGGTGTACTGGAAAACTAAAGAGGCAATATATGTTTCTCTTCTTACTTCATTAAAAATACAGATGTCTACTTTTAATTCTGCTATTCCAGTGCTAATTAAACTAAATATCTAACCAGTACACATTGCCTTCATTGTTCTGAGAAAATAAATCTTCCCCCAGAACATGCCTGTGGAAACAGAATGCTTGAAATATGGTACTTGCTCTTCATATTTCTGCCTCAGTAGCAAGTTCACATTTTTCCATATGGTCCATCTGTTGAGCGCAAAAACAAAATTTTTAAAGCATGAGCCGTATCATTCTAAATTGGTTTTATCCCTAACCAAAAAAACATGACTCAGATTCACAACAAGCATGGAAATTTCCAAGTGATATCTCTTGTTTTGTAAACTCCCTATTCTATTAAAAAAAAAAGAGTTCCTAAATCCATCTTCTCATAAAATCTAGCTATGTATTTTTTTTTAAAAAAAAGTGCTTTGTAAAATTCATAGTGTAATGATCCAGACTGCATCAGATCTTATTCTCACAGATACTGGTGTGAACTTCGAGAAAATTTCCTGCTTTCAAGAAGTACTGAAGAAATGTGTGAAGACTTAGTAATGCATCATGCAGCTACATCTATGGTAGCATGTATGTTCCCTACATATCTTATAGTTACGGCTCCAGACTGAACAAATTCTCAAAATACTAATGACAAAAAAGGAAGCTTTGAGACTACTTAAATGAACTAGTATATAAAAGTTTCAGTAGTTTCATAGGAACATGAGTCACATTTTGAAAACTTAGACTAGGGAAGCCTGGACTTACTGGCTTCTTATGAGGCTGTCATTCCTAAGTCATTTCTGTTCAGTTGGAAATAGGTCCCCAAGATCACTTAAGACAAAAAATCAGATAGTTTCTTCAATAAACAAAAAGTTAAGACCAGAATTCCTAGTATTTGTTTCTTACTTGAAGAAAAATCTATATGAATGTAATATCTGTTACACTTTTAGAGTGTTCTTTTGAAATATCCTACCATGAAGGCCTTGCTGGTCTGACTTACTGATTCCTTACAGATACCATCTTTTGTAGCGCCTTTGTTGTTACTGAAGAAATGAATTTTCACCAGAGTTTAACTGAATGAAAATAGCACTTCTCTCTAACAGAAGGATGCTGCTTCTTAACAGCAAAAGAGTGAATTACGCACCTTTAAATGTTATAGCCATTTTCTATATCCATCTTCATGTAAGGACCCTGATGGAGTAGAAATTGACAGAAGGTTCCTGGAAACAGCAAAAGAAGAAAATTTGTTTCCATGATGGCAGTAAAGGTTCCAGAGGTATTCATTCAATGGGCAGGATAGAAATACTATTTCTGACTTAGGCTATGAAATGGACTAATAAATACTGCAGTTCCCATGAAAAAAAAAAAACATTCTTCCACAATGAATTTGCTTATAGGCAGTGCATGAAATGAAAACATGAGGTTCTGATCCATTCAGCCACTCCTCTCATGCTAAAATTAGTTTGATGATAATACTCTCAATGTTCTGAGAAGGGCCTTTTGAAACAGCAAATACTGCTGTTTGCAACTTCTGTGTGTAGAGGAAAAAAGAATTATTTTAGTATACGTGTTTTAGTATTGTGGTTTTCACCAGTAAATACAATAAATAAATAGTCCAAGTAGCTTTTTCTTAGGCAAAAGGAGATTGCAGCATAAATGTCAACTTGTTGTCCAGAGTTCCTTGACTCCACCTTTTGCTAGTGTTATAAAAGAAAACGGTACATGGGTAATAACTAAAGATACAACAAGAAATACGGTCTCAAAACCTTGAGAAAAGCAAGGTTTTTTTGAAAACAACACCATCTCAATCTGTTTGTAAAAGCACAGGCTAGAGTAAACAAACTGTGAAACAGCACTGGAAACAGGGCTGTGCTGCATATCTGAGCAATAAAATTCCTTCAGCATTCACACAGCAGGCAGGCTCATTCAGCTCTCGCTCACCCTGGACCACTTCTGAGCCGCAGACCCTGCAGACCGTTTGCTGACAGTGATTTCAGAGCAAGTATAAACACACCTGAACTGTTTCCAGCACCATCTCTACAGGGATGACCCCACTCACTATGGAAGCAATTTCAGTATTGTCTACACCAGTGGGCTGCAGTTGTTTTCGGCACCTCCACAGCTGCACAAGCATCTGAAAACAAGCACAGATGGAGTAAGAAACCAACGCTGGCCAGTGGAGCAAAGCCTGAGGCTTTTAATCAGCAGTATATTCATTGAGATTGTTTAGGGTCAAGCCTGATGAACAAGATGTAGAGGTCACTGTGAAGTGAAAGCCAATGCAGGTGTGAATACCAGCTTTCCAGGGATGGATATTTAACAAGATCACTGTAGTGCAAAATAAAGCTGAAATCAGGGGGGTAAACCATTTTTATTCTCATTCAGTAACACAGATCGAAATGCTTTCACTTTGCCTTCTATCAAAGACACAAAAAGTCTTCTATCATGGAGTCATGGAATTATCAGAGTGGGACCTCTAGAGATCATCTAGTCCAACTCCCCTGCTAAAGCAGGAACGCCCAGAGCACATCACTCAGGACTGCATCCAGGTGGGTCTTGAAGATCTCCAGAGAAGGGGACTCCATAACGTCCCTGGGCAGCCTGTTTGAGGGCTCTGTCACCCTCACCGTAAAGAAGTTTTCACCCAGCAATAACATCTTTTCATGAGAGAGTTATCTTTGTTGCATTTTTCTCAACTGAATGTATCTGTGGAGACAGATCTATCCAGGCTGGGTACTTAGCAAAGATGTGACCTTGGCTCTAATGAGTATAAACTCCCCGTCTTAACAAATAAGTCATTACAGCAAATCAGCTCCAAACAATCATCTGCATATCCTCAAAATACACCTTTACTATACAGAAATCATTCTGTATATTTAAACAAGATATTAGTGTTTATGCCTGACAGTGGTCCTCTGCAAAAATGATTTTCTGGAGGTCCCACTTGTACAAGAGCAGCATCACTGATCCTTAGGGCTAGACTGGAATTTGAAAAATCGGGACAGCTGGATAGAAGAGGTGGAGAATTGCTCTGAATAACATGCATTTGCAAATAATAAGGCTCTTTGGCACCTGACAAGTAAATGATGAAATCATTTGAACGAAAGTCACGAAGGAAAAGGAGTTTAGCACCTGATTGGCAGCAGGAGAAAAAGAGCAGGGGATTCTTGCAGCATTGCAAACTCATGGAGAGCATCGGAAAGACAGGCAATGCAAGTGAGATATGTTCAAAGAAGCAAATATCAGGTATTTTAGGTTATATGCTGCATGGATGTGGGTAAAAGAAGGAGAAAGAAAGATGATTGAAATCTATAGAGGTTTAGTGTGGTGGACAGTAATTCATACTTACGTCTGAAGCACGGGAGCATGTATTGCTATGGTGGTATTTTGGGAGCCTGAGCTCTGCCCCATAATGGAGGATAAGATTGGAGAAAGAACTGACAGCCAGCAGCAGAAGAAAAGACAGGCAAAGAAAAGAAGAGAAATTCCATCACTATGACCAAGGAGTAATCTGCGCTGAAGTTTTCTGTGAAAGAGCTTAAGAACTGAGAGAGCGGACAGCTGTGGGGCTTCAAATTTTGAGAGCACCTCTGTTCTCTCATCTTATTTATTGACTGGCCTGATGACTTTCCATTTGTCAGCCATGTTGAATATACTTCCTGCCTTTGTGTTTTAAGTTTGTCTTCTCCCATTTTTGGATTTTTTTGGCTTTTCTGTGATTGCTGTTTTAACTATTCCCCTTCAAAGGAAATTACTGGAAGACACAACATGTGATTACAGAAATAGGGAAATCATGATATTTTCATAGGTTTTATGCGATTGGTGAAAGCAACAGTGTAAATTGCTGTTACACACTGCATTGCAAATTTTAAAAAACTCAATCTGGTCCCTTCATGAGGTAGAATAAACTATGAGCTGATGCAAATTTTTGCTAGCCCTGATTCTTCTTTCTTTTTCAAAACAGATGAGCAGAAAAGACTTCCTACATTTTTTCCTCTGATGGATTTTCGCTGTAAATTTTGCAAAGTGTTATCTTCTGGAAAGGTTACGCTTTCTTGGACCTTTTCTTGATCATTTTTCACTAACACGTAACCAGGAGGTCATTTAATGCACTCCCATCTCCATAGGCCAGCAGATGTCAGTCTGTTAGTGCAGTGGTTTTGGTGTACTATTGCTTATCACGTTTTTGCCCTTTAGGTGCCAACCTGGATTCACTGGAGCAAGATGTACTGAAACTCTGCCCATGAAAATCCAAAACCAAGAAAGTATGTTAAAATAATCTGAACTTTGCTTTCTTCCCCAACTACAGCAACAAAATCAATAGTACTTGGTGTTTTCACAGTTCAGCTGGAACTGACCTCTTTACACACTAATTTACAACCTGATTCTCTAAAGTAAAATCTGTACACCATGGCATTATTGACCTCCAAAATGTTCTCATTTGTGTGATTTTTGATCTTTCCATCCATTTGCAGATGCATTTGTATTGCACACATCGGCAGCTTTCTTGTTTGGGAGACTGCTGTAAAGTGCAACCCTAAAAAAGCAAACTTATGAAGATGAGTGATATACAGATCTTGTGTCCTCGCTGCCTTGTTGAAAGTGCATCCTAAAAGCAATTTGGGAATTTTGAATGGTGAATTTCTGTCTCACATCTCGAAACACACTTTGATCTGGATTGGTTTGGTTTTGGCTGTTTTTCGGGGGGGGGAGGGCAGGATTTCTTTTCATTTCCACAGAGCAAATGCGTTGCTCTCAACACATTGGGCCATTTTGACACGCTAAATTGAGATTCAGTTTCTGAAAGTGAACTCACCAAGTCTTATCAGTTCACACTGAAGGAGCTTCTTTCTTAGCATATATTCACCTCTTCTCTTTTCTCTGTTTTTTCTCTACCATTTTTTTTGTTTGTTTTTCCTCTCAGGTGCCCAAATGAATTTACTGGTGATCGCTGCCAAAACTACGTAATGGCCAGCTTCTACAGTACGTCCACTACCTTTCTGTCTGTGCCGCAATAGAAGCATGCTCAGTCGGTGCTGCTTTCTTGTTGCTGCATCTTTCCTCCAATTTATTTTTTTTAAAATCTGTAACTAGATTTATTGCCTAAGGCCTAATATTGATTGTCTCTTCCTTTTGCATGAAAATCATAACAAAAAGCAATTGCAATACACTCCTGGATTGTTTGGCATTGAGGTTATGCGGAAATGCAAGATTTAGGAATGCTGTGAAACTAACACTAGATGGTGTGATATGGACTCCCCACTGACATGAAACAGTAAAAGTGCAAAAATGACATTTTCAAAGGCTCATATTTTACTTGCCATAAAAAGCTTATGAGCCTCTCTGCAGGGCAGTACTCCCCCAACAAACAGACAGGTAACTAATCCTCTGCTTGCACATACACATATACGTGTATATACAAATATGAGATCTGTATTTGGACCTACAAGTTAAAGGTGGTTGACATACTTATATCGTTCCTAATGAGCACATGTCAAACAGGATCAAAGTGCTCTTCCTCTTCATTGTCCAAGTTACAGGAGAAAGAGCATAGAAAGGAACAGAAGGAGGGATAGAAAGCATAAAGAATGGGTTCTGACATATTTATTTGTGGATAACAGGTGCAAGAGATCAAGTATTACAGAGCCAGATTAATCAGCCAAAGAAATGAACCACACACAAGCGCGCACACACGCACACAGAGAGAACTCTATGTCAGACAGTTGGTAGAATCAGCATGCAGTCACATATCTCATAAGCTTTCCCATGTAGGGGCGGGTTAATTATTATTATTTGTCAGGGAGGGAACAGAAAGTACACCGAATATTTATTTTTGCTCATTGACTATAACAAAGTCATAGGTAACATACAAGAAAATTGCTTAGATCTTACATTTTAATGCATATGTACTCTTCATAATTATTTGTCGCTGGCATCAGAATGTACTATGATCTGAGAGCAGTATTATAGGAACTATTTTTTTGATGGATTACTTGCCAGCACAGAAAGATTTCAGAAACTATAGGCTAGCTTAATTTAATTTCCATTAGTATACAGGACAAAAAGCTGTTAGCATATGCTGGACATTTTGGAGCCTGAAGAGATGCATAGGTTCTCTTTTATACTGATGGTTGAAAAATGTCCATACATAATTCATACTACCCATCATGGAAGCTGCCCATGTAGATCCCAAGAGTGCTGACTGGAGACCGGACCTTCCAGCATTCAAGTGTGTATTTTATGGCCTTTTTAAAAAGCGTTATTAGCATGAGTTGTTTTTAAAACGCCTCTACGGATTTGAAAATTTTTATGCTGTTACAGTGTTTAAGTTAAATGTTAGATTTAAGTGGCCTTTTATGTGTATTGTGGTAAAAAGTGAAATTAAGGTTTTCATATCTTAGATCAATCATTTAAAAAGAGGTGGTGTAAAAATACAGGATCTGGTTTTTTGCTGCTGATTTTACCCTGAAAACTATGGAAGAATTGTATGTTGTTGAGAAATTAATTTTACTATCCATTAAAAAAAAAAAAATAAAAAAGGTTTAGGTGGGTTTTCCTTCTTTAGTTTTTCAGTTTCCTAAATCCCTGGTTGGGATTTTTAATCTTTGGTTGGTAGACAGCAGGCTGAAATTTTCTGAATTTGCCTCCATGGAGAAAGCATAGGATCCCCTGCCTTACTGCAAGAGTTACGCTAAACTGCAAGTACCTTAGCTGGTCCAGCCCTCCTCTCCTTGAAAAGCACTGACAGGAGAGCACACCACTACCTACCTCCAGCTACTCTGACAGCCCCAGGCAATGACTATGAGATTCTGGCAGTTCTGCCTACCCTGCATCTGCAGTATAATATCAGGGTTATTAAACTGCTACAAGTCTTAAAATAGCACTTTTGGAAAGGGTCCAGTGAGGGTACCTTTGTATTTAAGAAAAAAATCAATGAAGAAGCATTTATGTGACTTTTTGTTATTACACACAGCGCAGACCAGAGCATACAATTAAAAAGTGGATTAGAGTTAACTTCAATGTTGCAAATTTGCAAAGGCAAATGTTGCATTTGGGGCTTCAAGTCAAGCTTATATTTTGCATCTAGAGTTGCAGATGACTAACTTACCTCTGTAGATACTGCTTTTGCAAAATACAGAGCAAATTGTGATGTTAAATGGTATAAATACCAGCAGGAAACAAAAGTGTACTTGTGAACTATGCAGTGCTATCTAATTTTACATGCTTTCAGAAAGGTCCTTCTTCATTTGGAAAGAAAGGGTTGATGGGGTTCCACACCAAGAGTGCATACTGCTGAGCTGTTACTGTCTTATTGCTCTGTATTTGGCTGTCGAGAAAAAGTTAGCTTCAGAAATCTGCCCTAGAGTTGGTATTTTTAAGAAAGAGTCCTGGAGTTACAAGCTTTGCTGAGGACCTTTTGTGAGATCAAAACAAGGCCAATGCTAAGTGTTCTGGAAATCTCCTATCCCAACAGAAGGCAAATCTAACTGGTTTGTCTTGACAGTGGTCTGGTTAGCCCTGGAGGATTCACTTATCATGGTGCATTAGAAATGTGTTGAAAACAGACACAGGGAATTAGGTGGATCTCCATTTTAAGAAAGTTCTTCCATAGAAATGCCTTTCCTTTCTGTCAGTGGAAATGCGACCACCATCCATGGGAATGGATGTGAGGGTGGAAAGCACATGTTCAGGCTGACTGTCTGTTGGCTTCCAGCTTTGCAAACACGCCAAACCATAGGACAACCTGCTGTGACTGAGAAGTGGCAGCTCTTAGATTCTCTACTGCCACAGTTACCTCCAGCACTGCAGCTGCACAATTTTTCCCCTTCAAGTGGTGCCTACCACCACTGCAGTCCAAGGAAAACTGAAGAACAAATTGTGCTAGTTTTGCTTGTCTCTGGACTCTGGCTAGCAGACCCTGTAATGTCCTTCCCTTGAGCACAGCTGCTTCCAGGTGTACTCCCTAATACCCTTGCTTTTTGGACCGTGGTTCACCAATGGTCCATAAGATACCAGAAAAAGGTCCAAAAAAGTATTGCAAAAATACATGTAAATGTATTTGCTATATTTGAATGTTTACACATTTACTCCCTTAAAGGCAGGGAAGAAAAGCAAATGGAGGAAAATAAATGCAATTAATTGCATTTAAAGTTTTAGCTAATTTTTTTATAGCTATGCATGAGACCACATCAGTGGTAAACTCTTTGTCTTCCCAAATACCCCAGAAGGGTCAAGGACCCCATCCAAACAGCCAGTTGACTTGCTTACTACGCTAGTTAGCAGTTATACGTGTATTGTAAATACAGAACAACTTGCGGGGCATGAGCCATCTCGGTCATGAATTGAATGTGGTCCCTGCCTTCCTGAAAGCAAGTATTTCAGCGTGGGACACCAGTTTTAACTGCGACCATTTCAGCTCTGCCATCCTTGGTGAGAAAGAGGGACAAAGGGAAATTTCTGTTTTGATAACAGGCCCTGTCTCATATCGTCAAGATGAGACTGGTCAAGAAGTTAAAGGGGACAGGAGTTGAGTAAAGCTATGATATTCCTGAGGGATGACTAAAACTGCTGTTGCTCTCAGCAACCTCAGTTTTTCAGTCTTTCCACATAAACTACAGATCTTCAAAAGTCAATTTTTCAGCAATTCTATTAGCTTAGTATTTCTATGTATATTCTGTATATTTCTTAAGTGCTGTATGATGGTACTAGACAACCTTACCTGAATTTTTTTTTTTCTGAAGCCTTTCAGCACCCTAAATGTTCACTCTTCATGAGCTGAGATCAAGACTCCTAAATTATATGAACAGATTTGAAAAATGTCATTGTCTGTCTTCTGCTCAAGGCTAAAGAAGACATTTTTTCAGTATAAATTGCTTATTAAATGCTAAGAGTGCTATGACAGAATACTCCAATTAAGAAAGGACATAACATCCCAAGTTCAATATTTATTTTGGAGCCTGAATACCACTGAAATGAACCAAGCTTTAGGATCCAAAGTGAATCCTAAACCTCACGAAGAGACACGGCATCCCAGACCCTGAAGCAAAGTTGGCCAACGGGTAGTGGTTTTCCTCTGGATAGTTTGGGGAACTTTAGTTTGTTTTCAATTCAAATTACATGAAAAAGAAACTTTTTTAGAATTTCTCATTACCCACAGAACACATTTAATAAGAAAACTAAGCAATGACTTAAGAAACACGGCACCTTTATACATCAGAGTTGACTTCGGTCTCCCTGGACCTCTCTGCTGCTGCATGCAGCAGCAAATCCAAATGGGTCCTCCCTTTGTCAGGTGTGAGATTGACACACAAACCTGCACCTGTGCTCACCCCTCACTGGCTATGTCCACAAGCTACCCAACCCACCTGACTCTATAGAGTAGCCACCCCAAAATCTTGGGTGCCCAGCAGCCGTGGCGCACCACTCATAAACACAGTACACCATCCTGGAGGACCTGTTCCAGCATTTCCAGGCATCATATTCTTGTTCTGTAGACCATGGGCCCTGGCGTGCTACAATATTTCTAATGAGATATAGTTTTAGGCCACTTATTGGTAAAAAAGCCCTGCTTCCCAGTCATTTTATCTTCCAATACTGCCCCCCAAAAAATGAGATCCAGAATGAAAACTGAGTTGTTAAAATTAATTGTATTTCTTCTTAGAGCACTGGGACAAATATTCAATAGAAACATAATTGCATGTAAAAAGTATGCAACACTATTGGGTTAAATAGGAAAAGATCAAAAATAATGACCTGTTTATAAAATTAGAAGTGTTAGGATATTCTGCTTGCTTTTAATCAGGTCTAGGGAATGTAGCTAGGAATACCAAAGGTAAATAAGAGCTTCATGGCATCTAGATTTGGATAAGCAATGCATGTTTCTTCAGCATGTTTTCTTATTAGGACCTTCAGCCAGAATACATTTCCATTCTAAGTACCAGCTTCCTATTGAGTTAATTGAAATAGAAACTGCATGATATGAATGACTTCCCATAACTTAAATTACATTTAGTTTAGGTATCCTACCTATAAGCAAGTGTAAGTACAACAATATAGATGCATGGGCATGTCATTCATTTTATTGAAGAGTTAACCAAGCTTTCTATGCAACTAATGTATATAGTTAACAGTGTTCATGCAGGCATGTAATACTGACTCTTTAGGAAGAGAACTGGATGGATAACAGTTTACTTAACCTTTAAAATGCTACTGATTAGGAAAAATTGTCATTCCCAATGTCTACAAACTACTTAAAAAAATCCATTTGGTCAAAAATTAGGATGGATTTAAATTTCACAGCACACAAGGACAAAGTGGGAGCTGTTATAGTATTGGCCCTGTGGGAAGGTCTTCTAGGGTACCTTCCAGGGGAAAAATTTGCCTTTCCCCTCACCACCAGCTGCTGGGGCCTGGGCGTACTAATTCTTGTAAATGTCATCAGGCCCTGCACCACAGAATGCATCCAGCTGGCCAGTGGGTGGTTCTGCTGAGGCTGCACAGCCCAAAGGCAGGGGAAAAGGCATTGGCTCTTCATTTTCAAGAAAGGAAAGCTCCACTGCTGTGCAAACTGTCCCAGCAACCTTCAGGTTGCAACCCACAAGAGCCATATGCCCAGGACAGGAGCAGGGCCAGAAGGGAGGGCAATGCATGACACATTTGCAGGGGAATACCATCCCTGTGCTTTCATGGTTCCATCTGAAAACCATCAGCCATTTCTGATGGCATCCTCAGGCCAGAGTCCCCTTTATCTCAGTAAGATCTTTAAGGATTAATGATTCCTGCTGCATCCCCTGCATTGTGGCTGTTCAGATCCCCCCAGTATATTATGGTGTGTAACCCTTGCAGAAGAGTTTAGCTTACAGAGGTGCAATTGAGCACTGTCCACATAGCCATATGCCCCTTTGTCCTGTTTCATGTGCAGACACAGAATAGCCATGATTCTTATATGTGATTTATTTTTGAGTACAATATATTGCTCTTTTCTGAAACTTTTTCCTTTTTCTTTCTTTTTTTTGTCAACTTTCTGCATTGGCAGAGCATCTTGGGATTGAATTTATGGGTATGGACCAATCATTCCTTTTAGCCTGCAGATTTTAGACCCTGAAAGATAAACCCCTTTTTATTTTTTTTTCCACCTCCCCTTTTCAATTCCTAACCAATTTCTTTATGCTTTAGAAGGGATCATACAGCTATAACAACCACCCTTGTCAAAATGTTAGAGGAGATCAACTCACTAAAATGATAATAGTGATAAGATATTCCAGACCTAAGGAGTTCTAGGAAATACAGAACTAATCATAACATAGTGTACAGTCATTTTTCTGCTGTGTAATTTTGACTAGTTTTGACATTTGCTTTTGCTGAGTTCTTCTAGGATTGACAGATTTTGGAAACACTGTAAATAATAAGCAAAAATACTACCTAGTCCATAAAAAAAACAACAAAACCCAACACGTAAGCTGTTACAGCCACTGAAAATTCTTCAAATTTACAGTACTGAGCTCTGGTTACTGGGTAAAGTTTTATGTCTAAACCCACAGCTAGTTATGTAAATCAGATGCATATACATATGTGTAAATTATATATATATACATATTTATTTCTAGGTCTATAAATTAGAAGTGAAATAAAAGTTTTTTAGAAATTTAAGTAGAGTTTTCCAGCCAGACTCCATATTCTCAAGTCAGCAACTATATACAATAGTACTAATACTAAACTTATATTGCACTCAACCCAGAACACTGGCAGTGGTTTCTATTTTTACTCTTCTGCTTAAATATAATGGAACTAGGTCTTCTAAGTTCTGTACTTACCTCACAAACATTTAGTAATCAGGAGTACAAATAATGCATCTCTTGAATAGGCTAACTTGAAATTGAGGTCAGTTTTAGTATGAAATCTCCTAAAATTGACAGCAAATGAGAAGAACCAGGTAGTGTTGCTTTTCACACAGTTTTAGTTCATGTTCCTACTAAAAATGCCCCCACAAAATGTCATTAGTTTAAGCTATGAACTGAGGAAAATCCATTACAAGTCGAAATTTAAAAAATCTCTCACAACAACTCTCACAAGTTTAGTATTAATATTATTACTATCACAAGATAATATTAATCCTCACTCATATATACTAGAAGATATATGCCTACATTAACATACAAGAACTTGCAAATTTTGCTTTATATATGAAGTTACATCAGTATAACCACCTCTTGAAATGAAATTCTTTTAAAAATGTCCAGAGACCTGTAAGAAGAAAAGCTTCAAAATGGAGCAAATTTAAGACCATATATATCATCAATTATGTGTAAATTAGGGTGACATGAAATTAAGTACATAATGTGCATGTTCGAAAGGTTTCACATAGAAGGATTTAATATCTTGGCTTAAGTGTCATGTTGATTTGATTTTCCTAGCATTCTGCATGGGGAAAAGGATGCATTCAAATAATTTTATTATTTATCAGGGTAAAACCTTTTCTAAATTCTCACTGCACAGGCATTCCTCTACAGGCCTTTCCCCGAGGCTGCTATTAATTATTTTCAAGCTCATTTGATGAGCACTGTAAACACAGCATGTGCTATTTGTTGGGTGTTGCCAACTGGCTCTGTAGATGTTAACATCCTGGAGAGAGCGAGGGCAGTTTTGGGGCCATATCCAGAGTAACTGCAAGTGCCCCATGGGAGGTCGGTCCCTGCTTCACAAAACTCTTCTGGCCTTAAACAGAGGCCAAGGCTCGTTCTCAAGGCACCACATTGCCCATAGGGTGGTGGCCAGGACCTCCAGTCATATTACAACTGCCCTTGCCACATGCAGCAGCCCCCCCTAGGACACTCAGGCATGCCCCTGCTGCCCTGGATAGTGAGACCCTGTTTGCCAGGAGTACAGCTAGGTTTACGTGGGAGCTTGCTGGTTTGCTGGGCAAGACATGCATGGACATATGTGCCTCCCCAGGCAGGCATTCTCCCCATGGCTTGAGGGAGGGCATAGCAGCAGCACCGTTCATGCACACCATGTCAAGCTGGATCATCCTAAGGGCTTCATATCAAAGGGCACAAGAGGAAATTAATGCAATGAAAGCAGACACAGAGGTTTACCTTGCCGTGCCCAACCCAGACCTTCAGTCCCAGCAGACGTGATGGTGTGAGGTGCACCCACAGCCCAGGAGCGTCCAACACACAAAGGACAAGCCTCAACCCACTGGCAGCCTTAGCAAGGCCATCACTGGCCAGCCTGGCTCATTTGCAGCTCCCTCAGCCTGGATTAAATCTCATGGAGTCAGTGCAATGTTTCCCTGAGTATAAATAACCAAGAAGAATGTTCACTGCTAAATAATCTTCTTTCTCTCTTTCCCTCCAGAAAAACAAGTTGATATGTCCTTATTCATTTTGCTTTCACAAGCTAACAGCTGACAGCATGAACAACAAAAAAAAGAATAATTCAAAGCCTTTCAAATTTGCCCCTAAATTGCTTAGTGTGATTCTCCTGTTTCCTGTGACATTCTCGTAATACACCATTTCCATGGCTAACTAATAAGTGCTTTCAGAAGGAGCAAAACTGGGAAGGGGATCAAGTGCCACTAACTAGCCTAGGCGAGGAGTTATGCTGTATGAGAAATCCCTTCACACTCTGCTTCAACCCTTTTCTTTTTTTTTGGTCCCCAAGCTTTTCTTCACTCTGTTTTTTCCAGTATCAAGCATGTTGTGCCAGGCCTGCAGTTGACTTCTCAACTCTTCAACCTTGTCTTTCCCTATCTTTCATTTCCTCTTTTTCTTTTTGTCTTTTTTTTTGGTTTGGAGTTTCAGCCCTTTCTTCCTTCCCTTTTTTGACTTTCTGTTCTTGGAGTTATAGTTTTGTTTTCTTTAATACATTTTTGCAGCATCCTTGTTTTACCAAACTCACTTCTTCCCTGCCCCCTCCCCCCTTGTCAATAATCAGTGCTATTAATTTTGTCTGACAGCACTCATGACCTGTTTGTTGGTGTTTTGGTTTAGAGTGGGTTTGGCTTGTATCACGAATTTGTTCCATAGTAAGGTGCATTGTATCAGAGATATGAAGACTTCTTTTTGCTTTGTGGTCTGTTGCATGGAATATTTGCCATTTGCCCATATCAACTTCAAAACTAAACTAGCTAAGCCCAGAAAACACACTGGAAGAACGACTGCTCCCTCTTCAGGAGAGAGCATTTTCTCCTGAACTGTCATTGCATTTTTGGCAACACATCATTTAAGTGCCTGAGCTTGGACAAAGACCCATGACACATGTGAGAGACCATTGTGTTCATCTAAGTCCCTTCCGGCAGGAACACTGCTGGCATTTATCCCAAAGATAGGACAGTGCTGTGCAGCTTTTAGCTCTTCATTTATTTTTAATCACCTGATGGTATTCCGACTGTGGTCAATATTGCAGTCTGACCTAAGACCCCCCTTCCAGTATGGATCCTCCAGGGCAAGTTTTCTGGAATGTCTGCTTTATCAAAGGGTTAGACTCCCGTTTTTTTTTCCTAAAAGTAGGAATGCAAATCTGCATCTGCAAAGCACCAACACCTAGGGTGCCTCTGTTTTAGCACTCCTACATAAACAGGATAGCATGCAGCGATGCTCTAAGCCAAGCATGAGTGAGGTCAGACTGCATGGGTAGCTTCAACCCAACATTACCAAGTGCAACAAATGTCTTTATAATAGAGAAATATCTCTGATGAACGAGATCAGTAACTAGTAATCACTGAACAAGCTGCCACCCTACATAGAGCAGTTCCTTTGTTGGATACAAAGAGACACAACTAGAAACCCAGCACTTCTCTGATACGAGGCACTGCTGATTGTTGATATTGCTGTGTTTTTGGAGGAGCACTGGAGAAAGAGTCCGAATTCTCTCAATACTCAAAGCTCAAAAACCTATCTTCCTTTGAATTGGTGATATAATTACAAGCCAAGCTCATGTCTCAAATATAGAAAGTTATTTTGAAATATCTCCTGTAAAGACAACTGAGATATAAATTGGCATGGGAGCAGAGGGACATTGGATATGAAAACAATCCAAAAAAGATAATAAGAAAATAAATTTCTCTTAAGGCCTATAAAATTGGCCTTCATTCCAGCTGTCTTTGCAGAGTAAAACTTCCAAAGCATTTGCAAATACATGTTATTACCTTAGTGCATTGCATTTTTATTTCCAGCAAATGCTGAGTGTTTGTCAAAGTTGTTTCATAGATATTACTCCTGTTGACTTAAATAAAAAAAAAAGATCACTTTTGACTATAATTGTATGGATGATAAGTCATCCCCAGTAATGTGTTAAGAGCTTATGGTGAAGTGTCATTCTCCTTGCAGTCAATAATGAGTTTGCCTGAAGTGTGGCAGCTGTATTTCAATGTGGCTGTTTGAATCTGTGCAGTGGTTTGTAGCATGCCAGCTGTTGACTATGAGCTTCTTGCCTAGCCTCCATGTTGTAACCTTCTCTGTTTTTGTCCCTTTCTAGAAGCTGAGGAACTCTACCAGAAACGGGTGCTGACCATAACTGGCATTTGCATTGCTCTTCTAGTAGTTGGCATCATGTGTGTTGTGGCCTACTGCAAAACCAAGTAAACTTTTCTCTTCTTTTGTATCTGTGGTTGTTGGTCAGGGCCTTCTCAGCTGACTGCAGCTTCTAGTCTGCTGAGTATAATGTTGTTTCTGGGTTTCTCCAGAGTTCAGCTGAAGAGACAAACCTGTGGCCAGGCTGCTCTGGTCCAAGCTAGATGGGTGCAGGTCTCCATGACTCTCAACAGTGCAAAAATAAGACAGGTATCCGAAAGGTTTTTCACCCTTCAAATGTGACTCTAGTGAATCTCACTGACTTGCAGTTCTTTGTCTATCACCCATGCCAGCTGGTTTCCCCAGATGGAAAGGAACAAACCCCAACACTGGAATCATGTTACTCTCCATCAGTAAATTGTACACATCAACCTAGTTTGTTTGTACTCAAGGCAATATTAACAGTTACTAAACACCAAAGGCCAAAGAACTGAACACAAAAGTACTCCAATACAAAAGTAGGCACTTAAATGCGTTCTGTGAGTCTCTGTAAATTACTGGAGGTGACTCTCAAACACGCATGAGGCACTCTGGACCATAAATTACAGTGAACATCAGCAGGATTTGTGCTGCCAAAACTTCTGGCTGCTCTTATAAATCTCCCCACCAAAACACAGAAAACCCGTATCATAAATCTTCTACATTGGGATAAACCTGACTTACTGCTGCAAGGACTGATTGGCAATTGGGTTGTTGGTTTTCCTTGTAAGCCCCACAAATAATGGATGTTTTAAAGGGGAGAGAAGGGGAACCATCTGCCCACCTACATGCTGCTCCCACCCACAACCTTGTGGAACAAGTGGGGAATGACTGAAACAGTAATAAAGAATCAGATCAATACTGCTTTTAGAAATGACAACTAGCAAGAAAGGGCAGCTGATCAATCTTTCCCTCTCCAAAGTTCATCAAAATCAGCCAGGACATACCCATAAATGAAGTTCTGAAGTCCTTGAATACAAGGACTTGAATACAAGTCATGAAGTATAGCTTTCTATATAGACCCCAGAATCCATCAGGGGTCCGGATGCTTTGTCACAGTTTGTCCCAGATGTCAGCATTCACTGCCAGCCAAAAGTGAAATGTTTTCAAACACAACTGATGAGAGTGAAAGTGAGCTGCCAGTTCATAGCCTCCAAATGCAGCAGCAGTGCCAGACTGCTGTCTGTGAGATGTTTCCCCATGCTCTTTCCTTCTAGTAGGGGAAAACCCAGAAACCAGGGGAAATCCTGGTGTTAGGAGAACATGTTAAATAAAATGTAATGGCTTAGATTTTTTTGGTCTCATGGCAAGAGATGCTGCTGGTCAAATGCTAAAGCAGTATCTTCTGACACTTAGACTTAATTCAGCAGCGCTTTATTTGCAAGTCATTTGCATTAAGGGAAAGGCTTCTCAGAATAGGTGAAGTACACTTGAGTTATTATGCTTTTTTCTTAGTTTCCTGGAGTAATTTTTTTTTTTTTTAATTAAGTATCCTTTTACCAGAGGATGAACAGCACACATAGAAGCATGCAAAATGCAAATACATTCATCACTGAAGTTGGGAAGTAATACAGTTTCTGCAGGACAGATTCCTGGGCAATGTGTGCCAGGATCTCAGACACAAGGGTGATGAACAGAAAGTCCCTCTAGAACTCATTTTCAATACCACGTCAGGGAACTTAGGTTGTGCTCACCTCCCTCCCAAGGTCTCCAAGGTCTCATGGAGAGATACTGTGAAATCAAGTTAAATCCTTGTCTGTGTTGCTTCTCAGTCCAGGCAGGTTTTTATGTATCTGCTCAGATATCTTCTGGCACTGCAGTCACCATCTGCCTTGAACTCCTCTGTGTCCTAAGATGCTGCCTGGTGTTACTCCAAGCAGAAAGCCCACATGGACACGGGACTGTGTCCTGCTGAGACATGAGCATGTCCAAGGCAGCCGTGTCTGCTTATACAATTCATATGGAGTGACATAAATTAAACGTTTTCCACTATCCAGGCACATACACACAGAGAAAATACGTAAAATGCAGTGTGTCAAGTTGTATTTTCTTTGTCTTTAAGCTTCCTTGGCTATCAAGCTTCAACATATTTATAGTTTTCCCTCTCCCCTCCTTTTGGAAAGCTTGGAATAGTCCCCTTGAGTTCAAAACAGGATTGAAAACAGTTATATCATACACTGTCCTCCCTTGCCAAAACTATCTGCACTTCTGCATACAGCTTAGGGAATTGTGTGTATTTTAGCTCTTGCCACAGCCGAGGTCATATGCACTCTGCAGTGCTTTGGAGCCTGCATCGTCCCTTCATTTCCCTGGATTCTGTGGCAGGATGGTGGAAGTTCTCCAGTAAAATCAGACAAAACTGGGGAATATTGATAAATTAAGTCTGAAATTGAACAGCTCCTTACCCAGTTATTTATTTTGGTGTTCTATTGAGTGCATTCTGCATGGCCTACACAGCGCCAAGTTTTACTATGCTACAAGTTTTGTTACTGACAGCTTGTAGTGATCTCCTGAAAAGCTCTCTTGAGAAGAGTTGGAAAGATTAACAACTGGGAAAGGAGCAGCTGAGGACAGGACACAGTAGAAATATCCAAGTCACCAGACACCCTGCCATTAGTGCATGTCCACTGGTGGATGTTTCTCCTGAATGCATTAGCAGCTCTGGCATCTACCTGGTAATCATTAGGTTGCAGAGTTAATCTGTTGTTGCTGTAATGAAACCTTCCAAAGCTGCCAAGATAGCTGCAGGCACAGTCGTACTCATACACTCACCCACTTCCAGGGCTTCCTCTGCACCCATCACTTCTTTAACACATTTATGTGTTTGGAGTGCATTCTTTAGGTAAGGGACGAACCCCACCAAGAAATGTGTAGCTGCCACATCACAAAGATCATGGCACATGCCATGTTTTCCATGGCACACAAACCCTGAGGTGAGGGCCACCTCAGCTCTCTGTGCTGAATGGAGAAGCATAATTTGATGTGCTGCTGGAAACCTGGCCATAGTTGCGATGATGGTGTCAAGGTGGCTGGATTAAAATCTCTTCCCCCTCCCTTCTCAATGCAGAAAAGAGCTCCTCCTGAGGTGGACCGTAACTTAGAAATGTCTTCCCTCTTCCTTGCACTTTTTCTCGTCCCTGTGTGGCCTACTGACTCCTGGAAGGGTTCCCACATATCCTTCCCCCTCTGCAGGTCCCCACAGCTCCAGCTGCACTTAGACCTGCAGTCTTCAGAGTCACTCTGAGATCTTGCAGCGGTGGGGAAAGTACTGGCAAAAAAAGTGATGTTATATTATTATTATTATTATTATTATTATTATTATTATTATTATTATTATCATCATCATCATCATCAATGTGCTGAAAGGTGCAGCTGGTTTCCCTTTGTCTAGTAAAACCATTTCCATGTTTTGTGCACAGGAAACAGAGGAAAAAGTTGCATGACCGCCTTCGGCAGAGCTTGCGCTCGGAAAGGAACAATGTGATGAACATGGCCAACGGGCCACACCACCCCAACCCGCCGCCTGACAACGTCCAGCTGGTGAACGTAGGTTTTACTGCCCACATTTCAGTCTAGGCTGCCAGTGGCACAGCTTTTAAGTTTCTAACTTACACTGGTGGCTGAATTCTCTAGGCTTTCTCCACGCAGAAACAATTACAGACTTTGCAAAATAAATGCAGTAAACTGAGGTACATTTCTGCAGGCCAGTTTACTGGGGCATATCTCAGTGGTGCAGCTGTGCCTGTGGATCTAGGACACCAAAAGCAAGAAAATTACATCAGAAAAAAAATGTTAACAGCTAAGGGCTAAATTCTGTAGAGACAAATTTCCTCAAACACACATGCTTTGCTCTTCCTACTTGGCCTGATGGTTGGTGAGTAGGGGCAGCCCCCTTGAATCAGGAATGTGACATTATGAACTCAGGGGTAAAAGTCTGAATAAACATCTCACCTGGACAGTAGCAGTGGCTGAGGAGATGACGCTGGGGTAGATACACCACCAGCATTCCCCACCTAGTTTTCAGAGCAGAGCAGAGAAGAGAGTTACTCTTCAGCTAACCCCTTGGCCATGCCCTTAATGGTGAGGGCTCACAGTGTCTGTAGCTGCTTCTTCCTCTCCTCTTTTTCCCAGGGAAGCCTGCTGTGGGGAGAGAATGTCAGCTTCCTGACACCGCAAGCAATTCCCACTCTCCTGCTCCACATATTCATGGCAGCTCATTGTAGAGTGAGCTGCTAAGTCAATGGCAGCGTTCACACTAACCTTGGCCAAGGCCAAGATGCCTTTTCAGAAGAGCTCAGCTTCCAATATTTACCCTCAAAAGACCTAAATCCATGATCAGATTATTTAGAGAGGAAAAACCAGGATTCCCCATGGAGGATAACTGAGAATACTACCAGTGACAGCATTGCAGGGGAAAAGCTGTGTGGGAGGTTGTGCACTGCACACCTCCAGGCTCATCTCAGGAAACTTTGGCCTATTCTGTAGATCATCCCCTGATGAATAGGCCTGCCCTGGTGCTGCATCCATGGGTGCTGAAAATAGCCGTTTCCTGCCCAGATACTGACGCTGCAGAGAGCAATTGCTACTTGTAACTACTGTCATCTTTTCCATCAGAAAATAGTATTTTTTATGTATCTGGTAGCAAAGGGGGGGGGTGGGGGTGGGGGGTGGTTGCCTTTCCAGGTCTCTATCCATTTGGAATTCTCATTCCCTCACTAAATACATACGTTGTTTAAAGTCTGATTGGGGTGTAGTCCTTAGCTGATTTCCTTATTTGTTTCCTCCTACTTTGAGTTTAGATGGGGTAAGTATGCAGCGGTGTACAGGTATGTGCTTCAGTATGTCAATATGATTTCTATCTGTATTTAAGTGACAAAGTTTGTGCTTTGGCTTATGTGAAAAAACACAGCTTAGTGGGAAGGGGGCAGGGATTGGAAATTTTGTCTGCAAATGTGCTATGAATTACAGTTTGTAAACCTGAGGTTTGTCTGGGTTTTTTCAGCAGTACATTTCAAAAAACGTAATCTCCAGTGAGCATGTCATCGAGCGAGAAACAGAGACTTCATTTTCTACGAGCCACTACACCTCAACAACACATCACTCCGTAACAGTCACCCAGACACCCAGCCACAGGTACTGGAGGGAGAAGGCAAACAGCACCTGTAATATCTGATCTGCTGCTGTTGCAAAACTGAAAAGATGTGTAAAAAAAAACAAGGCCAGAAAAATCTGTGCTCCCTTCGCAGTGTTTTCATTTTAAAACTAACATTATTTGATGTCACGTCACCTAATTCTCCTTATAATTTTCTTTCCAGGAATTTACAAAAATCTATATTGAGTGAATGACATTCCAATACTTTTACAGTGAATTTCAGTATATGTAGACTGCTAAATCAGTGACAGTCCTGGTGACTGGAAAGCCCTCCATCCCTCTCCTTTTATCCACACATACAAAGTCATCTTGATATATGTGGATTCATATAATTCACAAACTCTTTGACCCCAGTTACCAATCTGAAAGTTACGCTGCACGTCCCAAGCAGCAACAGAGGCAATAGAGGCTCTTCCTCTCCCCTTGCTTAATTTCTGCTCACCTGCCTTTGCCACCAAAGCCGCTTCTCATACTCCTCTCCCTTCTTCTCCTTTCCTGGTTGCTGCTCTCTAGCTGGAGTAATGGCCACACTGAAAGCATCCTTTCCGAAAGCCACTCAGTGCTCGTCAGTTCCTCCATGGAGAACAGCGGGCACACCAGCCCAGCAGGACCCCGGGGCCGCCTCAATGGCATCAGCGGACCACGGGAAGGCAACAGCTTCCTCCGGCATGCGAGAGAAACCCCTGACTCCTACCGAGACTCTCCTCACAGTGAAAGGTAGGACACACCACCTCATTGCTTTCAGATGGTGAGGCTGGATGTTCCCAGATGGTTTCAAAGCACAGGAGGAAACCCAGCATCACAGCTGTTCATGTTGGGCATACTTCTTCTCGTTCATAAAGGTGGAGAGCTTGGTAGTAGTTTTAAGTTCACCAAAAGTATCTCTTTTCTTCTTGACTCTGCTGGATTTATTTTTAATAGCCAGCAATTCATATTTGGATAAGCTCCACTGAAGTCGTTTATCAGAAGTCTCAACTGTAAAGTAAAAATGGATCTTGGCCAATTAGGCCAGTTTCTTAGGAGACACAAGTGAGAAGACTGAGGGATCTTGTGAGACACAAAAGATGGAAAGAAAGATGGGGCAATCATTGTATTGATTCATCAGAGGATGAATCCTTAAGCAATATAGGAATTCAGTTGCTGCTTACTTTCTGGGGGATTGCAGCTCCTAAACATTCCATGTTCTTCAAAAATTCTCTTGACACTTTATTAAATAAAAGTAAGGAACACAAACTGCAAGCTATTATTAAATCAAGAGTAGTTGTAAATAAAGCTAACCAGGAGTTTTCCAACAGTCTTTTTTTTTTTCTCTGAAAAGGCTGCTTCATCAATACCTATGGTCTGTGTTGAAATGCATCAGTTGTAAGAAAACATTTACTGATAAAGTCTTATCAGCTATAAGTTAGGATTTCATTTCAAGAGCATGGGATGGCCTCAGAGTAGCAAAAGAAAGATTGAGAAGTAACAAGACATTTGAAAGTAGTTTTTCTCCCACCAAACAGAGGCAGAAGAAAAGGAAAACAACTCTGAGCATTGTGAAATCACAAGGGATTTGTTCTCGTGGGATGTCCATGATGTCAAAAGTGCAGCCAGGCAATCCCCAAGGAGACCAAGTTGTGTAGGAGACAAATTGCAGTTTCCAGAAAAATGAATGTGTAAGTGCAGCAAAAGTAATTTCTGTGGTACTCTCTCTGCTACACAAAGAACTTCTATTTAGCAGTGGAATAAGGCACCAGTGCTGAGGGCTATCTGAATATGGCCTGTATGACCACTAAGGATAGTGAACTGTCTCTCTCCCTAATAAAGTTACCTGTTGTTTACCATGTAATATAATTTCTAAATGACACAAACAGGCATGACCCCAATTCAGCAGAGCACTTCAACAAGATCAACTTTTAGGAAATAAAGGAGATTACTCACTCAGCTAGAGCTCAGCACATGCCTAAGTGCTTTGCTGAACCATGACCTACAGTAGTAAATACTGCATGGTCTTCTGCCTGGGAACTGTACAGGGTGCAAGGCCACATGCCGGCTGATGGCAAGTACTGCAGCTTAGTATATTGGGGCATCTGCATGGAAGAAGTGAAGATTGTTTGCACTGCCTTCCCACATTCTTTGGGACACCCAGAGCATCATTATGGTGTGAGATGTTTAGATTCTGGAGGAGGGGTGCAGGGGAAAGAGCGCGTGCCTTTCCATTTTGATGAGAAGAAAGAAGGCGTTTCATCAATTATTTTGTTTCTTGAAGATTATGCCACAGGTGAAAAGGAGCAACATTTCTGTAATAATTCACTAGGCATGTGTCTGAAATGACCATGAGTTTGGAATACAGAAGATAGTTCCCTGGGCATTAAATTAGGCCTCATCTGTTTTAGCAAGCAAGAAATACATGGCAGATTATTGCTGAGGTGGATCACCTGTATCTCTGTCTGTATATAAGGGGGAAAATGAGAGTTATTTGCAATTAAAAATGACTCTGAAACATAAAGGAATGTATGAGCTGACAAATTACTTCCTGAAGCCATCAAATGTTGCTGTGCTGAGAATCGGTAGATCAAGGCTGTGCTCCCTCCACCCTCTAGTCTCCAGCTACTTCACCATTTTGAAATTAAATAGAATAGACATTAAGAGGGTTTCTTTTGCATTAACCCACCCTTTTGTTGGATGCTCTGACATCTATTTACATGAGCAGAGGTCCTGAACACTTATATTTCAGTACATCCTTAGCCATCTTAGAAGGGAGAAGATCAAAAAGTACCGTATCTGCAAAGGCTGGACTGTATGATGAAGTTGGCAGCTTGTAACTAGTTAATGCTTGTTGCCTGGCCACAGATACACTCTGATCCCCTTTCATCAAGCCACCATAGTTTACCTTTTCTTGGCCATGAAGCTGAGTAAATCTATCACTGTTTAACCCTCCTTTTGGGATGGGCTAGAGCTGCATGTTTGGCTCCTGTGCCTCAAGTCGTGGGCCGCAGCTTGTTAGTGCTGGCTTATGGTGTGGGGGAATACACCAGAAATGTGTGAATGCACAAACACCCCAGTATGAGCAACCTGACACGGTGGAAGCATGAACAGTACACTGAATACGTTTTACTAACTTATAGCATTAACTGAACCAGTTTAGCTAAAGGCCAGTGTGTCAGGATGTACATCTAACACTGTACCAGCTAGGGAAGTAGAAAGGCTTTACTTTTTCAGACAATGCCTATTTAAAAATGTGAAAGGGATGAAAAGAAAAATAATGAATGATTTCATTCATCCAATGCTTAAACTTATTAATTGCCCTCTGCTCTCACTAGCAACCAACTGATAATTCCCATGCATAACTAGTTTTGTTTTTCTTTCTCCTGTTCTTCAGTTGATGTAAATTAATGTGCCTCTACTGAAACCAATTTACTCCACTGCATATCAGTTCATGATCTGTCCTGGATTCTTTTATCCAATAACTCTGTTTTAATCAAGTGTAATGTGTGCAATAGAGTCATAGATTGGATAAAAAAGATGGATTCAGATGTATTTTAGTAATTTCAGACTCAGATAAATAAATCACTAATGAAAAACTAAATAACTTCATCAGTCATAGACATGAAACTTATCTCAATGGGCCTGTGTAAGAAATGGAGCTTCAGGCAGGTGAACTTAAGAACAAAAGCAAAGCCAAACTATGCAAAACACCATGATGGGCACTGTGCCTTTGATCAAGAGGTTTCAGGAAGAAGATCCTCACCTGGCATGAATCTGCATGACCTCATAGCATCTCATGGAGCTCCACTTAGTCAAATCAGCTGAGAGTCTCACATTTTTTTGTCCTCTTCCTTTGGGACAAGCTCTGTACTGGTTTCATTTTCAGAAATCACCTTTGACCACTACCCTTCCCACAGAAACAAATGAAGGAATAGGGGCAAATTTTGCAGACGGATCACAAACACTAGGCCAGGCAGTCCTCTCTGAAGCATTTGTTCCCACACAAGGATAAATAATGCTCCATGTTTCTTTGCAGACAGACCCACCAACCAGGGTAACTAGCACCCAAGGAGTGGAGCAGCACAAAGATACTGGGGTGGTGCTGCAAATTTTCCCACAGCTACCCACGGTGATTAAAATCAGAAGAACCTGGCTCTAGATTTTGTCCAGACTTTGCTTTCCTCTTTAGTCTGAGACAGTCTGCTTTCCAGAAGAGGGTGAAGCCCAAGAGGACTATCCCTCACTTCCCTTCCTCTCTCTCCTTCTGTCTGTGAGCACCCCCAGTTCTGGTCAACTCCTGCCAGAAGTGCAGCACCTATTTTCCTTTTGAGAAAATATTTCCAAATGCATTTTGTTTCTGGCAGCCCCCCCGTCTCTGAATCCCATTCCTAGATTAATTCCAGGAAGTTATTCTGGCAAATAATTTACAGCATCTCCATGGCTCTTCTGAGGCAAATGGACTCAGGGGCTTTGCCGTGTTCCTTCTGCTCTCAAACGTTTTTGTCCAGCGTCCCAGATGTCAGCAGTTTTATACAATTAGCAACGGGAAAGTTTCCCTGGTAGCTCTGTGTGAGGATGCTGGGAATCTTAAAGGATCTTTGCCTTTTCCCTCCCAACCCACAAAAGCACCGGTGTTTGTATCACCACCACTCCTGTGCTCGCAACCTTTCCCCATCTCTTTTCTTCAGGTATGTCTCAGCTATGACCACACCAGCTCGCATGTCACCTGTCGATTTCCACACTCCAACTTCTCCCAAGTCCCCCCCCTCCAAAATGTCACCACCAGCTTCCAGCTTGACCATCTCCGTCCCTTCGGTGGCAGTGAGTCCCTTCATAGAAGAGGAGCGACCGCTGCTCCTGGTGACCCCACCACGGCTACGTGAAAAGTACGATCGCCACCTTCAGCAGTTCAACTCCTTCCACCACAATGCCACCCACGAGAGTAACAGTCTGCCACCAAGTCCTCTGAGGATAGTGGAGGATGAGGAGTATGAGACCACGCAGGAGTATGAACCAGCACAGGAGCCTCCAAAGAAACTCACCAACAGCCGGAGGGTCAAAAGAACAAAGCCCAACGGCCACATTTCCAGCAGGGCGGAAGTGGACTCTGACACAAGTTCCGAGAGTAGCAGCTCTGAGACCGAAACTGAAGATGAAAGAATAGGCGAGGATACACCATTCCTGAGCATATCAAACCCCATGGCGACCAGTCTGGAACCAGCCCCTGCCTACCGGCTGTCTGAAAACAGGACTAACTCAGCAAATCGCTTCTCCACACCAGAAGAGTTGCAAGCAAGGTTGTCCAGTGTGATAGCTAACCAAGACCCTATTGCTGTATAAAACATAAACCACATAGATTCACATGTAAAACTTTATTTTATATAATGAAGTATTCCACCTTTAAATTAAACAATTTATTTTATTTTAGCAATTCCGCTGATAGAAAACAGGAGAGGAAAAAAACTTTTATAAATTAAATATACGTATGTACAAATGTGTTATGTGCCATATGTAGCAATTTTTTACAGTATTTCAAAAATGGGGAAAGATATCAATGGTGCCTTTATGTTATGTTATGTTGAGAGCAAGTTTTGTACAGTTACAATGATTGCTGTCCCATAGTATTTTGCAAAACATTCTTGCCCTCAGTTGTCCTGGCTTTTTTGTGCACTGCATTATAATGACTGGATGTATGATTTGCAAGAATTGCAGAAGTCCCTCTGGTTGCTTGTTGTAGACTCCCCAGATCAAAAAGTTCTGTAATGGCACTCTCACCCTACTCACCCCACAAGAAATACATAACACACACAGACAGGAAAAAAAAAAAAAAAAAAAAGAGGAAAAAAAAAGCTGAAAAAATCCAACAAAAAATATTTTCTTCTATAAGGAGTTTTATTTGCTTTTGGTATATGAAATGAGTTTTGTCTGCTCTCTGCCAGCCAAAAGGTTTGCTTCTTTGAGCACTGGGATAATAGCAGATCCAACAGCATGCTACTATTAATTACAGCAGGATAACAAAAAAAAAAAAAGCCTACCTGCATTAAATAATGTTACTTATAGAAAGAAAGTAATACTGTGATTTTAAACCAAATATATTATTATTCAGAGGTCAGCTTGTAATTAATAGGAGCTGCCATTTCATTATTTTCCAGGTATTAATTGTTCTAGTTATCCCTTAGAAAATGGGTTTAGGTTAGCTGAGGCTTTGAACCCAATACTCAATTAAAAAAAAAAGAAAAAGAAAAAAAAAAAAGGGAAAAAAAAAAAAGGAAAAAAAATATTAGTTTAAGTTAATGAGGCAATATAATGGATATCTGTAACCAAGCAAGGAAGAGATCTAGCTGGAAAACAAATGCCACTAATAAAAGTGCAATCAGTTTTCACCTCTATTTTTTAATATTGATTTCTAATAGATGATTTATCCTTTTGTTTCCTCTCAATTTTCTCCCCTTTCTTCTCCTCCTCAGAAAGAACCCTGACAAGGTTCTAGCAATATCTTGTTAGACCTGCTGTTGGATTAAGGGTTACTCTTGGACACAGAAATGTCTTTCAGGGGAGAATTGATTTTCTGACAGGTTAAAAAGTATTGGCAAGTAGGAATGATATAGCAGAAGTATGGCATTCATTTCTACTTGCTTTTATTGACTCCATTATTTGGGCTGAGAGAGGCAAGGCTGATGCAAAGCCCGTTTATAACAGCAAGCACACCATGTGGGTTACAGCCATAGTGTGCATGGCTATTTGATATCAGTGTTTATATAGCCAGTGAAGGCCTTGAAGTCTTTGACTATTAATGAGCAAGGATGCTGTCAGTGCTGGAGTGATTGCATCCATTTAGACAGAAGCAAATGGCCTCTTTTGCACTGAATTCCTATCAGTTTAGTCAGGGTCACTCTGCCTCTTCCCTTTTGATTTTTGTTGTGTGTTCAGTTGGCACAGCATAGACTCAGGATTGATGTGGAAAACAAATGTTTTTCCTAGACTCTGGGGATTCTGAAAATGAGAACATATGTTCTACAGGTATTACTGAACTCTAAATAAGAGCCATGTCAAGAGAAAAAGAATTTCAGCCAAATGACACTCATCCTTTGGGACGCATCCTGGTCCCAGTTACATGAAGAGAAATAAGTCAAGGAAATTTTGTGAGATGTAAACCTGAAGAACTGAAGTTCCTCAGTAAATTGTTAAAGCATATGCTTATGCTAATCCCAACAAAAGCTATCTTCAGCGTGTGCTAGACTCCCGTTGATGCATCCAGCGCATGCATAAAATTAAGCATATGCTTAAGAGTTTTGCTGAACAAGGTGTCCAATTGATTTGAGACATGAAAGCTAAGTCTAGTAAATAAAGCTGTTTATCAGGATGATGAAAATCAGTGAGTTGCTCACTGTATAAATGAATTACATCACATTACTAAGAACATGGGTAAATTTACTTGACCACCAGATTCAGCAGGAAAAGGAGAAAAAACCTTAGTACAGGAAAAAGATGATGACAAAGTTGTATACTAGGATGTTGGTGGTAGAAGCAAAAGGCTAGGAAACTAGTACAGCTTTGGGTTACATGGTGGCTGAAATAGCACTGCTTATTTGAGTAGTCTATGGGAGATGGCAAAGCTAGTCAAATACATTATGTCTGGACTTAAGTCGCCTTTGCCGTTTTTTCCCTAGCTGGCATGTATTTGAACACACTTTGCCTTTGCAGACCAAAAGAAAAGCTCTCTACAAACTCTAAATACCACACACTCATTTTCATCCCTTTAGTCATGCCTATTTATCTGCAATCCCATGCAGCAGAACATCCACTTCCCCAGTAACTCTGCAACTCAGTAGCACATAGGGCCAGGTGGGCTTTCCTGGTGCAGACTACCAGTTTCTAAAGGATTTGCACTGCTGAGTTTCCAGAGGCTTGAAAATCTGCCCGTTCAGTAAGGTCTCTGATACTGCAAAGATCTTACAGGCCAGACAAGACTGAAAAAGGATGGAAGAGGAACAAGAGATTTGCCCTCAATCACTCATTTTAGTGGCAGAATAGAGATTATAACACAGGTCTTCTGTAATCTCCTCCAGTATAGGTCATCAACAAGCTCTCATTGAAGTGTCTGTGGTAGCCCAGACAGATCAATCAGGATGGAAAGGAAACTTGCTGTGGAGTAAATTATTTGTCTACTAACACTGTTATTGTAAAGGGTCAGTATAAAACAAAGGAGCAATTGCATGCTTGGGAGCTGTAAAGGTGAGAGTTATTTGGTGTAGTCTAGGGAAAAACATCACACTTCTTCTGTTGCAGTGCCTCAAAGTTGTGTGCAGTCCCTGCTCCTCCTCTGCCTGCTACATATAGTAGTGTGTTATAGAGTAAGCATGAAATTAGGCTGGGGGCTTCACATGGACCTAAGAACAAGAAAATACAATTGGGGATAAGGCTGCCTAAGCCCTTAGGTCTTTGGGGAGAACCCAGCCTTACAGCACAATTCATGCAACAGCAAGTTACAGGAGTTGCCCTGGCGTGGCACTCACAGAAGTGGGAACAGGACGCAGTCCCTCACGCCTGAACTTGCTTTTAGCACACTGTGACGGTATTCCACGTCAGTCAAGTCCACCCCCCAAAGTCAGTGAGTCTACATGGCCAGAGGTTCTGCTGGCAGGCTGCAACCAGCTCCTGCTGGCCAAGGGACTGGAGACTGCAGCAGCATGGAGCAGAGCTAGCAAGTGCCTACGGGAAAGGCCAGCTCCCCTGTTGGGGATATTTGCTTTATTACCCAGACCTCTGAGCTAGGCAGTCCCAACACCCCAACACCCTTGAGCCATCACTGTGTAATCCTTGCCAGCTTCTGGCTGAAAGGCACAGCAGGGAGAAATGTACTTTGAAGGAAGGGGAATTATTCTAGTGGTGGCAGATTTGTTCAGATTGTCCTGCCTTCTTTCCATGTCATTTAACTTGAGCTGTGAGTTTTCCCTGTGTATGTGTTTATGTGCAGGAATTATTCCAGGATAAAAATCTTCCTTCAGGGGTGTATAGCTGGGATATGTTGTGCACAACCTGGTACAGCCTGCCTGTTTGGCTGTAAATTATTACAGCTCCACAGAGGTTCTCATGTAACAGAAAAAAACCTGAGGAAGCCTCATCTTGGCCAAGCTATTCCCTTCCTCACTTGAGCCACCACAACACCCCTAGTTTTAAGAGTTCAATCACTGCCTTTATCAGGGAAACAGAAAAGCTCCTTCTCTTTCCAGTCCTCCAAAACAACAACTCTGCATCTCCCTGCTTCTCTCTCACACATTGCAAGCAGTTTCCTAAGCATCCAAGATAGCAAACTTGCATCCCCTCAAAGGGCACACTTCTCAGCCTGTTGAACATTTCTTGGCCCTGCAGTGTGGCTACTTACCATCAGCTGGGACTTACTTCTAGTAAGAAACAAAAAAAAAAGCACCTATGAAATGCTGCAGAGAAGGGCAGACAAAGAACATGGCCAATTATCATCATTTGTAATTCTCTATTCTATTGTAAATACATCTTGTACATACTTGGATGTTTTCATCATTTACTGTCTTTATGGATTATGTGTTAAATAAGACTCTCTTAGTTTATTGTGTAACACTGTAAATAACATAACGTCCTTTATTATTTATGCATAGGCATCTAACATGTGGAGAAAGTTATCCTCATATTATTTTAAGATATATGTCAAAAATATGTTGCATTTTTCTTTTCGCTTTGAAAAAAATTGTAATATATCCTCTTTTTCCCCTCTTTTCCTTTAGAAGAAAAATGAATGCTAATTTATTGTTCAGGAGAGAAAGGGGATGTAACTGAAAGGCAAACTGTTCAAAGAACATGCTATGGAAGCCACAAGCTACTGATAAACTAAAGAATTTATTATCCCAAATACAGCAATAAGTAATTGTTGATTTATTAAGGTTTTGTTATTCATTTTCAGTAAAAGAGGTGCTGGATTAAATTGTTTATGTGTTGTGCTGGCCCAGCTGCTCAGCAGACTGTGTCAGGTCACTAGCCACCATCTTTCTGGATCCAAAGAGTATTGTAAAGGTCTTGTTCTGTCTTTGTGGGCCACTGTTCCCTAATTTTTTGACTCATCTCTATGGAGGTCTCTGGCAGACACTCTTGTTCCTAGTTACAACATTTTTAGTTTCTTAAATTAGAATTATTATTTTTAACCCTGACCATTACTACTCAAGGTTGATGAGGGATGGTGGGGAACAGAAGTGACACAGTCTTGGGGCTGTGAGAGCCTGCTCTACAAAATGTCACCTCACTGCTCAGTAAAAATCAATAAAGCAAATCAGATACTAGAATCTATTACATAACATGCCATGTCACTGTATAAATTCATGATTTGTGCAGATCTTAAACACAATGAGTGGTCTTCTGATCTTCTTGTCACAGAATAGAAATAGTATTATGGGGGAAGGTTTGGAAGGCAACATGGGTAAGCAAATATCAAGCTGGTGAAGTCTGGAGAGTACTGAGTAGGCTAGGGCTCATTAGTCTGGAAGAAAGGACAGTTGAGGGATGGTATCACAAAGGTCTATGGAAACATATTTATATTGTAGGGGGTAGGAAAGGACTGGCTGCTTACCTTCTCCAATACAAGAACCTAAGTTAGGAATCAAAACTACTGAGCACTGTATTCAGAAATATGTGTCTCTTCATGTGAGGTGTAGGGAACTTTGAGAACTCCTTGCAGCAAGAGTTTGTGAATTGCACAGCACTATTACTGAGGAAAGAAGGATACTGCTCATATCTTTCACTGCAGGCTGTTGAAATGGAAATGGGATGCTCTGAGAGGCCAGCCTCCTCCTCAAGCATCCCCTCTGGCCACCTTGCGTGGGAGAGGAAGATAGAGGATTTCTGAGGCAATTAAGTACCGTAAGAATAACTCAGAGTCAACAGGACCTCATCTCACATTTGACACAAACCTGAGTGCTTTAGGGAAGGCATCTTTTGTGGCTGTCCTTACAAAAACGTTGTTTGTCATTCCATGCTGTCTTTAGCCTATTGTCTCTCTCTGCCAAGCTTCTGCCTCTGCACTTCTCCACAAGGTTGGGAAGCAGATGGCCCCAGGGAACACTACAGAAAAAACAAGCAAACCTTTTCCTCATTTCTGCAGCCCACAGCTGGGTATGCTCTTAGCATGCCAACTCCACTCAGTTATGAGTGTAGGATTTGGATGACGCATTCCCCAAGTTAGTTCTTTTTGTCTCTGCCACAGCTGATGGGAAGAAAATTATATCAAAGGCCTCAAGATGTTACTGCTACTTGCTGATGATTAACCTGTATAGCCCAAGCAAAGGAACATCAATTTATCTCAGATTATGAGCCTGGCAACTCTTCTTTATTAATAACAGACCCTTAACAACAGCACTGGGAACCCTTCAGGGCTAAATCTCATTTTAGCACTCAGAAAAAACATACAGAGCCTTGGGGATTTTTCATCCCGAACTGTTCCTTCTACCTGATACTATGACCTTTTGCTGGAGTCATTACAAAGTAGCCCTTATTAGAAAAGTTCCAGTGATGGCAAAATAATTCCACGTATCTCCAGGCTAAGTGTGGCAGAGCAAATGTCACAAATCAGTGGTATGTTCCTGATGCTCTCATTTCCACCCATCAAGACAAGGACTTAAAAGAAAGTTCCACATCTCCCCTCATGGAAGAGGTGGAACACGATGAGGCCCATGCACATCTAGGAAGGCTGCAATATCCATGTGTAATTGAAAACACTATAGCTCTCTCCACCAGAGGTTATTTAGAGCTCTGCACTTTTTAAGTATGGCACAGATTGTCTAAGCCTGAAAGAAAGCCAACAGTATTAACAGAATAAATTCCCCTTGAAAGCTAAACCTCGCTTTCTAAGAGGTAGAAAGGTCCAGGAGGTAAGCTAGCACCGACTTTAGTTGGAAGGTGAATGTTTAACATGAATGGCAGCTGCTAAGGTTTCCATTTTGTTTCCTCCCCTTGGGGACAGCAGATTCACGTGCACTGATTGTGATGCCCTGGGAACTTATGGTAGCAGTGCATAGAAACCACACAAAGTAAGGCCAGCTCTTCTGTTGACAGCAAGAGAAGAGGTGGAGAGGGAGTCATTGCAAAATTACATGCTCATCAGTTGGTAGGGATACAGTGATTGTTAACAACTGATTAAATCATTACTCTGGTAATGGTCAATTTGGAACCAAGCTTCAGAAGCCAAAGATTGTGTGGGAGGTATTTTAACTTACTCTGCACATTACTTCAGACACTTGGGTGATGTGTTTGCTATGGTACACATACATACAGGCACCCAGTTTGCTGTAATGATTTCCTGATATTCAGTGCATGCTCAGTGACAGGAAAGGAAAAATGGCTCAACAAGGCCATGCAGCAGCTGCAAAATTTCCTACATCGAAAAGGAAACACCTTTGCACAACAGAGAGGAAAAAATGAGGGTGGTATTTGACATGTACAGCTGTGAAGACATGGAAAGGGAATGTCTTTTGCTTCCCCAATTAGACAGGCTGAATCACAGCCTGCACAGGAGCCTTCATGGGGCTACAACTGAGAAGGGACTGGCAAGGTAGAGGACTGAGGGGACTCAGATTAGGGTCAAGGATAACTAGGGTCAAGAATGGCAATGTGTCTCTCATTTAATTGAAATAGCCCTAAACAAAACGGATTCATCCCAAACAGAAAGAGAATCACTGAAGATGCCCCAAGTGTTGGTTCCTGGACCCTCTATATGTGGCAAAGAGATAGAATCTCCAAAGAGCAATTCTCGTCCTGAGTTCTAGCTGTTAGGATGCTCCCATCTTTTGCTCTGCCTTTGTACCCTAAAGGCCCAAAGGGTGCAAAGGGTGAGGAAAGTCAGGTCCTCCACAAAAACAGAGAGTAATCTGCTGAATGTATATGAGGAGACTCAGATACCTGCACCTACAGCATCATTCTTGGAAAAAGCAATGGGAAATACTAGGGCTGCAGAAGCAGTAATACAAAACTATAGGGAATAAAGGCCACAGTATGATGAATTCAGGAAGCTGCAATTCAGCATCCAGTTTTAAAGTCATCCCCTAGTAAAAGCTTTAGAAAACAAAATAATACCGTTCTAGTGATACATGAACCATTTTAATAATCTAAAAAAAAAACCCTGTAATTCTGACATCTTAGCATCTGCACACACAATCTTACCATATTCAACTAAAACATGCAATATTTATATGATGGCTAATGATTATGAAATAAAGCTCAAAGTAATAAAATTCCAAATAAGAACCGGCAGACCACAGCTATCTTGTGTCTGGTTTATAATCAACGGTTCAGTTGTCATGGTACTAAATCTCACATTCTGGGTCATATCAATGAAATAACGGAGAAGATCTTTTATACTTTAGTCCTTATTACTTCCATTTCCAAGTGCCAACTTCCTTCAAATAGGACTTACATGTTACCAACAGCTTTACCAAATCCAAAGAGGAAATCATAATTACTCAAGTCCAGGTAACAAATCTGAAGTCCAGGTAACCTGAAGTCCAGTTAACAGGATTGTCTTTGCAGTAATTCTACTGTCAGCTCTTTCCTTTATTTGGCTGCTCAATATAGTCAAGAGCCTATCTGAATGTTTCTGTGCGTCTCATAATGAGTTAAAATTGCGGTTCTAGGACTTCAGATGTGTCAATCATGGTATTTTTACTAACCTTCACTTGCTGTCCTATAACTTTTGCTGCCCGGAAATCCGACTCTTTCCTGGGCTGCATCAAAAGAAGTGTGGCCAGCAGGTCGAGGGAGGTAAGCCTGTCCCAGTAGTCCACTCTCATGAAACCCCACCTGGAGTACTGTGTCGGGCTCTAGCGTCCTTAGCCCAGGAAAGATATGGACCAGTTGGAGCCCGTCCAGAGGAGGGCAACAAAAATAATTAGAGGGCTGGAGCCCCTCTGCCCTAAGGACAAGCTGAGAGAATTAGGGTTATTTGGCTTGGGGAACAAAAGGCCCTGGGGAGACCTTATAGCAGCTTTCCAGTAATTAAAGGGGGCCTACAGGAAAAGTGGGGACAAACTTTTTAGCAGGATCTGTTGCAATAGCATGGGAGGTAATGGCTTTAAATTAAAAGAGGGTAGATTTTGACTAGATATGAGGAAGAGGGTTTTTTACAATGAGGGTGATGAAACACTGGAACGTGTTGCCCCGAGAGGTGGTAGATGTGCCATCCCTGGAAACTTTCAAGGTCAGGTTGGTCGGGGCTTTGAGGAATCAGATGTAATTGAAGATGTCTCTGCTCATTACAGGGGAGCAGATGGCCTTTAAAGGTCCCTTCCAAACTCTTCTGATTCCATGATTCTAACTTCATTTGAATGACAAGTGCTCTAGTGGCTCAGCAGCAGAACAGCTCTCAGCTTCAACAATAGATGACTGTAATAGATTCTCAGCTGAAGGAGAACAGCATGCTTGCTGCTCCTTCTTTGGTGTTTCACCAGGATCACATCATCAACATCAGCGCATAGTTCCAGGATGTTCTTTGGAAATATTTTTGTTTGAAGATCTAAAAGGTCTGAGTTTGTCTACTCCCCACCACGTTCCCACATGCATGCACCACATCTTTCAGATTTAAAGAAATGGAAAGAGCTTTTTAGAGGGAACAGAAGGAGATGTTATGAGGTTCTTTCTTAGGAGTAAAAGATAAACAACTTTACCACCAAGCCCATCAAGCTTTGTAACACTTAGGAAGCATGGTATTATTCATCGCAAACTGAGGTGATGGGAAATATGCCATACTTCCAGAGGAATACGATGAACTTCAGAGCAGAATCTGAAAGAGCCCTTACAGTTCAGGAGTGGCACGCAGAGACCTGGCTGACCTGGGAGCTCCAAAAATATTCAGAGCATTGCTCTAATAAGGCAGCCATCTGAGTGCATTGCAGTGAACACAGGCATGTGTGGAGGTTTCAAAGGTCATCCATTCTTGGCTGGAACTTGCTTTCAAGGGTGTTAAGTGCTCCCACTCTGGCAGGGAAGCCCTTGGCTTGAAGACACTTATTCAGGGCTTTCTTCCTGAAGCCAATGAGGAGACCCAGAATCTCAGCAGTGCTCTTTCCAGCCCAGAGGAGGAGTAAACAAATGCACAGCTTGATTTTCTGTGTGTTGGCCTGAAACCAGACACTGTGTCAATATTCTGCTATGACAACTATGGTAGTGAGAATTACTTCAGAAAAGAAACATCCAGTGACTTAGAAGCTCAACAATCTCTTGCACCAAAAAGCAAATGTTTTCCCTGAATTTTTGGAGAGGTGGTGGGTGGGAGCTGAGATGATGAAGTGCAATAGAAACTTTCAATTGTCAGGCTGAGTTAGAGTCCTTTAAAGCCTGGGGACACAGACAGCACTTTGACAGCAGATGCTCTCACCCACTACCAACATGGAGCTTCAGCTTGCTCCTGGCAGCAAATGCACTGCAGTCTCTTTAGGACAGGAGGGTGGCTAGTTTAAACCGTGCTATTACTTGGTGGCTGAGGTTGACACAACTGCTTGTACATCCAAGCAGTAACATGAGTGTCCAATGACTGTAGTTGTGTGACCATCATCTGTTCCATCCACCTGTAAATAAATATTGTACCTATGTGGCAAATACTTGCAGGATGTTATCCACTGCCCATCCAAGAGGTTTATTTTGCCTGAGGCACATAACTGCACTCATCCAAATGTAAACTCTCCCAAGAGTTTACATAAGGGAGTATGTAGCTCTAAAAGATCTGCTGTCTCTGTGAGAGTCTCCAAGACCTTGCAAGCTGGAATGCCTCTAAGGGCAGAAGCTATCCCATTTGCTGCTGATAGCAAGGTAGCAGTAACAGCAGTGAGCGTGGATACTTAGCTAGGCTTCTATAAAGATTTTGAAGTGCAGGTCAAGCTCTCTGTTGTGGTAGTTAACACTAATCTACCAGCTTGCTATGCCTATGTGAACAGTGGGAAGGTGTTCAACAGTTAACATTTCCAGGAACTGCTAATTTATCTATATAACTAAATTTGGGGTGGTCCTAGCTCCCATTCTTGTACTCAGACTAGTAAATTACCCACCATCCCTCTCCCCAGTATATCTGTTTCACGCAGTCCAAGAACAAAGTGACCCATGTTGTATATGCTGAATCCTGACACTCTAGAACAGCCTTTTCCACTATTACATTAAACAGACGAAATGCCTAAGGACAGATTCTGTAGGAGGGGCTTGAGGAAGTGCAAAAGCTCTAAAGCAGTTGGGCAAAGAGAATCCTGCTTATGAATCATTAATGCTTTAGTGCCTTCCCACAGAAAAAGTTGCTCACTTTTAACATAGAAATTAAAATAACTGGGATAAATGCACAGTCTTCACCTCTACCCTTCCCAGGAGGAACTTTGCTGCTTTTCTTGCCCTTTGAAGAGTAATGATTCGCCCTGAGGAGAAAACTTTCTACAAGGATTGTAGCCCTCATTTGCATGTGCTGATTAGCCTCAATATCACCATAGTTTGATTATGCACATAAGCACTCTGAGTTTCTCAAAAGATAACAAATGTTCCTGCCTTCATTCACACAGCTGCAAAGGCTTGGAAATGGCATGAATAACTGCTTTGCTACTAGCAATCACTACTGCAATGACTAGGTTTAAAATAGGATAGCTGCTATTAATGTATGTGACAGTGATAATGCCACGGTGCTGTATAGTAGTGACCATTATATAGTTGAAGTTTGTTACCACTAACATATTTTTGTGTTGTCTCTCAGCTAATTTGCAGGAAGTTTCAGCAGCAAATCATGTATCTTTGGAATATGAAACACCAATCCCATGCAATGCCTCAGTTCTTGGAAGGACCTGGGACAAAAATGCATATGAGCCCTGTACTGTTAATAGAAAAGGAGAGAAAAATGTCTCAAGGCCACTGCTGGCAACTGAAACACAAGAAAGCTGTTTATAATGCTCTGGAATATGGTTTGGTCCTGTTCCATGATGACTGGTTCTCAGAAGATGACTTTAGGTTGCCTATGTTATAGGCCATGACCAGCTTCAAAGACAGGAAACAAAGAGCATCCCTCTGCTGCTCCCATTTTCTATAGACTACTTTGGAAGTCTGCTTGGACATCTCTCTGTGGAAGAGGGCAAGAAGTTGACCAGCAGTGAGTATTTAGCACCTTTGCGGAAGGAAGGCAGGAATAGTTTAGAGGGCATAACTGGAAAGGAGTGGAACAGATTTCCTGCTTATGAGAGGGAGTAAAATTTAGCATAGCTGTAACACTTTACAATGCCCCACCACTGTTAGGGGTGGCACCACAGGCCTTTTGACTGAATAGCTGGGAGTTGCAGCTCTGCTTTGAGTCCACGCATTGTCCCTATTCCCCTAAAACCTACATGCTCCAGACAGAGTGCATCACCCAGGGACAAGCAAAGCTCTTTGTTTAGCTCACAGAAAGTCTATTCTGGAGAGTGTGTGCAGCTGTCATCTTTCTTGTGTCTCCTAAGTTAACAGGAACACCATCCTGGTCAGCAAGAGCAAGTACTAAGAGAAAGAAGAAAACCAACAGGACTGTTGAATAATTCCATAATGTCACAAGCTGTTGTTGAAGAAGTGGGTAGTACTTGTATCTCCACTGCAAAGAACTGTGCGCAGCAGCAAGAAACAACCCAGTAGAAGTTACCCTTCTGTAAGCAGGACTGGAAGCAAATAAATGTGAAACTAATAGTGCTGATCTGTCAGCATGGGAGCCTGCTGCACAGTGGGGATAGGGCTGCTTGCTTCTTGGAAAGATGAGACCCTCCCTGGCAGAAACAAAACGAAGATGTATTCCTGCAATTTGCAGCAATATGATACAAGAAACTGAAACCTTTCCTCTGGTTTTCACTCTAAAAATGAAGGAAGAGTGACTTAACTGATTGGCTGGGGCATGTTTATATGGTGGTCATCTAACAAATCCCAGGCACTATTCCAATTAGCAGGTCTGTGTGATGTCTGAATTATGCTTATTAGAGCATTCTTGCACCCTTGCTGCTCTGACTTTTCCACATTTCTGAGGAGAAACACAGCCATCTTCCAAAACAGCACATAAATGCTGAGCCTAATCCTCAGTCTGATGTTTGTCCTGGTTACCATGTGTCTTAATTCTACCCTGGCCTCAGAGAACAAAATGACAAACTGCTAGAAAACAAAGCTCTGTTTCTTCCACCCAAATGGGGATGCAGTTTTGCCTTTTGGTCTTTTGCCCATATAATTCTTCTCCTCCGAGATCACAGCTTAAGTCCTGGGTGGCTGCAGCCAGGGCATCTTCCTATAAAGACATTGTTCCAGTCTTGCCATGCTTCATCCATCTGATGCAGCTTTTTGCTTGCAGAGGACTGAGAATTTTGCTTCTACAGAGGTTAGTGGCAGATCAGGTAACATTTTCTCACTGGTCCACAGAACCATAGAGGTTGGTAAACTGGGTTTCTCTGAGGTATGCTGTAGACTTCTTGCAAGTATTGCCACTAATTACCAGGTTTCCCTTTGATATTGACAATTTTGTCACTTCTTCAATTGCCAGAGTCTGTAGGATCTGCCATGCCTCAGCCCAGAGGCTCGTCTAGTCTCTCATGGACCACCGTCTCACTACAGCTGTTCATAGGTGGAAAACAAATCGATGCATCAGAGGAGAGACCTCTGATACTAGCCACAAGGAAACAAGTTCTCCACCTGAACAGGACCTGTGCGTTTCTAGGATAGGCACTGTGAATGATGAAAATGGACCAAGGTAGAAAGGTTCTTCCGTGGCACACCTTACTCCTTGGCCATCTCTGTTGCTTTCACAGTTAACAGCCTACATTTCCTCTGTCCACCCAGGTATGAACCAGTTCTTTCTCATAAGAAGGTGCTCAGCAGCATTTTATGTCCATACTATTTACATAGCTATAATTACTAAAAACTGTATCTATCTCCATTAACAATCTGACCCACATAAGCTGACAAGCTGGGGAAGGCTACCCCACAGTACTGGCACTCTATTGCCTCACTACCTTACTCTGCACTAAATGGAGATGAAAGTTCCTTGTTCTATAACTGTTATAACTTTTTGATTAAAAACATCTCTTAAAGACATATGTGCAAAAGGAGGTACCTCTAAGTTTGTTACTTGAAACTGTAGTTAGAAAAGAAAAACATAAAGGACTTAATCATGTTGAAATGCATCGTCTGGTTTCTTTTTTAGTTGATGGTGCTGAGTTACATTTTGGTTTCTATGCAATTGGAAGAGAAATAAAAGACACTTGTGGAAGTGGGAAATAGCCTAAGCAAGGTAAAAGTCAAGAAGGTTAATTAATATTTTTTTTTTAGTCAACTTGTGCATTGAAGTGCAGCCCCTCAGAAAATCTACACAGGCTGTGTTGCTGTAGGCAACAAGAGTAAGCCAAAAATTGATCAGGTTTCTGGTCTCGCTTTAATGCCAATGTCTCTTATCCAGTGCTACTCGTGCATTACAAAGGTTGTGGTAGGGAGCAGGCAAAGTCAATTTCAGATTAAGAGCACTGAAAGCTAAATGAATGCAGTAGGAAATGGTTTCTGGCAGTTATGGGCAAAATAAAAGGGAAATAAGGGTATAGTCTCAATTGCCCTTCAGGGCAACGAAGTCCTCTAGCCCCTTGATTCTTTTTTATACAGGAAGGCACGCAGTCTTTGAACAGTGTCAGCTGATTAATTTTGAAATTAAGGGGATCTGGCAAAAGCATTTGTGACATCTCCATCCTTTTACCTAGTTAGTAACTATAAGAAATATTTCCTTTTTTCTGTTCTTTAAGTGGCATGGTCCCAACTGCATAAATGCAGGCAGCACACATATTGAGATGTGGGTTGCATAAATGATTCAGTACTCAACCTAGTTATGCTTAGGATACTAACAAAGCTCTGCTTGCTGCAAGGTCTCATGAAAAAAGGGTGTGTTAAAGGAGGCCGATAGACTATGAAAGGAATTGCTAGTCCATTTAGTCACATCAGCTTTCTCAGGCCTTTCGCAGGCAAGAAAAATTACTTTAAGGACACTGACTCAGCTTCAGCCAAGGCACCTCTTCTATGAGCTAGCTGGAAGGGTTGAATTCAATTATCTACTTCAAATATGCAATTAATTGTTAGACATCTCTCCTGTTACTGCTATAAGGAGGGATGGTTCTGCTTTTCCAGCTGCATGCACAGGTTTTTTTACATCTGCCCATCCTTGCTGTCTCCCTGAGAGACTTCAGGATAAGGCACTTCAAGTGGATGGGAATATTCTCTTCCAGACTGACTATGGTCAGCCACACTTCTCCTCCCTTCCAGAACTGAGCCACTGTTTTGTAGTTGACGATGCTATGTCATCTGGCTCACAGGTCGCCATGGTTTATGCAGAACTGCAAGTAGAGGGGTTCCTTTTAACCTCAAAGGGCTAAATTCAAGCTCACCCTTTGCATCAATCACATTAATGTCCTGAACTGGTGCCTGGGAGAAAAATGCAGTGGGCAAGCCTGACAACATCACCGAAATGGGGCTCTGGGATGGAGACTGTACAGTAATGAAGTAAAAAGGCAGTATTGGTCAGAAAGAAGACACAGACCCATAAATAAAGATCAAAACATCTCTTGTGACGTTGACAAATCAGAAGGGCAAAGAAATAGGAAAGATGCCGACATCTTGTCCACCACAAGATCAGGCACAGTGCAAGTGGAATCTGGCTGGGTCAAAAACTCCAGACAGTTTGGGTTTAACTGTGAATACCCTGCTCACAGTAAGTAAGCCTTTGGGTTTAACTGTGAATACCCTCCTCACAGAAGGGCTGGATTTGTGCTTGCATGCAAAGCATCAGTCAAACATTGACCAGTTTGTGCAACCCAGAGTATCAGATGGAGTGCATAGCCAGGTAGGCAAGATAAATTTGAACTGGAGCTGTAAAGGAAATTTTTGTCTGTTCTTATTCTTATTCTTCAACAAACTTTTAATTCCTTCTTTCAGCATGAGACTTCTCCCAGAACTGGGCATGATCTTTAGGCTTACAAAAGCTATTGTCTATTTGTTTGACAAGCATTTTTGTGGGTGCCTAATAGCATGTTAACAGAAGCACCAGAAGCACAGCATATCTGTTAAACTATTTCAGCAGCCAGAAGAGTTACATAGAGTGTCAGATATTTTTCAGATTAGTCCTTTTAGCAGCTGATAACATATGGGTCTGAGCTGAAATGCTATGATGTAAGCCATGCAAAAGGCCCACAAGGCAAATTAAGCAATAACATGCTTGATGCTCTGGCATCATAACAAACCATGTTTCTTTCTAAGCAGTGCACAGTGGGACGAGATATTCCCTCCCCTTTTCTCTCCTTGCATTCACCCTCAGGCACAAGATGACAGACTCTCTGCTAAGTATCTCTGGCTGCTTTGTATGGCTGAAGGTACCAACTGTCCTCCTGGCAGCCCCCAACAGTGGGACAGAAGGGCAGCACCTGGAGGAGTTGGCAGGCTCCTTACCTCTCCTTTCAGGCTCCTCCAGCTTGCCCCAGAGCAACTTAAGTGGGGAAAGCAAGGGCAGGGCATCCTGTAAAGGAGAGCTGAGGGAAAGGAGAGCAAAGAGAGAAAAAGACAGAAAGGAGAAGGCTGTGGAGTCAGGGTGAGGAGGAATAAAAGGCTGCTTTACCCCCAGACCGGTCACACTTTTCCCGGGAACCCTCGCCTATGGATGGATAGGAGCAGAGATGACACCTGGATGTAGACAGGGCAGGGCAGCATGGAAACCACCCAGCAGTGTAGGGCAGCCCTTCTGCCCATGCACCCTCTGCCAACAAGAAGAAAGATGGGCTGAGCTGGGCTCCAATCTGCCTGTCACCCCAGCTTTGAGCGCTGCTGTGCACATTGCTTGCTGCAGCCCAGCCAGTGCGGAAGGGGGCAGAAAAAAGGCCAGGAGGGCAAAACAGAGAGCAGGGCATACCTGCCATTATGGCCATTATGGTCTGGGGCAAACAGCCACCAATGAAATGGTAATGGGGCAGGAAGGGGATGAGGACCACTCCTTGGGAGGGATGCAGGACTCTCTCAGGCAGCAAGCAGGGGCCAAACCCAAGCCCCTCAGGAGCATTAGCAATGCTACCCATCCTGCTTAGTACAGGGACAACATCTCTACTCTAAGACCCAAAACAAGATGATGTCTGACCTATGATTACATGGTTTTCCGTCTGAGAGGGGGTGGCTGGCAGTGTTGCAGTGGGTCCCACTGCAGCAGTGAGTCCAACTGGATCCCTTCATGGCAGCCAGAGCACAGGGCAATGACAGCTCACCTGCTGCTTGCCATAGGGAGCTGGCAAAGGATCCTCAGTGTCAGGTTTCAGGATGCCCTGCCATGCTTCAGAATCCTGAGCCATGCTTCAGCTGACTTCCACCACCATATCAAGGAAAGCTGTGGTCACCCAGCAATAACCCTGAGGTGGCCTCATCACCATGTTGCTGCCTGGACAATTTGCAGGGAGAGAGATAAAAAGTCCCACTGCAATGGGTCACAGACCTACCATTATGCCAGAGAGAGGTGTGGTATGGAGGAAAGAGGCAAGACTTGCGCTCTCAGGAAAAGCCACAGTGTGCAAACACATTGCATTGAACCCTGACAATTCCTGAACTCTATCTGCATGTGCCAGAGGCAGTGCATAAATGGACTCTTGAAGTCTAGCCTCAGTAACAAAGTGCAGGTAGAGACTGCAACACACAAAGACATATCCTGTTCTGTATGCTGTGATGGAGAAAACTATTTTTGAAACTGTTATACTCCCCAGTTGAAATGCATAAAGTTCTAATAACCCTTGCTGCCTGGAGACTAGCCAGGAAACATTGAGGTGAGGTCATTAATGCTGAACTTCTGTAAACTCAAAGGTGTTTAAAGAGCCCGTTAATTACTGTACTAATCCTTTAGACAATGCTGGCTCCTGGGATTTATGGAGCATTAGCACTGTGGTTGGGCTCAGATAACTCCACTCCCTCCTCACAGGAGTACCTCCTGATGCAAATACTGACATGTCTTCTCTAGAGCCATGAATGCAGAGGTAAGACAGTCAGAAGATTCAGAGAGTGTCAGAAGCTGGCCCTGAGCATTTCTTAGCAGATGCAAGCCCTTTCTGTCCTATTACCACCAGCTGACATCATCTGTTTGCTATGTCTATCTGACACCTTTGAGGCAACAGATGTTTTTCCTACCTGTTGTATAATGAGCTGCCCATTTTTTACAAAACCATGTCCCTTTGAGTACCTTATTCACATAGGCTTAGCAAGCCAACAGGTCAGCAGAGGGATGGAGTACCCTGGAGCCAGGGCAGAGTTTTAATGACAGTGTGGAAACCAAATGCCTAATCCATGAAAAATGCCTATGACAAAATACGAACAACTGAATTCACAATCATGGTAACACTGGGAACAGAGCTCAGCAAAACAGTTGTATTCTTTCAATCAGGCAAAGTAACTGGTGCCCAGCAGCTCTCTCTCTTTCCAGCTGGGAGCTCACATTCCCAAACATGTCCTATTGCAGGCAATATTTCCTTACTGGAGTCCCTACACAGTGAGGGAACAGCAGCGTTTTGTGAACCCATTGTCATTAATGAACTTTGTCAGATTGATCAATAATATTCTAGCAAATTTAGCTGGCCATGGTTGAAGGACAATCACAACGGATTTGTCCTACTGCATCTACAGCAGCAATCCACACCAGCTACCACTACATCATGGGCATAAGGATGCTGCTCAGCGCTTCTGGCCATCAGCCTGCTTACCTGGTATTCCTTCAACCACACCAGGGACCCAGCACACTCAGGAATGGCTGATACAGACAACTTCCTGAGGACATTTAGGCACCCAAATAGCCGGTGTATGCACTGGAAGTTTTCAGCACTGACTGTTTGCAAATTGATAGCCCTGGAAGCTCTCAGTGGTGTCACCACCTGCCCCCCAGACTAAGTCTGCACCCCTGCAGGCAGCACAGAGAAATAGAGAAACTAAAACTGAACCCATATCCATCCAATGGGTTCAGGGGCTCTTGAATAAAGCCTTATCGAAGGACTATTGTTTCTCTGGCCTTGTCATTTAAACAGCATGGAAAATGCTGCTCAAAGAATGTTGAGACAGATGCACAACTAATTATTAGCAGAGTCTGTAGCTAATGGCACGCATTGACTGTAATGGTGGAAGTTACTTTGAGGGGAAAATAAAAACTAAATGAGAGAGAAAGCAAAGGGAAAGGAAAAGAACTCTCTGTCAGCAAGAAGGGAGAGAAGCAATGGAGGTTCTCAGACAAGTGTCATCTTCCTGATTTCACCTCCAGAGCAGCAGATGATCCCCCATAAAGCATTTCATTCAGCACACAAACTTCCTCCTGGTTCTACCTGCCTATGGGATGCTGTGCACAGCAATGCACACTTTGTTCAGGTATAAGTGCTGCATGCTTCCTGGTTGTTGAGTTTTGTGCATGCATCTAATGGGCTCTCAAACATAAACTAAAGCAACCAAAGACAAGGCAAAAGGGGGAAAGCAGTCAGACTTCTCATGCTGCAGGCAGTCACTTTCCGTGAGAGCTTGTCACAGCAAAACTGACAGAGTCATAGGTACAAGACCATGAGAACAGCAGCAAAAAAATAAGAGGAGAACACCTCAGCAGACAGACTGGAAAACACACCCACAGCATCTTGGGTGAAAAGGTACTAAGGTGCAAGTAGAAGGCAGCCTGCAGAGTTGCAAGTTTTTACTTGCAGCAAGGCTATTTGCATTTGGCATTACAAAAGATAAAACGCCTACACGACCTTGCAACAAGCAGCTCCATCAGAGAAGAGTACAGGAGCCCTGCATTGGAGTAGTCAGTTAACTACTGCACTAGCAAAGTGTTTTTCACTTTGAAAAAGGAAGGCTCAAGTTCCTGACCCACACCTACTACAAACCCATCAGTGCAAGGATCTGAGCTGCTCTTTCCCTCATCCCCACCAGGCAATCACTACCATGGGTCTGTGGCTGCCCTGTGCTGAGCTGTGCTCTCTGCACCGAAGAAGTAGCAATCTCCTTAGGAGGTGGACAAGTGTTTATTTTGGGGGTCCTGACAGAGGTTGCTTCTTCCTGCTCTGCTCTAGTCCTCTGTAGCTTGCTTGTGTTGTGTTTTGACATCTGTAGGCTCATCTTCTTTCCTCGGGCACTAAAATCTCCTTATGCTTTGTTTTGAAAAATCTCTGTGTCTCCCATGAAGACATAGGAAAGCCAGAGGCATATTCTTCAGCTGTTTCTGCAGAGCTGAGCAATTTTTCCACCTCACAGAGATATCCTCAATGAGGTGATAACACTTGAGACATTGTTCAGCAAAACTCGAGACCTTCAGGAAAGAATAGTCAATTAATGGATATTGCAGACTAAAATGTTGTTGCAACCTGTGGTTTTCTGTTTACCCTTATATAAATCAGGTTTAGCACTGGCAACTCTGAGAAGGTAGTCTATGAAAGTACAGTTTCTTTGTAAAAGAAAAATCAAAGGGCAGTTTGCTCTGGCTGACCATGACCTCCTGTACTTGCGTAAGGGAGACTGCTGCAGAAGACTGGGTTTGGCGTAATCTCAGATTGAGAAGCATTAAAGGGTTTATTCCCATTCTGGAAGAAATCTTTCTGCTGCCTTTGTGCCTGAGGTTTAGGTAACTGGTTTTTGGCTAGTCCAGTTTAACAGCCAGCTCATGGTCTCAAAATTGGGACCATGTAGGTACCAATCAAGTAACCCAAATACCATTAGGTCTAGGATTATCATGACAGTTATGCTGCTTTAGTGTTTCACCAATTCTCAGCACTGCACCTTGAGTCCACTTGTCAGCTTTCTCCAAAAACTATAGTGGCCAAACACATGAGTTTGAACAAACCCAACAGTTCTTGCTATTTGAACATTATTCATCTGTCAGCTTCTGCAAGTTCATATGCAAGTCATGTGTATTAGCCATATTCTGCAACATAGCAGGTTAGATACTGATTTTCATAAGCACATCAACCAACCTTAAGTTAAAGGGACTCCAACAAAACCTCACAGTTATGAGCAGCAGTGCTGTAGGAGGGTCTTGACAAAGTCTTGCTACTACGGGTTAGTAGTAGTTTTGATACCTAAGTCTTATGTCCTGAAAATAACAGGATACAGGAGGGAGAAGTGGGGACAAAGAGCTAAAGAGACAACCCTTCTGTCTCTGGTCACTGATGTGTCATAGGTGAGTTTCCAGTTGGAGAAGTATGACAAGCTATGGTGGCTGACGTGTAAAAGCAGTGCAGTACCTCCCTAACGAAATGGCAGACTGCTAAGAGGCTTGACAATGCTGTCGGACCCCTGTCCTCTAAGTGGTGCAAGCAGCTGTTCTGCCCAATATTGCTCTGCCCCTCTTTCTACAGATGGGGATGAGAAGGCAACTCTTGGGCTTCCTCTAACTGCTACTAAATTACATGATGCAAAGTGATGAAAAATCAGCCACAGCTATGAGCTATGAGCCACATCTTTGAAAAGATGAAATAGGTTGACATTTTCTTTCCCCGTGTGCGTTGCTGCACAGCATCAACAAATACAAACAAAACTTGTCACTCTGAGGGGGTAGAGGGAGATCTTGTTCAGGCTGTTATGTATGTCAGGAACAGCTTAATAACCAGTAGGGTTGCTTACTTGCCTAAGACCATTGCTGTATCTTTCAGGAATCATCAATGTTCCACTTAGGAAATATTTTTGCCTCCAGTGATTTGTATGTGTGTGTTAGCTATCCAGCAAAAGATGGCATGACTAAATAATCCAACAAGTGTTTTATCAGCTTGTGTTTGCTCCTGATTCAAAGACAATGCCCCCCAAACAGTCATTCCCCAGGAATGCAGATCTTAGAGCTTTGGCATTAAATTTCACTTAGTGGAATTTGCTGCACAGATAAAACACAAAAACAGCAAGTGACTCTGAGGACATTTCCTCTGATAACAAGCAGTTGACATAGGAAAAAATATAATTTATCCACTCGTTTGTCTGAGGTCAATGATTTAAAAAAACAAAGTTTTTTTTAAAAAATCCAGACAAGCATCCCAAAAGAATGGATTTCAAATTGATGAGGTATTTCATCCTGATTTTCAAGTTATATGAGCTCACTTGTTGCCGACGTGCTTTAGAGGACTGGCACCAGGAGCTGCAGAGGAGTTGTGTTGCCATTTTAACAGCCAGAGGAAACCATGCTTCATATCTGGTGCCCTAAGATCCTTCTGGACAGCCAAGTGCAACAGAGATCTGGCCCTGTCCAGGAAAGTGGCAGTAAGCATTACACATACTTCATATGTCTTTGGAACAAAACCAGCATCCACAGACGTGTTGGTTCTAATGGCCTCCTGTGCTCAATGATCTGCTGGGGCAGTCATAGTCATAGGGTACCTTTCCCTGGTATACCACAGTGCTCTTCCAATCTGGAGTCTGGTAGAAACTCAGGGAAAACCAGAAAAGGTTTTCATCTTTCCAGAGTACTGTTACCTTTACAGATGCTGCCAGCTTTAAAATTTTTACTATCATGTCTTCTTTGTATCCTATGCCAGGGGCCACTGACCCCTCATTTGTTGATTCAGCAGGTTGCAATGAAGAGGGAACTGAGAGGGGTTGGAATATATTTTTAAACGGTGACCAATGAAGAACTTGTGTAACAATTGTCTCCATTATTTACTGCTCAGGCATACCAGTCAGATGCCAAAGTTAATGGAGATTGGTACTCTTCTGACTTGTCAAAGTCACAGAAAAACTTATTAAAACATCCGGTGAGCACCATGTAGTAGGAGCGATACACTGCCCACATGCCTCTCTGTTAAAGGGTACAAGCCCTGCTATTGCTTTCCTCTTGCCCCATTCTCCTCTCATGGCCTTTCAGTCTGAACTTGTGAAGTTTCTGGCATTGCACCATGGGACAATTGATTTCCTTACACCAAAAGGCCTGAGCTGTTCCACAGTACCGGGTCAAGCCTGCAGCAGAAACTAACCAACAGCACTCCTTCTGTGGGGTAGAGAAAAATGCTGTGCAGGACAGTGTGCCTACTGGAGACAAGAAAGGGGAGCTTTTTGCTCAGATCCTGTCTATTGCTTGTCTTTCTGAATGACGGTCCTCACATTAAGGTGTGTGATGCATTTGCCATCTCTGTTATAAAAAAAGCAACACTTCCACCCTAGATGACATTATAAAAGAAACACTGAGTGGTTTGACATTTGCTATCAGAAATGACAGTGTACATTCTCTTTTCAGGAGTAGATTTCAGTCCCCAGGTGAGATATGATTAAGAGCATTATACCTGGATAGGCATAGGCCTAGGACTTCCTTGGGGAAAGGAGAGTAATAACTCAGTGCACTGGGCAGGCAGACTTCCCTGCCCTGCTCTAAGAGCATGGGAATTGCAAGAGTGTGTGGTATAGAACCCTTTGCAAATTAAAGAATGTGTGCTACACAGCTTGCAGGTTGTTAATGCATTGGAGTAATCTAACAATCTCAGGTGGTAATGGAGAAAATAATTTTCTCTGGAAAGGAGAATTTCTGTATTTGCCTGTGGTTTTCTAGTAGGCTGCTCTGCCCATCCAGTATAAGCTCTCCTAAACTGCAAGTGAAGATGCAGTAAGGGAGCCATCACCCATGAAAAATGACATCTTGACTAGCCTCCAACAGCATCCAGGAGCCTGTTCTCCTCAGAAGCCAGGTGACTGTCCTCTTTCCAATGCTCTGCATCTGCAATAAACTGACAATGACAAATGTCCTCTCTTGGAGGAGAGCTCTTTCTATTTAGCACACCTTTGCAATAATCAAGTACTAAGTGTAATGATTCTTGCTGCTGGGAACCCTGCAGACTTCTAGCTAATACTTTAGCTTGGAGGGCAAAAGAAAGTGATAGCAGGCAGGAGAGATTATTTGCAAATTGGGTCAGAAAATTTATTTGTTCCAACCATTAAGTAGTGAGGGTAAGAATAAAAATAGACACTCTTAGTCAGAATATCTGTATTCACTATCCATGCTTATGGAATTTATTAGAATGTGGATATGAACTCTTTGAGGGGACTGAAATATACTTTTGCTTGTTTCCTTGCTCTTCTTAAACATTACCACTTGTCAAATTCCCTAAATATCAGAAAACAGATCTTCCAAGAAAGAACTGCCTTCTCAGTGAAGAACCCTGACCTGATTTTCATTGGGAATCAGGATATATATAAATATGCTGTCTGCTTGCCATCCGCCACTCTGTCCTATAATTCACCAATATCTCAGAGGATTAAATTTTCGTGTATTCTGTAGAAGCTGAAACTTGGGAAGGAGATCTACTGTAAAGGGGTCTGTGACTTTAGTTCACCAGGTGTTTTCTTTGGCCTGTAGGCTGCCTCATTAACTTATGTCTCTTGTCCAGCCAGCAGTTAAAGACCAGTTGTAGGGCTAAAATAGCAAGTTGGACAAAGTAAAGAACAACAGCAGTGCTGCTTAGAGTGAAATCCTGTAAAATCCACTTCTTTGCAGAGTGAGCTGGAGTTATGAGAAACAGTCTAGTACTTCTGCTAGTTTGACAAACTTTCTGAGAGGAAGTAAACATGCCCACCTTTTCTTCTTCACTGCTCCAAAATAAGAAAGGCAAGTTAACAAATTGTCTTTTCCTCTAACTCATTTTTGCTCTGAGTGAACAAATGCAGAAATACAGCTGTTTCCATTGCTTTTGTGGTCCCAAGACCAAGGAGGCATCTGCAGCTCTCTTGGCGTGCAGTACAGGTGTTCCCTCAAAATAGGCATTTGGAACAAAATCCAAAAAACGGAAAGGGATATTTCAGCCCAGAAAGGAATTTTGAGGTCCTACCAACATCACAGGCTGTGCTTCTTTTTTCTCTAGAGAACTTGAGGGATAACATACTAAGAAGACAAATCTTCATGGCACATATAACCTTTTTTTTTATGACTGCTGTCAGTGTGTGATAGAAGAGATAAGTTGTCTAGATCTCTATAGGGATAAAATTATGTGAAATTTAAGTCTTGCTCTCATTAAAGACTAAATTGAACCCTAGTTGATCTAGTTGTATATAACACTCTGCTGACTTGACTGTCAAGCTCAGATGCCTTTTCATCACTGTCTGATGGACTTTGTCTACAGCCAGTGGTGATCTGAAGCTCCACCACTTCTCAGAAATTTCCCCAAGCCAGCCTTTGATCTCCAATGGCAGAGCTGTGGCTTGTAAGGAAAAAAACAGTGGATCATACCATGCTGCAAATTCCATCAGAATACATGAAGACTCATTTTAAAAGACCTTTCATTGTTACCTGGATCCCAAATTATTTGCTGGTTCCAGTTTTCATGGAATCTGGCTGTCCTTGCATGGATGCAATTAGATTCTTCCTCAACTCCACAAAGTACCTGGCAAATTCAATCACTGCATGTCTAAAGAATGAAAAAAAAAAAAATCTCAGTTTGTGTATGTCATGATGCTTTTCTTGTTTTGTTCTTTGAACTTTTCTACATATAGCTGTTGAGCTAATTTAACTAAAATGGGCTCTTTGTGCAAGCCCTGTGCTTTCAAAAAACACTTTCAGTGATTTAACTAAATGCTATGGTTTGTACATCTAAAATATTCATGAAAGTTAACCCAGGACAAGCCATATTCTCTGAGGGAGCTTTTAAACATACTTTTAGGGCCCTGGCAGATGAATGACAATGAGTCATAGAATGGTTTGGATTGGAAGGGACCTTAAAGATCATCTAGTTCCAACAAGAGTCATCTAAAGTGATTTAAGGATTTGTAAGACTTTCTTTGATCCTGACCTTTGATACTGCCACACCAGGAGTAACCACCCTAGTTCCCTCAATGTGCAGGGTAGATGGGTTATAAGCAGCACGAGCTGAGCAGTAGGCAGCCCCTTCCCTCAGAGGCCCCTGCTGAGGGAAGTTACCATGCTATTCAGGAACGAGCTCAAGTGTACTCCCACTTGAGTTGTAGGACTCGTGTACTACACTGGTAGTTACCATGCTGTTCTGGACATGAGTTCAAGAACAGGTCCTGCGCAAAGTTTTTCTTTCATGTTTGCTATATGGCTTCATGGCTTGGCACAACTGGGCCTTCAAAGAGTCACTTGGACTTTAATTCTAGGTGGTCACTTGTATTTGTATCTTGGCCAACAGCCTGGTCTTTCAGCAGAGGTGAGCTCCACTGTACTAGGCAATGTGAAAAAAAAAAAAAAAAAAGAAGTCTATTCTTGGCCCTGAATGCCGAGAGCTGGTGGAAAATGCTGTTTAAAACCAAAATTTCCAGTGCCTTGTCTGATACTTAAGGATTCCTCTTAGTGACAGCAGCTCCTGGCACCCAGAGTAAGAGAAAAATTTTCCTGTCAGTATTAGAAGGCCCACTGAGGCACAGGAGAGGTCCTATGTGTATCAAGTCTTCATATGCAAGTAACCAAGACTTCTTTTGGAAGGGCTAGGCTGGGAAAGAGTGCCTCTGAATTTCCATGGGATTAGCCATGTTCTATGGCTAATGAAATCTTAATACAGGACCATAAGAAAGATTTGCCTGGCTGCAACAGTCAGATGCCACAGAGCTGGAAGAACATTCACTGGCCCACAGTTTTGGCCTTATATAAAATTGTGTGGGCTTGATACGGTCATACATAACAGCGTAGTGACATGTATCAGCCTGAAACTCTCAGTGGGCTCTGTGCCACATGGACTGGTACCATGAATTTGGCTTCCCGTTTGCTTTTAAGCATGTCAGAGGGTTTGCAGAAGATGCTAAAGTTATAGAACACAAATCCACTCTCCAGATTTGATTCAAAAGTTCATACTGGCCACTTGTTTTATCAGACAGTCTGCGTTAAGGTCCATGAGAGATCTCATGACCTCAGCCCATACATACCACCTCTGCAACAAATGTCAGTTTCTGCAGGCAGTGTTTCATTGGCCAAAAAGGGGTAAGACAAATTTGGGCTATCTGTTTGCTACATGACTGGTTATGCCAACATCTTAAGGACCTACTGGATGGAAGAGTGCGAGAAAATGTACATAGCTTTAAAGTCTCTCCTAGCTGATATGAAGACTCAAAGGCAGCCTCACTCCTTTTATAGGATATGTCCAGCAGTGACACAGTCTATTTCAGATCAGATTGGAAAAAGGGCTCCTACAGAGATATCTGTCTTCAACAGTCAGGACAGAAAAATTCAGCCTGCATGGTGGGTGCCCTCCAAAGAAATCACCACCATGACTGAATATTGGATTTTTCCTTCATCTCCTGATTGGACGTCTCAGTTAAATTTGTTATAGTCAAGTTGTTAACTTGTAGATAAAATGGCCAGCAGCTTGCATTTGGCTTTGTTGTTGTATTTTTAATGAGATTGTATTCTACCATGCCTGTCACTCCTGAAGCTAGAAGTTTATGTAAATCTAGGCTATGACAGGATGAGGTAACATTCATATTTATCTGGTATACACCAGATAGTTTCTAGATTATAGTTTACTCTGTTTAATTCAAATACAGTGGGTTACTCATCTTATTTTTTCTTTCCAAACTCTGTTCTGAGACTGGTGTGTGAACTGCTGCTCATTCAACTAATTTACAGTGGGGAATCATAACTCTAAATGAAATGAGGAGTTTTGCATAGAGAAACTACATCAGTTTCAGCCCTGGATTTTTGTACTGTAACTGCACTTCCAGATTGCCTGTGGAGGAATTTAACCTCTTCATTATGGTGATAAAGACAACATGGGCAGGTCACTGGGGTATTGGTTATACATGTCAGTCTTCCTTCTCTTTCTTTATGAATTTGTTTCATTATGTTTTTCTCAGTCATTTAGTACTTTTCTCTATGACTTTCCAATCCCATTAGTCTGTCTGGAGATTTTGTGAATTTAGTGGTACCTACTAAATAAAATACCTAAAGTCATTTAGGAAAACAGGTTTCACAAAACGTTGAATTCCAACATTGTGTGCCTATCTTGTTTACAAGGCTCCTGGCCAGTCTTACGCATCCAATGGCTGAGAAATGCATAGCAAAAAAGTATCTCAATCCCAGGTCTTCCCTCTCTTTTCTCCTTTTTAGAGCATCACACACCTGACCCTATAGTTTTGCTTTACCTCTTCTTCCTTGGGGTCCTCTAGACCCCAATGTCTCCTAGACTCTTCCCCACTCTATGGCAAGGGTGTATGGTGTGCTGTCCATAAAAGCAGGGCTACGGGGAGACTGAAAATGTTGGAAGTTGTGGTCCCAAGAGAGGAGTTACAATTTTGGCTTCCAAGAGAAGGCAGGTGAGGTCCTATATTTGCAAGGGTCACAGCCCAGAAGATGACCGAAGCTAAGAGAAAAACTCCCTCACTGCATGGCTAGTTTTACATAGTCTATGAAAAATAGAATCCAGGGAAAATAGCTCTTATGTTTCCGGATTTCCTCTGATACCTTATTTATTTCAGTCTGTTTATGGATGGAGAGAAAGCATTTGGGAAACAGCGTTAATTCCAGCTTAGTCCTTGGCACTATCCCACTTTCTGTATGTAAACATTAAAAAAAAAAAAAAAGCCCAAGACTCTGAATAAGGATTTTTCCGGTCATTTTTATCCTGAGCCTTAGGGGTTATGATCATGCTCTAAGAATTTGTTATCAGTAAGTCTAGCCCCTCAGAGACCATGGTCATGCAGTAAGCCAACCCAGCAAGGTATCCCAGAGATATCCCAGATATCCCAGAGAAAGGGCAACTGTAGCCCTGTGTACCCTGCCAGGTGCCAATATAAGCAGCTTTTTAAGACCCCGAGTCTTAGAGACTCCTTTTTAAAGTGAATTAGTGTCTTTGTGTCAGTCTTTGGAACAGAACCTGCATTTAGCTACAGAACCTTCTGCAGAGCTGGACTTAAGGGAGATCTTGCCCATCCTCTCTTTGTGCAATCAAGCACTGCTTCCTCATAGGGTATCTTTGTCTTGTCCTTGCTGAACAACACCTCCATATTGCTGAGATTTTCTTGAACATTAGACCTTCCTTGCCACAGTCTGTGAACTGCCTCCCTCCATTTTACAGGGTGAACAAAATACAAAACTTGGCTTTTTAAAGGCAGACCAGAGTACTATTGACATGATGGTCGCCCATCTACTGAAAATTTCATCTGTTTTAAATTCAGACCATTACTAGCCTAGCAATGACATCCTTGCAGTCTTATATGAAGCTCAGAAAGGCTCCCCTAGCAGCCTTTTCCATATCCAGCAATGAAATCAGCCCCACAAAGATCAGTAGCCCCAGCCTGTGCTAACAAAGGGCTGGTTTGGGCTATCTGGTGGGTTTCAAAATTTTTAAGAGTTCACTATTCTCCTACAAATTCTTTCTAACCTGACCTTTGCACTTTTTTCTCACACCAAAAAGGACCTTCCTATTTCATTCACACAGAGTAAATCACAGCTAGCTGCTTCTACTTTCAAAAGCCAAATTGTTTCATATAATCAGCGTAGTGCATCTGTGATGCGAAAGGAGTGCAGAGATGAAGAGATAGAGTTAAACAAATGTGAAACTGAGGAGTGCTAAAATGGAAGATACAGAGGTAATATGATGAAGGCACCACTGAATAGAGTGGCCTCCAGATAGAATACCAGGGGACTGGGTAGCATAGACAGAGCATCATGGAACAGAGATGGACAATGTGGACGATAAGTGGCGTGGACAAGTTAGGCTAATGTGGATGAGGACCAGCCTACTGAAAAGAGAAAAGATCATTCAGTTGTCGTGGATCACTCAAAAATAATAGAACTCGGGGGTTGGTGGGGAGAAAGACTGTCTTAGCATCTTCTATTGTTAAACATTTCTTAAACTTACAAAACTGAGGCTCTGTGATTTTCATATAGCAAATGGCTTCCTGCACTGTCCACTGTTCCTTTCCTTAATATCAGCCTCGTGCTTAGCACTTTGGCCTCTTATTGGCCTGCTTAATACCCTCAAGAAGGAAAAGTTTCAGTAGAACAATGGGAGATTGCCTTTCAGCCCATGTTTGCACAACATCTGGCAGAGTGATGGCCCATTTCCAGATGCTGCTGCACAGATGACAACGCATGTGAGATCTGCCAGTTCAATACCCCCTGTTCAAGGTCTTTAAATGCCAGTCCTGGTGCTTGTTTAGAAGTAAGGAAAAATGTATAATAAAACTCTGCTGGAGAATGTATCAGTGTTAGAAGTGTGTATCCTGAGAAATGAGTGCGTCCGTACAATTGTGCATGTTGGCCCTTCAAAGAAGTGTGCCCTCAGCAGCTGGAGACAGGTCCCTTAGAAACCTCTTTCATTTTCTTTGCCCTCATCCCTGCTCTCCATATGGAGCCAAATAAACTTCTGCAGCAACAAGAATACATGAAGTTCAAATTTGGAGTTCTGGCAGCTCAGAAACCTCAAATGCATTTCCTTCTTACAGGATTCATTCTACTGTTGCAGAACATCAAACATAGGTTCCCTGGGGTTTGGAAATCACACTTCATTGCTAGCACAAACTTCTGGCATATTTCTCCTCAGCTATCTCTTTTCAGGAAGAAGTGTCCTGCTTATATTTATTCACTCTTCATGCTGCAGCCTCTCCACACACCAGTCATCCCCATGTTGCTCCTCTAGCTACACAAAATTATTCTGTGACAAATGACTTGGAGATGGCATTCGAAATGTGGATATCCTAGGCATTTATGGATTTTGTCCTGTTATATTCCCATCTACTAATTTTTAATATTAGTTGCTTTTTTTTGTATTTTTACTGTTCATTGAACTAATGTTTTGAAGATCAACCCACAACCCAAATAAAAATCTGTTTTTAAGTGAAACTGGAATTCACAATTCACCACTTTCTATGCAGTGTTTCCACACTGCTGCTGTTTCCACATGGAAAAATATGTATTAAATCAAGTTGCATCCTGAGGGTTTTCTCACCTCACCAACTCTTCTCATTACTTGTTATTTTACTACACCAACCGAAGTTGGTTGCCTTATGAGGCAACTACCCTTTCTACCAATCATTTGTAAACAGGCTGTGCTTCTATATAGATCCACTTCATTTGCACTCAGTATAAAATCTGACTTTTTAGTCACTCACTATTTCCTCTATTTTAAACTGATCTTTACCTGTGCAATACCTTTCTGTTTTAGCCCATTGGAGCTTAGCTTCTCCAAAAACATGTATGGAATCACCTTGTCTTTTAGACAAGCTCTTTTAGAAACCCGCATAGTATCTAACAACCGGATCTTCCTCAGAAACATGCTTAATGACTCTTCAAAATGACGCTTATAGATTGGCGAAACATTGTTTCCTTCAGCAAAACCTGATTCTTTTTGATCTTATATGTTGTATCCATAAATTCTACCTTATATTGCTCAGCATGGATATCAGAATTACTAACCTGCGCTGGCCACAACACCCATCTCCTTTAAACAGCTCCTTTAAAACTGCCATGTTTTTTCTACCAAACAACTGGTGTTGTTCTAAGTGATAGCCCTCATGCCACAGTAACCTATGTGGGAATTTCATACTTGGTCTCCTTTTGAAGTTTTGGATGAATGTCATCATTCATGCTCATTTTTTCAGACTTTGTTTAAAAAATTGTTCGATACGTTTATTCCGTCACAGATGCTCCAGAAGATCCCAAAATAAAGCAAACTAGGAACCTCAGAGAGCTCTTTTCAAGTGAACACAGATTTGAAGAATGCATTTAGGTTTCTGCTCTGGCCTTATCTTTTCACCTTGACTTCTGTGACCACCTACACATTTTACACAGCCTATGAAGGGCATCCTTCTCCTGGTGAGTGGGAAATAAAGATATGCCCTTGGCAAGTTGCTCCTCCAAGCTTTTTGACGTGCCTGTTCACAACTTTGGCTGACCAGGTTTCCTATTGTTCTCGTCTGGTCTCACTTGTTTTCCTCCTCCTGGTAGCATCTTTTACCCTGCTGTTTAATCATGTCAGCCTTTCTCTTTAAAACTAGGCCTTGCACATTGCTCAGAGCCAAAAGTAGTCACCTGGTGTAAAATTTCAGTGCTCTATTAATTATAACTCTTCCAGCAAGTTTCTGCTACTGCCAGTTTATGAGTAGTTTCATTTAAAACTGTCATCAGTTCCCACACATTATTTCTAAGACATCAAATATTTGCCATAAAGTATGTATATATATTTAAATATACATATGTATATACACACTATGATTTTATTTCCTATTATCTGTTCTGCTTAAATGAGACTTGCTCTCTTCAAACTGCTCTTTTTCTTTTCCATGACTTTCTACTCTACCCTTTTTTTTTTTAAGGGTTCAGTTTCTCTTACTTACCCCCAGAGATCATAATTCAAAACAGTATATTTTGCTGTACTTTATGCTTTTCCTTCTTTTTTAATTTCTGTTTGTTTTAGCTGCAGCCTACTTCCATGCCGGATTAGCTGAATCCCTTCCACTCCAGAAATCAGTCCCTTGGGACTTTTTGATGAAAATTAACATTTCCCCCTCACACCTTCCCTATGTCATTTATTCAGCTGTACCTTAAGGCTTTGCTTTTCTACATCTCTGACTGGTCCTGAACAGGCTCCTGGAAGGACTTCCAAAGATGATATTGTCTAAAGCCATAAATTTTGTGTGCAGAATCTTCCTTCTTCCTCATTTCTTTTTCAGCCATAACGGATTGTCCATCACTATCACCTCCTTTCCAGCACTCCCTAAGAGCCTGTCTAGACACATGGAGGGATTTACTACCTCTACATCATCTGCCAAGCAAATCTCCATGTAGTCTTCTCCAATATCCTAAGCAGATACTTATACATATGCTATTTATATGCAGGCACTTTAACAGCCTGCATCTTCCTCTCTGTTGGGATACCTATTATTCTTCTTGCAAGGCAATATATGTGCCCACTGTGGGACTCATTTCTCACTTGTTTGGTTAGCTGGCTATTAGATTTATCCTTTTCTCAGCTGCACTGCACTGCTAAAGCTGAGCTGGAGTGCCCGGCAATGTCCAAAAGAATGTCATGATAAACTCCTCTTTCTCACTGAGTTTTTCCAGAGCAGTTTCTGGAGTAAGTGGTCTGTGCATGGGAGTTGAACAGTGATCTACCTGCTTGGCAAGTGTGTGTGCCATGAACAGGAACATCTCCTGTTCTCCTCTGCCTTCTAGGCTTTCCTGGAGGGGAGAATAAATTCTTCTTAATAATATTGTTTGGGGTGACTGCATTAATTTATTCTTTAGTTTAGAGTAGCTACTGGGCTTCCACCTGGGATTGGTTTCTCAGTAGGAGTCAGGACAGGCTCTGTCTTATACCGCTGGATAAGTGTTGGGGTTTGTCTTGCTTATGCAAAAGCATCAGCTCTACGCCTGCAGTCTTAAAAGCAGTGTTCTTCAAATAATGTTTTTTCAGAACTGCTAAGTTGAATTCTTAGCCTTCCCTGAGTCCTCAGCACACTTGAAAGTTTCAGTTTCAGCAACCAATATACCAGAACAGGATTTTTCCATAGCACAACAAAGTAAATTCTGCCTGTATGAATAGCATACATGGAGTTAGATGCAGCGAAAGATTTTTTTTTTTTTTGAGGTGTCCACCAGCCTTCCATTTCCATAGTGTCAAAGTAGAGGGGATTTTTTCTTTCATCCTTGGCATTCATGATAATTCTGCCCGTGAAGGAAGCTTGAATGATCTTGATAGCATTAAAATGCAGAGTAACACATCTTTCTCCTTGCATCTTTTTAAAACAAAGTGTTGTTTGGGAATAGTCCTGTAACTTTCAAGCAGTAACTCTGGACACCAGGCATAAAACGCTGGCCCCTAGTGGTAATTAACAACTACTACCACTGAGAAGGCAAGTCACCTTGTAGAAAAGGGTGGTGAGGAAGAGCATAAAGCACGATATGTCTAAAATAATGGTAGCGTTTTTTTAATACTTTTTTATTGCTTGGAAAGCAACCAACTGTGGTATAAAATAGTAGAAAAACATAAATAAATACTACGTTGTGAGGACCGAAGTTGACATCAATTCCCTAGGCTGCCAGGACTAGAATGAATATACTTTCCCAAATGAATAAGCTTTCCATTGTGTTCTAAAGTATCCCTTCCTTAAAATAAGCATGGTCTAGGAATCAATAAGGCCTGTTAAATGGATTAAAAATGGACCAAAAAATAGATCTCAAAAGGTAATTGTTCAAGTGGGCCAGTCTGTGAATGCAAATTATTTCAGCTGTATCCCTGAGGATGAATTTTAGTCTAAGGGCTGTTCAATATTTTAATCAATAATGTAGACGGAAACATGAAAATCATTGCTGATAAAATTTGCAGATGAAACAAGAATGCATGAAATAATGAATGGTTAAGAAGGGGTTCCTCAGGGAAATCCAGATTGCTAAACTCTGTACTGCCCAGTGTATATGCCTTTGTATTTGCCTGATATAGTAAAAATCAGTAAGAAGCAGTCTGTGATGGCCACAGAGACAGTTCCAGAAAGCAGTGTGTCTAGCAGGGCAACCATATTTTCATCTGCAGCTGAAAGGGTTAACACAGTCCTCCTGTACAGGAGTTTGAACAAGAAGCAGGGACCAGGAGCTAAAAACTGCTGTCTTTAGCTGTGGTGACACATGCCTGCTGTGTGCTACTTGGCGCCACTGATACAGAGAGGATATCAAAGGAAGCCAAGGGAGGTAGCTTAAAATGTGAAAGTGGAGGGCTTAGAAAACATATATAAGAGAATATATATCTGGAAATGGTCTCTTGTAGTAATACACTTCAAGCACCTCAGTTCATTTAGAGAGGAATAGGAGATTGCTCACTCTAAAAGCAGTGGTTTTCATTCTGTGGTTACTGATGCACTGACAAGGGACCACGCCAGAGAACAAAGCATAATTCGAAGCTTAAAATTAGCTGGACTACATTCAGCTTTCACATGAGAAAATGGTCAGAAATATGTACATTTTAAAGTCTTAGTGGTTTGCAAATGACAAAAAAATAGGAAGGTAAGATAATAGAGAAAATTAAAAATTTTTAAAAAACCAAAACAACAATCTTCTAAATTCAGGAGTTGCAATGAAAAAAAGAGCATGTAAAAATTCAGCAAATAAAGTAATTGCTGGAAGGTAAGTGGTGGATTTCACTGAAATCTAGCATCTTCCTGCAGAGGAAAGCATGCTAATTTACCAGCCACACCAGGGTTGCAGCAGATCAAATGAGCACACAGGCATGCCAGGGATATGCACAGCATCTGGCCAACTGAGATTTAAGATGCTTCAAGGGCGCATGGGCTCTGTGGCCTGTGGCATGCAGAAAAGTCACATTGGGGAAACTTATTTAAGGTGCTACTTTCAGTTGACTTTTGCAGCCACCACGGATGAGACATCTTCAGTGGTAAAACTTCATTTTGGAGAAATGGACTCAGGAAGAGGGTGCTAAGGCATTTCTGACACTGAGCATCTCTGATTGGGTGAAGGGCATGCATGAGAGGTTTAGTACTCACAGCAATTATTAAGGTGTAAAATATGTTCATAATCTCTGTAAAAGTCTGAACTGAAGAGCTCCTAGCCCCCAAAGTTCCTCAACTCAATTTTATTGCCTGACAAGTGTCCTGATCACAAGGTACCATATGGCACAGTCTCCTAGAGGGACAGAGCTGTGTGGATGTGATGAAGATAATTGCAGGTTTCAATCTCAGCCCCAGCCCATTCCTAATTTTCTGTAGTCACTGATGCAAAATATTGATTTCAAACAGATTAAATCAACAGATTTAAAAGTGTTACTAATCCACATGGGAATAGCAGTAGATATTTAAATTCCATATGTTGATTAAAGCTGTCAAAGGTCTTATACGTAATTATCTACATGGTTTTGAATGCATTTAGTTTTCAGTTCTGTAAGGCACAATCTTCAAGATGGCAAAAAGGAAAAAGAAATAAGATAGCAAGAATACGGAAATAGAACAAGATGAGAAAAAATCCTATAAACTGCCCCATCCATGGTTTTGGGTGTGGTTGGTTCCTTGCTCACTCAGCTCTATGGCTTCTGGGTCTGTTGCACTGAGGATGTCAGTTTAAATGGAAATTGATCAATATTACAGGCCTCTGGCCAAGTCTTGGCAGCTGGATGTGGTTTTCTCATTCTGACACCTTTTAGGAAATTTTCTGGACAGTACAAGAGCTCAGTGTGGTGGGACTTGTCCAAACAGTATAACTACCAGGACCCACAATCCCTCTTTGATGCTCTGTTCTCTCCTGAGTCTCATTTTCTTCCATTGTGCCCTTGTGGGCATGTGGCTAAGACTATTTGTTACAGCAGCCAGCTCTCCTTCATATGGAGTTCCACCCCAGCTTTGGTTCTTGATATTTCAGACCCTTCCCCTCAATTTTTGGATTATTTTTCTGCTTCTCTTTTGTCACTTCTTGGACTTGCTGAATGTTACGAGGAAGAAGTGTGACGACACAAACCATCACCAAGTGTTTCAGGAGCAATAAACTCAGACACACTGGGCTTTGAGTACCTTAATCTCTTGGGTACATTACTGGCTTGGGAATTACTTGGGTACATTACATGGGAAATTACTGGCTTAATGTTTGATCAGAACTGGATGAAAATGTTCTGACTGAACAGCTGCTTTATTGGATTGAAACATTCCACAGGAACATGTTAATTTTGAGAAAAAAAATTATCAAAGTGTTTTATTTCTGCCAAGCTGGAGTTTTTGGTGTGATAATTTGGCACCCTTGCATGACATTATAATGGGTAAAATGGCAACATTGATGTGAAGAATTGCATCCTTTACTGAGATGTTGCATTTTTGTAAGATGATTTTTATTATATTTTCAAAATAAATTTTAAAGGAGGGGAGGGTGCAGTGAAGAGCTTTGCAGGGAAATGTCAGAAGAAAGGCTCATCTAAAAACACTTTATGCTTTCAAGCTGCCTGTCTTTAAAAAGCTCCAGATTCTGGGCAGCTTGCTCTTCAAACACAGCTTGCCACCCACCCCTCCCACATCAACAGCTTGGTTCAGCCATGCTTCCCACCCGTCCCCCTCCATCCCAGGGTCACCCCCCCTTCCTTCCAGCAAGCCACCTCTCCCTGGGACTTGTTATGTGACAGGTGTCCTGGTGTGGGCCTGTTCTGTGTCTGCTTTTCTCAGAGGGCGAATTCAAGGAAAGTCCGCGGTGACAAAGAGATGCCCAGTAAGAGTTTGCCCTGGGGAGAGGAGAAGGCATGTAACCCCTGAAGAGTCCCTTTTCTGCTGAAACTATTGAAAAGGCACAGCAGAGAGTTCAACAGGGTGTTAGAGAGTGTGCTGGGATGAAGGTCCCCCAGGGAATGGGTACTGAATGTGCAGCCCCGAGATTAAACACTTGAGGCTCGTATCCCAAGGGATAAAGCAAGCCATGCACCTCTGGGTATTCATCTGTGCACCCTGGGAGAGGAGGGCAGGTGATGGAATTAAAAGGCAGGCAACCATAGGCTGATGGGGAATTCCCCTTGCACAGAGCCTAATTAAATTTGGGATGCCATGCAGAGAAACGGAATTGTCAGTGAGACTTCCAAAAGGGGAGTAGATGCCTTAAATGGAGACAATCTACATTTGTAATTACCCCGCTTGGGATAACATTTCTGTGACATACTTAGGCTTGTTGTTTGGGGAATAGACTGATCTGCAGCTGAGTTTGGCGTGAGAGTTCTCTGTGCTGAAGAGTCTTGCAATGAAAGGAGTATTACTCCATTTCACTCTTTCCTCCAAAACATTTGGTTTCAAGCCACTGGAGTAGGCAATCCCTGGACTACAGTGACCATCAGTTTGTACCTCTGGAGCATTTCTAATGTCCCTGCATTAAATTACAGTAGTACGATAGTTTAGGTGATTCTGCTCTGCACAGAGTGAAGTCAGGGCATTACAAAGCACTGCAGTATCAATGCAGCTTTCTGTTACTCGGTCTATTTTGAGGAAGAAATACAAGGAAATATAACTAAGCTTGTGATAGCACCATGAAAAATATTAAAACATAAAAGAAAAACTTCTTTACAGAGCAGAATTGCTCTGTAAACATGAAACATGTGGATGAACATTTGGAGAACATAAGGCTTCTGGGCAGCAGTTTACTGCTGCTTGTGCTGCTGTAGCTTTCTGGTGTGGCAGAGAAGGCTCAAATGTCTGCAAAGTCACAGTGGTTTCTCTCTTTCTACTGTGGGAGAAAATAGCAGTTTAAAACAGAAAGTAAAGCCTTTAAACACTGTGAAGAGAGAAACGACCTTTATGGGCAACCCACTCTGTAAGGCATGGTTGAAGGGAAGGGGAATGTTTCATCCCAGAAGAGTGACAAAAAAAAACATTTGGGGCTGAACTGCGAACTTTTCAGAAGCATGGAGTGAGTCGCAGGGGAAGTCCTAAAGAAGATCAAGAGGATTAAGACAGCCTTTTATATTGTCTGAATTTACTTCAGCACAAGGAAATGCAAGATTTCCTTGCCTGAGCAAACAATGACACAGATTTGTGTATCTGGGATAAGGAAGACAGATGCACAGATTTACAGCATATGTGCATTGCACCTTTGTTGATTATCCAGTTCATAGTACTGATGTTTCAAAATTATATACATTTTTAAGCAGAATCTTGAAAGTAGCCCCATTAATCTCAGTGCAATTGCTCATGATTATAATATTAAACACAAATATAAGACTTTCTGGAATTCTCTATCATTAATTCTTGTGGAAATTAAGTGGCCAGGATTAAGGACATTTCTTTTACTTTTCTGTATTCTTAGTTTCTTTTCTTTGGTTAAAGTCTTGATCACACCAAAGCTCCACCCCAGAAGTCAGATGTGGACTATTTAACGGCTACCAAGTCATGCTGCTGCCCAGAGAAATGAACAGGTCTTGGGTGCTCACTCAGTGCTGGCTGACAGGGTGGAAGACCCTTGCTTGCAGCACACCTGCACCATGTTTAAGGTCTCCTGGCTTTGTACTAAGGGACAGTAGAAAACTCCAACGAGCTCCAGGCAGATCATAGGACATTTTCCTGAAATCCAGTCATTAAAAGAGAGGTTTTGTTACACTTGTTGCCTTTGCAGGATCCTGTTATCACTATCCCTATGTAAGTGACTTACACAGGATAGGAGAATTTTATCCCACCTGAGGAGTTTAAGAGAAATATAAAAGAGAGAACGTGTGTAAGAAATAGCTATCACAGATGTTTAAACCTGTGGCTTATTCTTTGAAAAGACTGCCACTGACATTGACATGGTACTTGTCTTTTCAGGAAGTTTGGGACTTTTGGGTTCTTTCTTAGGGTGTCTGGACCTAGAGATGTCTTTGGCTAGGAACTTTGTTCACTCTGTTCACAGCAAGCCAAACTTGTTCTTCATTAAGCCAAGCTGTGCTCAAATGGCACCAGAGATGGCCCAGAGGACTGAGATATTTGGAAAGGAATATTCATATGTAATGCAAATGTGTTTTCAGAGTGTGTCCCACTGCTCACAACTGGGATAGTCATTGTTCTGGTCTCTGCTCAGCTCTCAAGTTGGTTTTGCAAGCCAAATGTTCAAGTACATAAAAGGGCCACAGAGAAAGATGAAGATAGAGGATATCTGTGTGAGAGATAGGAAAGTGTTCAGGATAACGTGTCAAATGAGTGGTGCAGAAGACTGCAAATGGGGAGATTTATGCCTTAGCTATGGACATAGAGCCATGGGAACATATGCTCCATAGCTACAGTGGTCCACGAACTGCCTGTCTGTAATGGTGGTAATTCTCCTCGTGGTGTTGGTTGTTTACCTCTGATAGAACACATGACCCACTCTGGAGAAGAGATTAAGGGATTGGAGTCCCTGGCATGCTTCATCTCTTTTGTTACTGATCTATCTGCATAAAGCAGCACACACACAATCTCATTGGACAAGGCATTTTGATGTTTCATCCCCTGGAGCAGCAGCAAAGCATATGGAGCTTATTGGTGAACCTGGACAGTGATTTCTGAAATCACAGTCTAACTGGATTTTGTAAGAAAACATGTGACTAAGGAAAAAACACTTCTCATCTTACAGAGTAGTTCATCCAGAGCTCAATCCTTCTGACTCTTCAGATGTTCTTCACCTGTGAAAACCCCAGTCCACGATCAACAGTATCATCCATTGTCTCCTGATCTTTGCATAGTGGTCTCTGAGTAGGGTAGACCATGATCTTTTACTCGCTCTTTCCCTTCCTCCTTTCCTCTTCTGCCACAATGACAGTTCTACCTCTCCCGGCTGTTAAAACCTTTCCTCCAGCATGATCTTCTTGCCAGGCATTTCCCTTCTGAGATGTGGCTGAGTCATCCAGGGGTCAACTGCTCTGACATATTACTGGAAGCCTGACAAGGTAGGGGAGCTCACAGCAGCTCCTCCCATTGCTTTTCAGTCCGGCCGAGCTCACCAGAGGCTGATCACTAGCTGCCTACAGGATAAAACAGGAGGATCATCTTGGCAATTTGGCACACAGCACTGAACATATTGGTTTCCCAGTCACAGACTGTTTCCTGGAAACCAAATAATCTCTGTGGCAGGCACCATCTCCTATTATTCTTTATTAAGAATTTAGCTTAATGCATCAAACTGACCACAGACACAATACAATTAATTGGCCTCCTCAGTAGATTTGCTACTCTGATGTAAACAAAGGGGCTGGCTTGGGAGACCAGAGCTTAGCAAGACCAGACTTGCCTTCCAAGAGGAAAGTGCAAAGAGGACGTACGCGTTGAATGACTGCAGGAGCTATGCCTAGTGCTGAAGTTTAGCAGGCATGAATGGTGTAAGCTCATCCGACTCACTGCTCCCATAAGCAAAGAGCAGCAGAAGACCTATAGACTCTGCAAAACAATTAAGGGAAAACATGAATGTGCTGGAAAAGGGCTGCTTCATCCAGAGGGAGGTACCAAACTTTGATCACTGGGCAACGTGAATGCTTCAGCAAGTAGAAGCCCTTTCTGTTGCTTATGGGATAGCATTTGCTAAGTTTTCCTTGCAGGACCAGCCTCAGCCTGGAGTGGGAGACCAGGCTAGATCTGCCTTACTTTCCATCTGCATGGGTCTTGGAAGGCATAGCCCTTGGTGAGCAATGAAGCACTGAGCCTCAGGACTCTAGTTCTCTAGGCAGGGAGCAGAGGGCTTTCAGGGTTTGGAGTGGTGTTTTTGGTTTGGGCACACATGTCCAGCTGTTTAACACTGTTTGTGACCCCTTTCCTTCACCACTCATTTCTCCACATCTTTCTCCAGCCTGACCCTCATCCCTGGGTGACAGCCTCCCTTGAAACTCCCTGCTATGTCCTTGTCCATTTCACTTTCTTTTCCACATGCTTTTCTGATCCTGCCACTAGAACTGTTTGAGGGTGTGGCACCTTTTCTGAGGAGTGTTAACATGCAACAGCTGGTGATTTCTTAGCCACAAAACACTTCAGAAAACTCCATCAGTCCAGGAGAGGCCAAATTTCTGCAACAGAAAGTCCTTGGCAGTGGAGTGGTATGTTGAAGACAAGACAAGACTTAGGCAGGTTTTAATTAGGTACAGCTAAAGACGAGCAGCTATACTCAGGTGTATTTACAGGGAGTTTGTAGGTATGGATGGAGACATGCACTCAAACCTGTAATCTGTGTAGGTACTTCAAATGATTCTTCCTTAGTGTCATCCCTGGACCAAGTGCATTTTTTCTAGAGCTGGCTATGAATGCATGAGTAATATAGTCTGTCCTACACCTGAAACCTAGACGGGATATTCAGTATGTTCCTGATTTCTGTTAATTGCTTGTTTTATGCAGAGGATTTTTTATCATTAACATTACCTGAGGAATCACCACGTCTGTGTATAAAGACTTGCATTTCAAGAGAAGTAAACCAGACTGTTTTTCATACATAAAATATTCATAAATTCCTCTATTCATTCGTCCTTTAAAAAAAAAAAAAAATCCAATAATATATACAGGAAATTAAAGCACCACTCCACTTAGAAAGAATTGACCATTAATAACAATTTGTCACTGAAGAGTGATTTTCTTGTGAAATAAAATTCTGTTCTTCACTACTTTGCAGAGAGAGAAACAACAACATTTGCAGTGGGTTCTGCCCATTTCTGTTTCAAAAGACTTTTAACATATATATCTATTTATTAGTTGAGTTTCCAGATTGACAATAGCCCTTTAAATTGGAAAGCACGACTGTACCTTGTCTTAAACATTGGAAACATTGGAAGAAACCTTGCTAGATAAAAGACACCACTGAAAGATTAGTGCATCCTTCATTTAGAAATCTGTTTGCTGATAGGTATTTTTTGTCTAACACAGAAAGATAAGACTTGTCAAAGATCTGAAAATACCATTATAAGGGCAAAATTATCACTGGTAATTTGTTACTCAGGTGTTGTCTTCCTGAAGACACAGCTGTGTATACAGATGAGCCTCATTCCTGTGTCATCTATGAAAAACATAGTCACGTCCCACTTGTCACACTTCCCTGTTCCCTCAGACCTCTCTACTCGGTGGATCCCGGAGCTGTGTGATTTGTACATCCCTCTTTTATGCTACAGTCTCAGATGTTGTGGCTGTGAACTGCTGCATTTCCAGAGTTTATGCACCCAAACGTCTAGGAAAGCATATGCTTTCGATGGTGAATGTGGCTCACCAGGGGAACCCACTTCTTCAAAGTAAGATGTGCTACAGGCATATAAAAGCTATAGGCTTGATGCAGAGGTAATTGGATGAAGTCCTACAGCCTGTGAGCTTTACCGGATGTCAGCCTAAATGAGCTAATGGTCCCTGCTGACCTTTAAATCTAGGAAATGCTGAGTGTTAAGCAGTTTTATCATGGAGTTTTCTGATAGAAATGTCTCCCATTTGGTTTTAGAGTGGTCCACACCATAGGATCTATACATTTTCACACAGAAGTGATGCAGTAGGTTCATAGAATGTTTCTGGTCTTCTTCTCCACCCCCCTGCTCCTTTATTAGGGTTAAAAACTCCCTTTGGTGATTCTTTTTTTTTTCCTCAGAAGTAACTTTCAAATCGTTCCGCCATTTCTGAATGCTGGATGCCTGCTGTGATTTTTGCAAAGGGTTGGCAGGATACTTTTTGACAGAGAGTGTGTCGGTGCTGTGAGAGTAAAGACACCCTTTTATAAAATGCTAGGGTTGAGACACGTGGCTGGCATACCCCAGCTGATCCACACCAAGTACAGCTGGGTGGACTGCTATCTCATGCACTTTTCCCCATCTACTTGTTTTCTGAGACCAAAGCCACTCCCTTGCCCCTGCCAGAGGGTTGTGCAGGTGGTGCAGGGTTCAGCCCTGCTTGCCAAAGGGAGAGTGAGGCAACTGCTGGCTAGATAGGGGCTGGAGAAGCTATAAGTGGCAGTGGCCTATATAACCCAGAATTGCCTTGAGAGGGGAAACTTCAGAGACAGAACTAATAGCAGTTAAATTAGAAAAGTCTAGTACAATGCAACATGCAGGAGTTGTTTTACCAGGGAGTTGATTTTGGAAGAACAAAGCTGGAATTAAATCAAATCTTCAGTCCTATTCTCTTGCTTGTTTAGTTAAAATCAATAGTATCAGCACAAGGTGTTATTTCAACACATCAGTGTTTTGGCTCCAAAGTGATTGTGACAGGTCTAGTAACTGTACAGAGCAGAATCATGAAGTTAAGAAAGGTAAGCTGTTGAACTAAGACTGCACTTAGATTAGAAATTTATAATATAAGAAAGAAAGTCCTATCACTCCCCTGAGGAAGAGACAACTAGCCATCTAATAACATTTCTAATTTTTACAAGATTATATACAGTTAATTAATGTGAATGTATTTTTAATGAACAGGGAAGGCGTGTTATATGGCCTTTATAAATAACCTGAGTCCTTAAAAATATTCTTTGTCATAATAGCACCTTTCAGAGAAGGTTTCTCTTGGTCCACTCAGTCTGGGACTGAGAGTGTTGCCAGCACAGAGAACGAATGTGTGGACAGAGATAGACTGTCTCATCTTGAACATTTTGTGTTCATGCCGATTATTCAAAATTCATCACAAGCCTGGACCAACACAGAACTCCTAGACAGAATATGTAGATTTCCAGAAATGCAGACATACCTACCAGCCTAAAGCACTCTTCTCTGGGGGAACTTCAGGGTTTGCAGTCTCTTCTGCGGGGATGTACAATGCTTGTGTGTCTGAGATGTTCTCTGTCTCTATCTGCTCAAGTGGATCAGCAGTTGTGTTGGAAGAAAGGATAGAGACAAGGCCACACCAAGATATCCTGTGTCCTAACTTGCATTGCCCAGATCAATGCTAAGTCTTCTCATAGGCAAGGAAAATGATCACTTTCCTGTACACTGATAATAAAAACCAGAGACAATTGCCTAGCAAGGGCCTTAGATAGTATGACTATTGTGCATCTTCTTTAATATTCTCTCCTGCTACAACAGCACTTAACCATAGTACTTCACAGGTCTTTTTACTTACTATAGCTGTGTAACAGACTGAGGGCTTCAATCATTTTTCCATAATCTCTCTTCTAGTTATGACGAGACTTTTGCTGTATATAGCAGTTATTCCCTAGATTGTCTCCTTGAATTCAGCCTCATTATTTTATCATTTTGACAATGAGCTGCATTTGCCATCTGCTGGCTCCAAATCTCAATATAATACAAATCTCTTGGATTCTATTTATACTGTTTCTTCTTATTTGTTCATCCTCCAGTTTCTGTATCATCTGTGAATTTGGAGCTCGGCAGTCAGATTCTGCTCTCCATTTTTTAACCAGGGTAAATCTGGACCTTCTCCATGAAAGTCTGTGGAATGACTCCAGAGTGAACAAACGGAAACCAGAGCTGGATATTGCTTAGGTTTTCAACACCCTCATCCAAGTAATTTTATATTTATATATAGACACATGTTATGAATAACAGATGTCCTAAAGCTGACCTGGAGGACACTTTTCATCTCTTCTGTTCCTATGCAATTTTCTCCATTGACACCCATTTTACCTTAGTCCTTAGTGTTTGTTTGAAGTTAATTCAATATTAACAAACCCATCCTAACAGCTATGAATGAAGTTTTGGCAAAGTGAAGATACTTACAAGCTATGTTTACACTCTTTTGTTCCCCTTTCATTTTCTTCAATTCTTTCTTCTTTTTTTTTTTTGGTTAAAGATTTTTTCTTTACTATAACAACAATGCTTTACTATTTAGCAGACCACTACACATGCCTGGGGACAGAGTAGGTTTACTGTGCTCCCTAGAATAAACAATAAAAAACTTGCAAAGTGCCTGAATGCATGGAGTTTGATACTCCATCCCAATGTGGAGGAGGAACCTAGTAGAACTACTGACCTGTCACATAACTCTATTTTGGTATTACAAAATCCCTTCCTTTTCTCACACCTCTGGAACACCAGTGTGAAGCAGAAAGCAAGACATGTTTTGTCTCTGTAACTCCTTCCCCTTTCCTTCTATTTCTCCCATGCTGATGAATCTTATTGCCCATCGTAATTACAGTTTTCAGCATAAAGTCCCCAGGGTAGACTAGAGTCCATGGGAATGGTATAGAAGGCAGATCCAACCTACTATCAGGACATTTACACTAAGTACTTCTATGCATTTTTAAGGTGTTGCATCTTCACCAACTGATTTTCCTGCTTGCACCTGTTTCCAAGCCCTACTCTTTTTCTCACATTTTAGCCCTAATTTCTGTCACAGTAGCAGGAGAGACATGTAATCAAGCTCTCCTCCAGCTTATAGCACCTAGTATTGACTGACTGTCCTGTGGAAACAGAAGTAATGTGATCCTGTAACTCGAGACTGTCTCATAACATGCACACACGAGGGAGTTCAAGTGTTTTTGGCATTACCTAACTCGCAAGTGTTCAACTTTTAGGTCTAATGTTCTCTTGGCAACATGTGGTGCAATTTATATATATATTTCTATGAAGTTTCCTAGGTTTTTAACACAAGAAAATATAAATAGTGCCACGTGCAAATAAAGCAGCCCACCCACGTGGTCCATCAGGTTTTGAAATACAAGCATCACCAGACATCACTGTTCCCTGGGCTGAAGGTCCACCAGGTAGCTGCTCTGTTGGGTGGCGATGCTCTCAGGACAAGCCTTAGAGAAGAGAGGCACCGCACTGAATCATAATTCAAACAGTGTGTGACAGGAAATGTGAATTTTATGCCCTCTTAAATACACAATTTTAGGAGATCCGGCTTGAAAGTGAGCTGGAGAACATACGAGTGAGATTCTGGCCTGCATCCTGTTCCCCCCAGACCTCAAGTGAGCTTGTTCCTACTCTGTGGTAAAAGATGTGAGCAGACGCATGTCTTCTAGTTCTGAAGATTCTAGCTGAATCGTGAAGAATCTAGCTGATTCTTCACTTCCTACAAATAAATTGGTAAGGAATACAAGAAGAGTACCTCTCACAGGGAGAGTAAATGTGGGGTGTCTGGGCACACTGTCTGAAGACAGAAATTATTTACTGTCAAAAAGATAAAAAGCCCTCCTCTTTCTGTGTCCCGCAGAAAAACAGCAAACTCAGAGTAGAATGAAAATCAGGTCAGTTGAAGAGCCAGAGGGGAACATGATTCATTTCCTGCTGACCTTCAGACAAAAGTTGCTGGAGACCTTCAAAGAAATTAGCTCCTTAACGGTGATTAAAGGTTCTTCAGAATGAAACAGAGTGTTTCCTTGGGACTTTTCACTCTCTTCTGGGCCTTCCATATCCAGAGATACTTTTTCAGTAAGGGTAGAGAAGGCAAAAAGGCTGTGGGTCTGATTTCTGAATGCCACTTCAGGAGAGTGGAAATATACAGCCATCTTCCTACTGCTTCAGTGCCAGATGTTAGCCAATTGGCCTTCAAGCAAGCTGGATTTCTGACTAGCCTACCCCTCAGGCATCACCTTGCAAGTGCCAGTGGAGAGGAAAACAGCAATAAGAGCATTGCCCCTCTGACTTCCCTGATGTGGATCATCTCATTGTCACAAGGCTAGCAATATGCAGAGTTGCCCAGCTGTCAGCAAATGCAATGAAATGCCAGTATTATCTTCTTCAGTCAACAATGATCCTTTGCATGTAAATCACAACTGACAGTTTGCATACCTGGATTTTGAACAGTGTCGCTGCAACATCCCCATCACTGAAATGAAGTGAGATGTACATCCCATGAACTGGAGGGGAAGGTGCACAGGGCACAGTGATAAATGAGTATCCAGTTCATTTTATGCTGCTGGAACAGGATAAACCATGTTTTGTACCTGGTTGACTTTACCTGTACTCTGTAGGATAAAATGGTTGAGAGTGTCCCTTGGGAGACAGTCCTGAAAGGCAAAGGTGCCCAGGAAGGTTGGTCGTACTACAAGGAGGAACTCTTAAAAGCACAGGATAAAGACATCCCCAGGTCCCGTAAAACCAACAGGGAAGAAGGCCAGCATGGCTAAATAGAGAGCTTTGGCTGGACGTCAGGGAAGTCTCTGGAAAAGGGGGTCAGCTACTTACAAACAATATCAAGGTGTAGCAAAGGTATACTGTGGAAAAATTAGAATGGCAAAAGCCCAAGGAGAACTTAACTTGGCAACCACAGTTAAAGATAATAAAAGGAGGTTTTTTCAATATATCAATAAAACGGAAGGTTAGGGAAACTCACTAATGAATGAGGTGAGTGCCTTGGTGATGGAAGACACAGAGAAGGCAGAGTTGCTGAATGCCTTCTTTGCTTCGGTCTTCACTGCCAAAGCTGCCCCTCATGAATCCCAGACCCTGAAGACAAGGGAGAGGGTCTGGAGAGAGGAAGACTTCCTCTCTGTTAGGGAGGACTGTGTTAGAGACCACTTGGCCAAACTAGACATCCATAAGTCCATGGGTGCTGATGGGATGCACTCAAAAGTGCTGAGAGAACTGGCGGATGTTATTGCTAAGCCACTCTCTATCATTTTTGAGATATCTTGGAGAGCAGAACAAGTGTCTGAGGACTGGAGGAAGTCAAGAAGGAGGACCCAGGGAACTACAGGCCAATTAGTTTCACCTCTGACCTGGGGAAAATAACGGAGCGGCTCCTGCTGGACGTCATCTCTAAGCACATTGAAGATTAAGAAGTTATCAGTATTGGTCAACATAGATTTACCAAGGGTACATCATGCTTGACCAATCTGATAGCCTTCTATGATGTTGTAACTGGTTGGTTAGATGAAGAGAGAGCAGCAGATGTCATCTAGCTTGACTTCAGCAAGGCATTTGATACTGTCTCCCATAACATCCTCATCAGAAAATTAAGGAAGTGTGGGATAGATGAGAGGGCAGTGGGGTGGATTGAGTCCTGGTTGTGTGACAGGACTCAGAGGGTTCTAGTTAATGGAGTGGTGTCAAGTTGGAGGCCCGTGAATAGTGGTGTCCTTCAGGGATCAATACTCAGGGAACTACTGGAGAACGTCCAGTGTAGGGCAACGAAGAGTACCTCCCTTATGAGGAAGCAGCTGGGACTCTAGCCTGGACAAGCGACGGCTGAGGGGAGACCTTATTTATGTTTATAAGTATCTAAAGGGTGGTTTAAAGGATATTGGAGCTGGATTCTTTTCAGTGGTTTCCAGCAATAAGACAAGGGGCAACAGGCTCAAGATGGAACATAAGAAATTCCATTCAAATATGAGGAAAATCTTCTTTACAGTGAGGGTGACAGAGCCCTGGAACAGGATGCCCAGGGAGGTCATGGAGTCCCCTTCTCTGGAGATCTTCAAGACTCACCTGGATGCAGTCCTGAGTGATGTGCTCTAGACATTCCTGCTTTAGCGGGGGAGTTGGACTAGATGATCTCTAGAGGTCCCTTCCAACTCTGACAATTCCATGATTCCATGATTCCATGAAAATGTCTCCACTATGCAAAGATGTTTGAAATGGCAGGGGCACCTCAGAACCCTGCCCAGACATGCTCTGCCTCCCAAACCCAGTGGTGTCCATAGGGCAGGATTCAGCAACAGGTCACCACAATCATCCCTGCCCAACTCCTCTTTGCAGGGAGAGCATCATCCCCACCTTTCCCAGACTTGGTACCTCTGCTGTGCTGCAGCTTTTACCAGCCTTGTGCTCTGAGCCACAGCATATGCAGAGTACACTGGTGGAAAAAGTGTTCAGAATATGCTTTCTGAAGTGACTGCTGCTGAACAGGAATTCAGTAAGATAGGGAATCATCATGGTCGATTAAGCAGCCACCCAGAGTAACACATCAGACTGGCAAAGTTTGAGGAGAAAGCAGATGAAAACATGTTCACATACCCAAAGTTACCTCTCACATCCAAAAAACGTGCTCTGAATTTCAGAAGAACTTACCAGAGTTCCCGATAAAGCTATCACCTCTGACTTTAATAAGTTTGCTTACTGCTTCCATCCAAACATGAAACCATTATTTTTTTTTATGGCAGCTATGAAACACCACAGGCAGCAGATGTATGAGGATGAAGCTTTTGCTGTAGCAAAGCAAGTCATTGGGTAGGTGGAGTGGGACTCCTCACAAAGTCAAGGGACAACGAAATCAGCAAACAAGCCCAGCAACATCGGTTTGAAGTTGCAGAGAGGTGGGAATTCAACACATAAACTGGGGAAAGTGAGATGAAAGCTCAATGGGTGCAACCAAGTGCAGCGCTGGCTGGGTGCTGTGGAGAGAGATTTTTAATTTGCAAGTTCCTTCCCTTCAATTTTAGTAGCTGCATTTGTGAGGGAAGCTAGGAAATATTTATTTCAGGATTAATCAATGCATACTATCCTTTCCCAGCCATATTGCTTTTTCAGGTTCACACATGACAAGATCCACTGCCATGCGACCACTTTAAAAGGACATAAAACAGTGACAACAGGAGAATATATTGACAAGAGACTAGTAGCCTTTCAGTTGAATTATTGACAGCCTTCCTTTTCATCTCAGTCATAAATTTGTCACCAGAGTAATCCGCAGAGTAATCCTCAATCTTCATGAAAGATGTTATGCAAATCACATTCCTGAACATAATTTTTTAGAGAATATGCCTGCATACATTATGGACCTGAAATCAGAGAGAAGACATGGTTTGATAAGAGCAGCTCAAAATTGTGCATTTCTCAGATCTGCATGCAGATAATGTCTTAATTCTCACAAGTACCTGCAGTCTGATATCTAAAAATGTAATAGAAGTGCTGATTTAGCTAAAACTAACATCAGTTTAGGGAAAAAAGCAACATAATTTATGTCTATTTCAACCCCACATGGTATGGATTCTCTCACTGGTGTTTGATTTAGAAGCTGTTGAGTTGCCCATTGAGAAAACTATCCTTTAACTCCTTCTATAATAGCTATTCTGGATTCTTACATTCCCAACAGCAAAATTGATTTCCCACTTTCAGGCCAAAAAAATCATTCCAAAGAATGTAGCTGAGACGTGCTGATGTTCATGCTCTCTGTGTGTGTACAAATGCACATCTGTGCACACATGTGTATGTATGTTTCTTGTAAAGGACAGAAGCTCACACATCTGGTAGCACGATGCTGATGCTATAATCTTAAATTAATGTCACTGTAAACCTCAACAATGTTTCTCTGAATTTATTGCCTTGTAAGTGGGAGCAAAATCACTTGTCACTCACCCAGTCCCTTGACTGATTAGAAATGTCATTACTCCTGATGTAGTAGCTAACCTATGCTTACAGACCCTGAGCTACACAAATTCATTCTACATCATTTTCCAATTAAAAGGGCTATATTAATTTATTTAAAGTTAATTTTCTTAAATTTACTGGAAATTAGAGGGTTTTTTGAAAAAGTCTGTGCGTATACTTTTGAAAGATATTTTAAAGTCAATTAGAATTTTTCTGGTAAATTTGAGTTTCATATAACACTCTATCAGATCTATATATTCAACCATAAAATTTTGACTGTCAACATTTTGATTGAAATTGGTTTCTAATAAGCCCTTAAAAAGACTGTTCTACCATGATGGTTAAAATCCTGTTTTTTCTTTGTATTTTTTTAATTGGCTTTTGAAAAAAAGAGCTTATCTGCATGTACAGTTATATATGTGTACAGTGCTTACTGGAAAAATGCACTTGCAAATGCATTGATCTAAAAAGGAGTTTCTTTTCTCCTTTTTATGAGCGTAATTCTCAAAAACAAAAGTGCATGGCCTCATGCACATGTGATTACCCAAGAACAGCTTCTACTCTTTAGACTCTCACTGTCAAGTATAAAGAAGTTTTAGTTGAGTTCAGCACTTCCTTAAATAAATTAAATACAAGAAACTACTTTAGAAAAGCCATGCAGCACCCTCTAGTGTGGACACATTTAGATTAGGAAATAATACGGCTTTATAAACACCTGATTAACCTGGTGCTGAGCCATCAGTTGACCCAATGTCTGATTCAGGCTCTGTCACTAAACTTCTGATTGATCTTGGGCAATTTGGTTCACTTTGTCTCAGTTTCCTAACCTGTAAACATCAGAAAACAAGCACCCTTTTTAAAATACCTTAGACTGTCCTAAGGAGAAGTTCCTCCTATATAAAAGGTGGGCTTGTATCATAATCATAACCACATGATGGAGGCTAGAGTGACAGCTTTACCTCCTGAAAATGCGCTGTACAGCAGTGTGGCTGGGAAACCTCTCTTGTGTGGTGTTTCACCCTATCTGTCAGCCAGGCCCTTTTCTTTCCCAGCAGAATCATCAGCACCAGCAAAGCAGTGACTTATGGACTGGGATCGTGAGCTGTACTATCAGGTTTCCAAAACTGGTCAATAATGATGTTGTACTTCTACCTCTTGGAAAGTCTGTTGCACATTGACTCATGTAGACCTCTCTCGCATTAGTAAATTCCATTGTCTTGCATTTTATTTTGGGAATTAGCAAAAGAGTGGCACTTGCTTGGGGAATTCGAGGAAGGAGGACAGAGATATGGTTCTCACAGGATCTTCTAGTGAGGTAAAGAGATTTTCAGAATGCCTGAGCTCTTACTCTTTTCAGAGGCAACACTTAGCTAGAAAAGATGCTTTCTGAGGAGCTGATCTTTCAATTCTACTTTGTATTGCACTCTGTCATTCTCCAGTGCATTCAGGTTGGTGATCACTGAGCATAGCTGAAAGCTGGAGATTTTCATATATGCCACACTTTCTAACAGCTTGAGTACACTGGAAAGTAGGGGGAAAAGGAGGACTAATGTGCAAAAGCCATTAGTTTGGCTTTTGCCAAACAAGGTTGCTCAAAGCCTCATCCAGCCTGGCCTTGAACACTTCCAGGGATGGGTCAGCGACAGCTTCTCTGGGCAACCTGTTCCAGTGCCTCACCACCCTCAAAGTAAAAAATTTCTTACTAATATCTGGCCTAAATCTACCCTCTTTTTGTAAAAGAATGTAGATCTACCCTTTCTTCTTAGCACTACCTCCTGCTTTTGGGTCTGCAATGGTCATACTTCAAATTAGAAATCCGTTATTTCAAGAAGAAATGGGGGAAGATGTTTCCTCTGCATTGCAATCAGCAGTTTTCAAAGCCAAGATTTAGATTTTCAGCATGAATAAGTTAACACATGCTGATCTCCAACAGGCAGGGAGGAGAGACAAAATTGTGAAAAGCAGTAAGATTAGAGATGTACAGAAAGGAAACAGAAACTTCCAGAGGATCCTGAACAATATATTAACATATCTGATACCAGATTAGTGTTTCTTTTTATATTTTAAATTATTCTCTTGGAATATTAATTTATACTGGTCTCGAGTGTTTCACTGGTGGGATCAAGACCTTGAACGTTGCTATGCTGCTGGCAGGAGGACTTGCACAGCTTCCTTATACACAGTCATATAAACCAGCAACATGAAAGTGACACCAGGACATTAGGAACAACTCTGTGACCTAGCCATCCTATTTCTCTGTTATTTCTTTTGTTCTGGTACAAGCAGGATCAAAGGATCCTGATTGTGAAAGTAAAGTATGTAATGATACAATTATCCTTACCCTCTTTTTGGATCAGTTTGAGGAGTCAGAGAAGGACTGTGTGTACAGAAAAATGGCCAAGGCATGTGGTATAAATAGAAATATCTCTGAACATATTGCAAAAAATTGCCCTTAATAAATTTTCAGATATTATTAGCTCTGTCTTTCAGTATCATGCTGTCAGTACTATTGCAGTTAAACTGCCTGTGGGTCAGACCTGCTTCTTGTCAGCGTGTCCAGAACAAAGGGGTTGTATATTCTCCCCAGCTACCATAAAGCTGGACAGTATTATCATTCTGCTCACGTCCACCAGCTGGGATCAAGCCTTTTCTGAGCAATGTAAGGCTAAGGACACATCTAGTTTAGGATTTAGACATGATTTTAACTTGTTCAAACTAACATATTTCAAAATGCTTGAAATATGCTAGATAAAGCAAACTGTTTGAACCTGATCTTGTGCTAAGTTCACCGGTCCACCTTGAGAAGTCCAACTTCTTAGTTGGACTTAGTTGGACTAAGAAGTCTTAGCTAGAGACTCTAATTCATCTGAGCCATGTTTACAAATCTAAAAGCCAAGGTTATGCATCCAATGGGATGAAAACAGTTTTTCTTTCTAATGTAATGGTGGGGAAAACACAACAATTAAATTCTGGTCTGTACACATCTGACAGCAGTACTGGGAAAACTGGAAAGCTGCAGAGAATCTGAAATAAAGCAAAAAAGAGCACATTGGATAGACTGCAATTCACATAAGTACTTTTCTCTTATGCAGTAACATGAACTATTTCTGTGTTGACTCTGTGATATGACTAATGCAGAGACAAAATCAGGGATATTCCTGTGCTTCTCTTGCTTTGTGGCACAGAACTGAACCACAGAGAATTTCAGATTAATCAAGTCCTGCAGGCACTGGTTCTCTTGAAAGGTTGATGTACTGTTGCCCTGGTATGCCTGTGCTTGGATACTTCTTGGGAGAGTTTTCTCCCAGTCTGTGCTCATCTGCTTCCCATACAGCTGGACTCATGTCAGCCCCTAGCTGTGGTCCGCTGTGGTCCAAGGCAAAAAACCTGTGCAGCTTACTCACATCTGAGAGTTGTGCAGCAGCATCACAAAAGAGCATTGGGCATGGAAACCCTGGCACAGTTTTGCACAGCACTCCCCTGAAGGAAAAGGCTACATCCTCTGATGGATGGCAGGACAGGGAAACTGCTGAAATTTTATCATCTGTACTAGTAGGATTTTTATACATCTTTCTTTCATTGAGCTACCTTTTGGAAAGTACACTGGAGGTTGACCAAGTGACATTGAGGATAGAAAACATTCACAGGCAGGTGTTTTCAACCACCCTCATCCTCTTTATGCTCTCTGAGCACATCTCTGAGCAGCCTTATATACTGTTGTTACTTTGAGCAAGTGCTGGGACCATAATGCACCAGCTGCACCTCTTTCCTGGGTAGTCTCCACATTTGGGTTTTTCCACCATTATCTATATCTTGCATGAGCTGGATTCAGAATGAGATTTCCCTTCTTGTGGAAGGGAGATATTCCAGTCTCATGATAGCTATGTGCTTACTAAACAGCACTGTTCTTCAAAAAGAAAAAAAAAGAAAAAAAGTATGTTATTTTTGATTGTGAGAAACTGGAAAATTTTCACAGGAACATCTCTTTTGGAATGCTATCAAATCATTCATGCATTAAAGTTTATCAAATCACCCAGGCCTATGTGTCTCATAGTGTTCCCTCAGTGAGATAGTCTGCATTTGCAGCAAGCTGTTTTTCACCACTCTCTGCTCTCTGAGCATGAGCAAATGCACAAGCTGCAATTGCCATTACTACTTTTAAAATATTTTCAGTGGTAAATCCGGATGGTGAACATGACGTACCCACAGTGGAAATTAAAGAATATTTCAGGAACAAACTTCATTCACGGAAACATCTCCGCAATGCCCATTTTGCAGGAGTGCTCTGGAAGACTAAGAAGATACCACCATCAAACCACACGTGGAAACATTAACTCATGGTGAAACCATGAAGTTAGTGTGCTAGTGTGGCCTTTTGGCAGTGATACTTGTACATCAACATATTACTACAAAGTTTTTCCATTGCAATAAAATTGGGTTTGTGTAAGCCAATGTGTCATGGATTGGTTAACTAGTGCAGAATTCTCTTGTATCTTTCACACATCTAAAATGTCTCCTCCTTAAATCGAAAGTGAACAAGAAAGCCAGAACAAAATAATATTATAAAATGATCAGCTCTGGTATACTGTGCTCTCTCTAGATTTGCTCATCTCCAATTTCATCAATATAATATCTTGGTATCTGCAAGTAGCAATTAACCTTTATCCAGCAAGTTCATTCATCACACCAGATTTCCCAGGAAATCAGCCCAGGCACAGAGGAGTATATTCTGATGACCACTATTTCTTCATCTAAGCAAGGCTAAGACTTTAAAAGAGTTTAAAGAATTTGCTTGTATTTCATTAATAACAAGGAGAGAGTTATGTTACTCCATAAATATGCAACATCAGCAGGAAATAACACAACACTGGCAGCAAGAATGTAATTTATGAAATTAATGTTTCTTTCTAGTTAGAGCTGCATTTTGTCGGTTTCATCTCTAATGTCTACTAGTTCCCTCTCCTTCTCTCAACCCAGAATTAGGTTGTTTCATGAGTCAGGAGTCCCTGTGTCTCACTTTAACCATCTGTAGCCCTATACCTAGTCCAGCCAAGAAGTCTGATTCCTTCTTGCCTCCTTCCTGTAGGCAATCTGATTGGTAGGGGACCTCCAGCCTGCAATTCATCCAATGGGCAGGTAACTAAGATGAGTGGATTGTATTGGAAATGTTTCTCTCTCCTCGGTTGTGCAGGCTGTTTGGAGACAGTCTGTTTAATTTATATTTTTGTTGATAATGTGCAGAAAGAAAGCACGCTGTATTGGTGAGGCTTGTTCTGCAGCACCTTTCTATGCATGCCATGGGATCCCTGCTGGAATTGGGGCCCCGATGTGAACCACTTCCTTCAGACTGGGAGGGTCTAATTGGGCAAGGCAGAAAAGCACAAAGAGGCAAAGTGGTTCCCAGACCTCCTACAGAAGTAAGTGGCAAAGGGAGGAGAAAAGCAAGTCAATAGCACCCCATTCAAATCACACACCGTTCCACATTGAACCATTTATTTATCCATCATTTAGGTCATAAAGGTCACTCTGACTCTCTTCAGTGGGAATGTCAACCAAACAAAATAAAGTCAAGTTTGGAAAATAAAATAAAAGACTAAACTATTCTGTCTTCTTGGGAGAAGAAGAATGGACTAGATTCTTGCCAAAGCTGTGGCTAATTCAGAGACAGATCTGACAGTTGGTCAATTTGCATGGAGTACGTTTTTCTGAACATCACTACCTTTTACTGAGTTACAGTAAAAGGAAAGAGCAAAAAGTATCAAAAAATGTACAAGAGAATGGGAAGAGTGTGTTTTTCATGAAATTATTCTAGTCGTGTCCTGCCCAAGTGAATGGTTTCTTCTTCAGAGTTACAGACTGAAGAGAGGACTTACTTGGGCAGGTGATTCTTTCTGTTTGTTCTCACGCTGGATGTTAAGAGCTGGATTTACTTTAGATTAACTTCTCATTTCCTCCCTGTCTCTTACCTTCAGAGACATGGAGATTCATCCATCTTTGGAGTTCTCAACACAAGAGGGACATGGACCTGTTGGAACAAGTCCAGTGGAGAGCCATGAAAATGATCAGAGGGCTGGAACACCTCTCCCATGAAGACAGGCTGAGAGAGTTGGGGTTGTTCAGCCTGGAGACGAGAATGCTCAAGGGAGGCCTTTTATCAGCCTTCTTGTACCTGAAGGGGGCCTACAGGAGAGATGGAGAGAGACTCTTTATCAGGGAGTGTAGTAATAGGATGAGGGGTCATGGCTTCAAACTGAAATAGGGGAGATTCACATTAGATATTAGGAAGAAATTCTTTGCTGTGAGGGTGGTGAAGCACTGGAACATATTGTCCAGAGAAGCTGGGGATACCCCATCCCTGGAAGTGTTTCAAGACCAGCCTGGGTGGTTTTTAAGCCACTTGTTCTAGTGGGAGCTGTGCCTGCCCATGGCAAGGGGGTTGGAACTTGGTGATCTCTAAGGTCCCTTCCAATTCTAACCATTCTATGATTCTATGATTTTTTTTTTTTACTGTCCCTGCAATACCCTAAACTTGCTGAATTATGTTCCCCAGTCTGAAAAGCATTGAAGAAGAGCCAAGGGAAAAATGGTTGTGTATTAAAATGCCAGCTTTTGTCCTTCTGGGAGGGGGGCTGTGTAATGCACTGACACACAAAGCCTTTATCCTAATGATGTCGGCTGTGAAAATCCACTGCCTACATGCAAAAGCGCTTCCTTTCTGTGGGGCTATATGAGTTCAACATTTCTGCCCTGGTGTGTGACCATCTCCCTGAAAGAAGAGACGATTGCTAGGCAAAGAGCCAGATCTCCCTACATGGTAAGATATCCATGCATGGTCTTCCTACATCTTTTGGAGAGGGGCACTTGGGATCCTGCACCCGCGCAGCCCAGGCATCCTGCACACTGAGGCATCTTTGTGTTCTTCCCTCGCCTTGGCACAGCCTAGCCTACAGAAAGCTCCCTGCAGCTGGCAAATAGTTGGCAGAATGGCTGTTACCCCGCCTCCACTCCCCAGCTTGTGAGAGGGGAGAAAGAGCAAGGCTGCATCCCCTGTTCTGAGTTATTGCTCTACCACTCCCCATTGCTGTGGTGCCCAAGTGACACCGTCACCTGTGCAAACAGTGACAACTAGCTGGAGCCACTAGCCCCTAGCATACCTGAACTCATTTGGGGAGCAAAAAACAAGGGAGAATGAAACAATCTAGCTTTGGTTTTTTTCTCTAGTTTCTAGAGGAAGATATAAAACAGACAATGCTTGAGCCAAGAAGACCAATAATCTGCCAGCCACCTAAGCACTCAAACTTTCCCACCACCTTCCTGCAGAATTCTTCACGGCCATGAGTTTCTGGCTGGATCTGGAGGGCAAGGTGCAGACATCCACTGCAACGGTGAAAAGCTGCCTCTGTGTGGAGAGCTTTCTGAGTGATGGGGACTCAGACCTGGTGAGTCTGATTGCTCCCTGCCTGGCTCTGACAGCCTGATGTACTACAGTGAACAGTGAAAGAAATGCAAGATAATACTCTGAACAGGAGCAACCTACTATCTCATCACAGACCTTTGATCTCAACATGGATTTTATTCACCTCAAAGCTATTTCTGGACAAGATGTGGGCACTGAAGCCTCACTTTGTAAATTAAACAGTCTTCTTTCTCTCTTTTAGAAGAAGAGAGAAACATTTAGTTTCTTATATTAATTTCTCCAATAAAGCACACAGTACTTCTCAGATGATTAAGTGCCGTGCCACTCTTTGGCAGACAGCACTGTTGTATTAATTCCAACCTATTCACATTCATCAGCTCTCCTTCTGAAATGCCAAGATTTCCCTTCCTTGCCAAATTGCAAAAAGGATGAGCCAGTTGAGAGGGGGCCAGTTGCTGCAATTGCTAAAACAGCAAGTAGATAAAGACTTAATGGTGAGAAAAAACACCTTCGACCAGTGCAAAACCATACTGACCAGAAGAGCCCTTTTTGGGTTTTGGGCCTGTTTTGAGTGATTCACCTGATGACTTCCAATGTTAATCTGTAAAACAATGAAATCACCATGGTGTTTCAGCTCCAAAAGCTGTACAAAATATAGAGCTTATTGGAAGGCTACTTTGTTAAGAGAGGGACAGTGCTGTTCTGGATAGTGCACATTGAAGATCCATCCTGTAAGGCTCCACGCTACTGCAGCGTCCCTCAAGGGAGCTAACAGGTGATACAGACAGCACATATGTCAAAGTTTAGGAGTGACAGAGGTCACTTTGTGGCACACAAACTTTTTAAGTCCCTGGCTGAAGGAAGAAAAAATATGTTACTTGTCTTACCCCCACCTCCATGAGCTCAGTACCAGTTTTGTCTACATGTTATTAAACTTCATTCTTTCATTGATTCCCAAAGCTACAAGGTTTTCTGCTGACCTTCCTGACTTCACGATTTTTCTCTGTAGTCACGGAAATATAGCAGGATAGCATCAGAAGTCAGGTACAATGGACTAACTGTTCTAAAGCCTTCTCTGTGTCATGAGATGAACATGAAGGGATAGATCTGATGTAGACCAAAAAAACAGGTTGCTGTACAGATGCCAGCTGTGACCTTTCACTCACCCTTATACACAACATCATGACTTTCCACTGAATGGTGAAGATGAAAGATTGGTCAGTGAAAGAAGCCCATGGACCAGGACTATGTGTTAGTGGAGGCTGAACACCTGATCAGCCAGACCATGACTCCAAGGAACACACCATGCGTGGTAACTACCTGGACATTTACACCAGGAAAATCCAGCCCAAATCCTTTCTCCTGCCCACCTTTCCAAAGGGAGGCAGAAAACAGGGAACCTCATCTAAGTGCCCATGTAGCACAGACAGCAGTGGAGATGAGTTTTCTCCTCCAGAACAACAGTGATATCATGTCCAGAGGAGAGAAAACAGACTCCCGAAATATCTGAAGTAGAGGGTCATAGTGTTCACATCTCCATGAGGAAACTAATTGCTTTTGTCTCTCATAGTGAGGGAGACAGAGAAGGAACCTGAGCTTACCCATGAGAAGAAACATGGCTTATCACTCACAGTATCAATCTTGTGCTTGATTTGTCAGCACTACAGTGCATCCAGAATAACACCCATCTGTATGAGGACAGTGTAAATAAGGGCATCTGGCAGAGTTAGAAGCTGTCTTTTACCTAGTCTTTCTAGCAGGCAGTTTCTCAGAAAGACAATGATGTAATAGCATTTTTATAATAAAATGTATTATTAAAATCTCTATGGTTTCAAACCCCATTATTATTCTTATATAGTTAAATGATATTTAATTTCAAGGCCAGTCTCAGTCATCTGCTCCAAATCTGTTTACATATGGGTAAATTTCAAGGAACAATACCACTGTGAGCCAAAAAAAAAAAAAAAAAAAGAAAGAGATATCTCTTTCTGTAGTCTGACAGTTTTGCTTTTCTATAAGAAAAAGAATGAGAAAAAAAAAACAAAACAAAACAAAAAAAAAAAAGAGGAAAATTTGCAAGTTTGGAATGAGAGTCCATAATGAATGTCAAGAAACTCACAGCAGCCATAACAAAAAGATCCTAAGTGTTTTCTTTTGCTTTATATTTCCCCAAAAGGCTACATTAAAATAGACATTTTTTATCAAAGCTTTTGGGGTTTTCAAGCACACTGGGATCAATACTTCCTCTCCAAATACTTAGGCAATGAGTCACTGATCAAATGTCAGCCACAATTTATTCATTGTGCAATGTTCTGATCTCAATGCAAGGCCTGCACTGAGAATATTCCTAGACTCACTAAAAGCCTATTCTGGTATTTCTCCCTTTCTAAATTGCTTTTGTTTTTGAATGTCACCAGAGCTCCTTAGTGGACACATGCAGTCAAAGCAGTTTTCTTAAGACAGACAGTTGTTTACTAAATAATTCATCAGATGCACAAAAGCCAAAAAGGGGCAGAAAAGCTCCGGAATGATACAGCACTTCTATGCAAACTGGTGTTGTTCATGTCCTTCAATTTCTGAAGGCAGTTGGTGTTTTGCACTGAGCTTGTAGAGCATGTGGTATGCTTAGCAGCTCATTCTGGGGATATATTGGGGGTCGGAGGGGAGACTGGTGACCGCAGTGGCAAGTTGCAGACCTCCATGCCATGGGATGGTTGCTAAAGGTTGATGTGTGTCTCACACCCCTGCTAGCTCTCCACAGCATCCCTTTCTCTCAGCATGCTGCCACAGATCTCCCACCCCCAACCTGTCGCCACTACTGCATTGCATTTTGAGGGTCCAACGGCAGGGAATAATTTTCTCCCCTGGGGATAGCAAAAGCCAAGTCTTCTATAGCTGCCTGGTGCCTTGGTTCCTTGTCCCTGGTAAACTCTGTTTCCTGACAGCGTGGAAGACACAGTGAGCTGTGCCAAGAAAAGAGCTGTGTTCTCCCTGGTGGAGGAGAAGTAGAGGCTGACAGAAAACCATCACTGACAGGCATTACTTCTGTGTTCTCCCACAGCCTGGACAAATCAGAGGATGTCTGATTGTCTGCTCCTGGAAAACCAAGCTGTTCCTTGAGCAATGGAAATAACATTGTATTTTCCAGTGTGTCTCCTGTGTGGGTTCAGTTCCAGCTAACACAAGCCTTCTCCTCAGTAGGAGAGTGAGAAGAGACTTCTCTATCCTCCGCCTAGGTTGCAGGAATGCAATTATCACTGAGATCTCTCCTCCTCTGTCAAACCAGGATGAAACTGGCCAGCAGATTCAAAACTTGTTGGGACTGCTGGGAAACACACACCTCTACTACATAGCATTCATTTTTTGAGGAAATCAGCTAAGCAGGTAGAATGGGTCTATCTTTGTCTCTTCACCTTCATGGTCTTGTCTGGCTATTCAATTTCTCATTCAGTTTGTTTAGTTTACTAGTATGGATTTAATTTAGAGAACTAGTGTTACTGAAATTATACATATTTGCATCTGTAATTGCATTAAAAGGAATGTGCAATTTTCTATCACAAGGGATAAGGGTGGGACTGGAGAGAAAGAACCAGACCACTCCAATGATTACTAGGAATAGATGTAAACCTGACTTTGATTTAGCTAGCATCAGTCTAATGTATTTATAGATTTTCAATTACATATATCACAGGTAGTCTGAAATGCATTCCTAACACTGCTTTGGAATTTAAATCCCTGTCTTTTTTTTTTTTTATCTGTTTCAAGTCTGAGCACTTCAAAAAAAAAAAAGGAGAAGTAATGGTGTTCAAGTGGCCAGAAGAAGCAGATATGTTTTCCATGCTATTGAGTTGCAAAGGTAACAAAGGACTGCTATTCAACACATTAAGAAATTAAATTTGGACTGGCAGTTTGGAACAGATTTTTCTGCAGTACTCAGCACTTTTCTCCACTAGGATTTGTTCTGGAACAGCTATACCTGATGGTCCATTCCATGGCAATGCATGCTCCAGAGCAAATTAGATTAACTTAGTACACTTAGGCCAGCATGAGAATGGCTCAAGCACAGGGAGTGAATGACAAATCACTCATTTACTTTATGTTAATTCCATGACATTAACCAAATTCATGTTCCTTTGCAGACAAACATTAGCTCTTTGTCAGCACATGAACATTTGAGGAAATTAATTCAGAATAACTTTGAAAAGGGATTTGTTAAATTGCACTTAGGCCCTATGACCTCAGTTTAGTTTAATTGGGCATTAATTTGTTTAACTCAATTCTTGTCCTAAGTCAATTAAACTCGGCAGAATTATGACCCTTTCTAGTCTGAAAGAGAAAGCCCACACAGTGCTCTCAGCAGCTCAACTAAATCAAGGGAAATATACACCTTTTGTTTAAAATGGGTAATTATTCTTCAGTGTCCTGTGCTGACAAACCGTCTGTGGTGGCCTAACAAGCCCAGTCTCGGTGACTTGCAAAGGTCATAAGGATTTGACACCAGACCTACAGATGTCGCTACATACTACCCAGTGCTCCAGCCTTCCTCCCAGTGCGGTGCCTCATGCCGTGGACACCAGTCAGAGGTAGAATCAGTGGTCCTTTCTATTTGTACAAACATTAAATCACACTTATTTATTTATATCACAGGCATAAAAAATGTCTGGGGTTTTTGTCTTGAGATGAAAGGCAGAGAATGGTAATACCATTTCCTCTTTCCAAAAAGGAAATGGGAAGAGGGTTAGCACAGATGTGTGAAAGAGAACAGTGGATGGTGGAACATTGAATAAATTTAGAAAAATCATTTTGCTGCAGGCTGACCAAGAGACTAACCAGGCCAGGAGCTGTATTGGTGAACACAGCTCAAATAAGGGCAAAGTCTTACATTGACTGGTGACTGGTGATTGGTTTTGCTTGTATTGCAGTTTCAAGGATTGCTAATTTAAAGGGCAGGGGTCAGGGGTGGAGGGAATATATTTTAATGAATGCACAACAGTTCTAACAGCATCCAGAATGTGCAAGGCACTTTCTATACAGAAAAGACAGTTTTGCATAACCAGTTCCCGCATGTCCCTCCCCTCATATTTGCAGCCATGCACCATCACATTTCTCCAGTAGCTTGGCCTTACACGTCTTTTCAATCTGATCAACACGTACAACTGTGTCTGGCTTGTATATTTTCAGGACCAGAGAGAGGCAGCTGAATTTGGTGGATGGAAATCTGGTGGAAGACATCACCAGGAGGAGTCTAAGTATGAATAAGCCTGACAACTATGGAGTTTTAAGGACTCCATGGACATGTGGGTTTGCTTTTAGGTACTTGACAATGTGGAGATTTACAGACGCTTGAGAGAGGTGAAATATCCCAGCTAAGGTTAGCTGAGACCTGCTCATGTCTTTGGAAAGCTTAGTTCTGCCTGCTTGTGATACTGGATTATGTGAAGTGAACTTGAAATGTCCGAGGCAGCACCCTGGGAGAAGCTGGTCATTCATTATGGAGATCACTTGTGTAGTGGTTCTGCTAGGCTGACCGGCATTTTCAAGGCAATTACTTTACCACTCCTTCCTTGCCTCTACTGATTCTCCAGAATCTCGGATGGTATTTGTGGTTCTCATGCAAGTGTTTTCCTTCCACCAAAAAAGGCTCTGTTGGTCACAGCATTAGGAATGTCTGAGGAGGGGAAAGAGACAATAAATAACAAAGTGCAAAGGAGCCCTTTGCTTGAACTGACAGCTCAGAAATTTGAGCTGAAGTGGGTTTCTGCAAGGTTTACAAGCAGGGGCATCAGATCAAAGACAGTAATTGTTTTAGATATATGTCTCCAAAGAACAAAGATCCCAGAGAAGGAATTATCCTTCTCACAGCACTTATGAGCCCAGTACTCTACTGCACCAAGTCCATTGATATTCAAGTTGTATTAAGCCTAGTTTCCCTGTTTTGCTTCTTTTTTTTTCCCAGAATTTTGCTACTGCAACAAGATTGCTGCTTCTCCATCAGTGATGACTTTCTCAAGAGTAGACCTAAGACCTCATGGAAAACCACAACACACTTTGAAAACTTAGCCCTTTATCAGGCTTATGTAACATATGTTCCTGGCCACCTCTTGTGAGGAGCCAAGCTGCTGTTGCTAATGCTGAAGATTCAGCAATGTCCTTCCTCCTCTCTCACTGCTCCAGCTTCTGGCACCAAGTAGTCAAGGCTGCAGACACTACCAACTAAAATCCTGGATGCGCTCAAATTACAAATTTTGGTTCTTGGTCTTCAGTGAGTACAGTCCACATGCCTCAAGGTATGCCCAAGGCTGTCTCATCTTCCATCAGATCTTCTTGATTCTGGATGCGTACAAGCTCATACCAGTAAAGGTGCTCCTTAGTTGTTAGCACATCACACAAGGAGCTGAGGACTTGTGTTCAAATCCCCTTTTTGCCTGGAGAGACCTATTCTGCTACCTGCCTTGCCCAAGGAGCATATTTCAGAGCCATCTTACAACCTTACTTCTGCAGGCTACTTAGCTTCACACAGTAGTCTTAAATAGTGAGTGATATAAGAAGTAGAAGGGAGTGTCCTAATCAGTGAGAAAGTGTATGGAAAGGGGCAAAACATGCCCAGTCTCCCTCCTCCTTACTACTGTCACGTCCTCCTTTCCCCAATCACCCTTTTCCTTCTGGAGAAAAGGGCTCACCTGGTGAGCGTGAGTGAAGCATAAGGACAATATTATGACTCCGTGGAAGCACTATGCCTTCTTTGCAGATTTCATGGCATCTCTTACCAACTGGTTCCAGCACTCTCTACTCAAGTATGCTGGATTTCATGAGTATTAATCTTGATTACCTACATTTCCTTATCCATAGGAGGGAGCTTGAAGCTCCCCTGAAGGTGAACTGAGTCTCTCCCATTATCCTTTCCTCCCTACCACTGTGCAGTAGCTATTACAATGGCCACTCTTTTACTCTGTATAAATAGGAAATTTTCAGTCTTGTGAAGTCATCAGCCCCAAGGAATTCTTGTGGCTAGATGATTTCCCAGTCTTATCACATGTGCTTCAAAAAGGGTGGCCTTGCATCTGTTTTGAACATTAACTCCCATATATTTTACAATAGAAAGGTACATTGCAGATAATATGTAACATACATAATAGCTTTATCTATAGATAGATAGATGGTTATATATGATTGTATTATACAGAAATATATAGATAAATGTATATTTTTCAGTGTTCTCTTGCCCTTGCACTGAAACCCAATGGTTATTTTCTGGCAAACCTCTGATTATAATTTTTTCCCATCTAAATTTTGTCTTATTTGAAATCTACACCATTTCCTGAAGATTAATACAACAAAGAGGCATTACTGGGGGCTGCAGGAGGACATTTTTCATCTAAATTCTGATAAACTTAAGTGCTGCTCATTAATTTTTGTGTCCCAGAGGAGTGCCTGGAGCCTGCAGAATAATTTCCTTCCAACAACTTGCATAAAATTTTGCACTGCACTTTGGATCCAAGCCAGGTTGTCAGGACTGTTATTTATTGCAACTAGTAAAGATGATTCTCAGCTGTTGTAAGTGAGAGACATTCAAATGGCTTTGGTGGAGCTGTGCTTGTTTGCCTTGGCAGTCCAGTGAATACCCTGTAATAAGAACGAACAACGTTGACATATCAGCTACTGTTGCAGCAATTACCAGAGGATTTTCGATGACTCAGGGGGCACAGGCAAAAAGGATAAAGAAGCTTTCCTACAAAGACAGTGTGAGCTAGCTGCCTACATCAAGACCCCAACACTGAAAGTCTCTGCTTTCATGCAGTTTTGTGCTCAGACACTCCCTTTTTTTCAGTTTTTCATGCAATCTTTTAAGCAACCTGTGGCCACCAGTACTGACTAAACACATCTTCTGTCACTACAGGAAGCTGAGGTCCTTCCATGGGTCTTTGCAAACAAGAGGTAAAGCAAAGCCAAGAGGCAGTTGCCCAAAAGACAAGCTGCAATCAATGAAGGGGAAAGGAGCATTTGAGGCAATCAAGGCCCATCAAACAGTGGCCATTAGTAAGAATTGTCAGTGGCTTGATGCACAGAAAAAACCTGTCTTAAGAAGCAAGTTATCATATCCTCTGTGCAAATGCCTCAGGCTACCTTAGTTGTGACTGTTTTCTGACTAGTGAATTCATGTAGATTCAGTCTCTTCAGTGGAAGCTTGTCCTGGTTTGAGGTATCTCCTATACTGTATACGCTGCAAAAGAGAAGCAGAAACCTCTGAAAAAAGGTTGAAATTTTGGCCTGGTTCTTCCCAAACCAGTTGGCTCTTCATCTCAGACACTGTCCACTTGTAGAAGGAGCACATAATATTCACACGGTGACTGAAGAAACATGAGATAAGCTGTGACCTTCAGCTCCTTGCTGCATTGAGAGTTTGCTTTTAGGTAAATCAGCTAGCTAGCGAACCCTGAACCCTACTGGTCAACCTACACCGGAGCTGCACAAGCCTTGGGAGATAGAACTATTCCCCATGTGTGCTTAACTCCTGGTCTAAGCAAAGACAAGCTGACACTGTGTCTTTCTAACTGTTATGGGGTAGGTGGTTGACTCCACACTTTTTGCTGTAATGATCTCTCTTCGCATAAAACCTTTCTCACTGACATATCTACACAATTATGTCATTTTTCCCCTCAAATAAACAGAGTTTCCAGCTTTTAAAATCAAAGGCAATCTCTTCTCATATTTCATCTGGGCTAGATCCCAATGTCTTTTCAGGCTGCATATTTGTGCCTATTGTTATTTCTGATTGATTTTTAATGTGTTTCATTTGATTTTTTTTTCCACATTCACCCTGACCCTTGATCAATGAGCTAAATAATAGAAAACTCGAACTGACACACCCCAGCAGTAAGTTTCGCCTGTTAATATGACGCAAACATTTTTGTGCTCTGTATTTGCTGAATCCAGGACCCTTTGCAGTGGCTATAAAGTTTTAGCGGTTGATCAGGCCATTTATTGCTTTTGAGGTCTCTGCAGCTTTTATGGATCAAAATTTGACAGGTGTAGTTCGATGTCTCTCCATTTACTTCAGTTAAGCAGCACAGGTTTCTGCCTACTGAAAATCTGGTCCTGCATATTTTTCTCTCTCTCTTCTGCCTTCTCTTCAAAATGTCTGTAAGGATCAAGGAGGCCAAGATTTTCAAGCCGGCTGATAAGCATTGGGTGACGAGCAAAGCAGCAAAATGTCCTACCTCGCCTGTGGATTTCACTTTTAATGTTTAGCAAGTGAGGTGGATTAATTCCTTCAGTGCAGCAATAGGGACTGATCCAAAACCATCTGAAGTCAAGACAGTTTTGCATTGATTTGGCAAGTTTCATAACCATCGTGATGAACTCCTCCTAGTCCAATGACTTCTGCAGGTCGTTATGCGGCATGCACAGAACTGCCTGGCTTCTCACATAATACCACCTCTTTACTAAAAATCTGACATACTGGATGCTACAGCGCTGACTCTGCAGCTATCGTGCATTTTATTCTCTTTCCCTTTTTAATGTCAAAAAAACCCCAATAATCAATTGATTGTAGCGCATGTTTCCACCTTTTATATGACTCCTTGAGATTAATACCAGTGCTATTGGAAGAGCAAATTGCAGAGCCTAGTTTTCTCTTTTAGTGTTATTTTTGTATACCAAACTTGATCTCAGGAAACCCTTTCATCCTTGCTCTGCTAGTGTTTAGTAATATTTGAACTAAGGCTTCAGTGCATGTGATGCCAGCATAGCCTTAGACACATGCTGTTCATGTGAAAAGAGGATAGTGAAGTAAGTGAAGGTGGAGAGACCATAGATCAAGGCACAGATCAGGATTTGAGGCTGACATCATATGTGTAATGGCACAGTTTGGAAACTGAACAGAATCATAGGAGGAGAAGCAAGTGAAACTAGAGCATAAAGCCATCAAGTTTTCAGAACTTCAGATAAATAGCAGGCAAATCAACTTTCTTTTCTGCTGCTTCCATAGTCCTACTAGCTATGGATCACCTCTGCTGAACAGATTGTGTCAGAGTGGACCCAGAGAATCCTGTAATGGCTTCTGCTTATGATTGCACAGAGGTTATGGCCAAGGTGCTCTCTCATTCCAGAGGATGCTATATAAATTCAGAATGAAGCAGCTTCTTTCCAAATCCTTAGGTTTGAAGCAGGCAAATAATAAGAAGGGAAATACAGTGACAAACCCAGCTGTGACAAAGAGCCTCAGAAATACATACTGTCCCTCTGGTACTTTTCTGGTAGAGACAAATATCTATTCCTCAACAGGCTCAAGAGCACTCAGACCTCTATCCAATGTGTCCTCCCTACTGGGCTATGGTCAAACCTACAGAGAGAGAAACTTTCCTTTAAGGGGCCTTGGTGAGGTTTACTAAATTCTGCTCATACCAAGCAAAATAGATGACATTGTTCTTGGGCTCTGAAAACAATGCATTGCTTACTGGGGCATCTCAAAGCAGACCAATTGCCAGCAAGGTGGGCCTGCCAAGTGCACCTGTGTACTTTATGCACAGGCATAAAGTGTGTCACCTGTGTTTGGAAGTGTGGGTGTACTGTGCTTGGACATGCACCAGGGAGAGGGACAAAGGACCTTCTCTGCACTCCAGAAGCCTCAGGGCTGAGAAGCAATTCCTTGTACCTGGTGCTGGTGGGGGGACTCAAAACACTGTGTGACATGAGCCAGCCAGCTGGCTTGCTGAGGGGATCTTCATCTTGTCAAGCTTGGCTCAGCCTTGAGCGGCAGAAAGAAACAGTGACACCATTTCCCAGAAGTTTAGTTGGCAATCACGGTGATTGCAAATGCTTAGCAAAGTGCCTTTTGTCACATTTTGTTAACAAAGCAGGGGTCAGGTCCCTTCTGCCTCTTGGGATATAAGTATCTTAATTAGATCTTTGAAAAAGAAAAAGAATCTAGTAGCCTGGGAGATATTTTATTATTTCTTTTTTATTTTTAGTATTAAAAGTATAACTCAAGTAGTTCTGGCACCAGGATGCATAATCCACTTACCAGGGCAGAGAGGGCTCTTGAGCTGTACCACAAATGCATCATTTCATAACAATAATGAAAAAGACAGCAATCTATATCTGCAAATAGCATTAGAGCAGACTTGGTTTGGGTACCAAAGGAGGCTGTTAACTCAAACTTTTGAGACCAGTGCTCTCTTCCCTCCCTGTTTTGTTTCATCCTCCCTTACTTTTTTTTCTTTTTTAATAATTTGACCCTTTGCTTGAGTCAGCTTTTAGCCCTGTAGTCCAAACAATTCAGTCAAGAGAAGCCACACTATGAAGTGGGCCTGCCTTGTCTTATGGGCTGAGCAGAAGCAGACAACTCCCGCGTGTTTACCCTGCTCCTCAGGCCTTGCTCCATTGCAGCTTCTCCTCGTGGTGCATGTGCTCTGAGATGCACACACCATGTGGATCTACGGCTGCAGTGTCTGCCACTGAACTGGAGCTTAAAGAGCTACAGGGCCAGACAGGAGAGAACCCATCCAGCTAAGCATCAGGCAGGATCTTCTCCAGTGGAGATGTCCCACGTAATCTTTCTCCATCCCATTTCACACTCTCCATCATATGGCGCCTAAAAGAAGCCTCCTAAAGAAAGAGCAAGCACATTGGAGGAAATGTGGGATCTGGAGGGAACAGACATGGGTAAGAGAGCGTAGTAAATGCCCTACCACTGATGCAGTCTTGGCCAGTATCCTGTCCCCAGCTGTGGCAGTAGAAAATGCTGCTTAGGGAGAAGACACAAGGCCATCCACTTACATAAGTTCCTCAAATCCCTTTGTGAGACAGTCAGCTGTGACAGCCTCCAAGGTCCAGAAATTCCCATCCCTACAGTTTCTTTCTTTTTTGTTTTAAACCTTGGCTCCAGTGTTGCAGGATTGGATGAGCTATGGTTCCATGTTAAGTTTACCCTTTACTTTAATGATTTTGCACATGCCTTTTTAACACCCTTCAGCCCAGTCTCAGACTAAAAACTTTCAGCTTTTCTAATGTCTTCAAAAGTAGCTTCTCCATCCCCACAATCATTTTAATCATTCTTTTCTTTCTGTTCTGCATCAAGCATGCCTTTCTAGGGCATGAGAGGGACAAGACCTGCACTCTCTGTGATTTTCCTATTCACACCCTTTTCCAGGTCTTTGATGAACTTGCTAAATAAAACTGGTGCCACCACTAGTCTCTGCAGGATCTTCCACTAAGGTCCATCAGGCAAATGGGGCAGTATACAGCTTTACAAAACCATACTGGTTATTTCTCAATACATGTTCTCTGTGACCTTAGTCTTGACTGTAGACTTTTATCATCTTCTCAGGAGTGTAAGTCACCCATCGGTTGGTAGTTCCAGCAGCCATCTGACAACTTTGCTCTTTGCAGTGACATGTTACACACCCTAGGCAGAAGATCTTCAGGTTCACACCTGAGTTCTCACTCAGCCCTCCAGTGAATGCCATCTGGTCATAGCAACATGTTAATTTGTTATTAACTGTGAGCCAGACACTTCTCAGGCTTTCAGACTCCTGGCATTTGTGCAGATCAGCACCTGTAAATTCACTCTGTGTCCTGACATATGCCAAGCAGCCGGAATTGCAGGTAAACTGATCTTCTGTGTGATTACACATTGTATTTCTCTACTGATCCTTTCTTAGATACACCAACTGTTAGACACATTCACCTTGTAGGCTATGCCAGTTTGAACAAGGTGCTTTTTCCCACTTCAGAGCAGACATACTCGATGACCTTTCTCTTTTCCTGTGCTAGTAGATAAGCTCTGTTATGAAGAGGCATAGTCATTCCTTTCTGTATGTGTTCCTCCTCTCCTGAAAGGTTTCACAGGTCCTTACCAACTACTTCTTCATTCCATCATCTACCTCATCCACAATTTGAGGGTCTGAATTTCTACCCTGACCCCTCAGCCTTACACAAGGCAGGGGATTTCAATTGTGCTACCACAGAGATCACAGCCTCCAGTCACCAGTTTCAGCACTGAGGCAATGAAGTTCACATCCCAAGGCAAGAGTGTCTTAGAGAAACAACAGTTCACAGGCAAGGCCCATTGCAGTGCTGCAGAGGGGTTTGCCTCATAATGACCTGGGTAACCAGGGCCCTTCCAATAATTCTTGGTATGACACTGCTGATGAACATTTTGCCTCACAGAACCTCTCTCCATTCAGTGCTTTGCATCTCCTAGCAGATTTCATTGATTTTTTCAAACATGCCTATGAACCATGCTGTGTGAGGTGTTTGTGTAGCAACGGGAAGAGCACCTTAAATTTTTTTCTATTGTGTGATGGCTCCCAGAAGAATGGCTCTGGTCTCTTCAACCTTAGGAGGACAGCTGTGATCTGAATGGGCTCAGAAAGTGGAGCAGGGCTTAGCTCAGTCTCTCTCTTTTAAATGCAGGGACCCTCAATGCTCTTGAAAAGTATGGGGATTAGGATGAGGTAATTTTTAAAAAAGCATGCCTAAATGCCAAGCCTTTCATTTTCATTTATTTCTGTGAGTTCTTCCTTATACCCTCCTAATAAGCTGCAAGGAATTGCATCTTCAAAGCTGTGCATGCTGCACAGTGCAACTAAGGAACTCTAGGGGTTACAGAGAACAAAGTCCTTGAGCAGGGTAGTGGCATGGGGACACAGGATATCTTGCAGGGACAGAAGATCAGGTGAATCCTGGAGGAATAGGGAAAAAGACTGCCATCAGCACTGAAAAACAACTGCAGAATTAACTGGTAAGTCTTGCCAACCCACCTTGTTAAGGTACTGGCTCAGGAAAGGAGTACACTTTCATGCTTAATATAACCTAAAGCTGGTTTTATTTCTGATCTGTTTAATTTTTCTGTTTTGTTGATGGATGGCTTGCTTGATCTTGTGCTTTTGCTAAACTGAAATCAGGTTTTCCTGATGAGCAACTGCAGAGTGTTTTGCATGCAGGAGGGCTGCCTGTGGTTCTACATGCTCTTGCAGAAAACACAAGCTGACCCAGTGCTGGCTGTGGAGCTGCAAAGCTGGAAGGCATGACATAGGAAGAGGAAAGCTGGAGCACCTAGCAGGAACAGCTAGAAAATTGCAAATCAGCTAGAGCAAGCATCAGCATTTACTTGCCCAGGAAGACAGTAAGCAAGTCCTAAGGTGTTACTGACAAGAAAGAAATTTGGCAGTTTATTGACTGTGCTAAAAATATATATCCATACACACTGGAAAAGGAGAGATTGATCTCCACAATACCTGTTTTTCTCTGTGCTATCTTTCTCTTTTCTCCCTTCGATAAACTCATGTCTGTTAACCCATGCTTTTAAAGGAGAAAAGCTAGGTCATTGAGCACCAAATAGTTTAACATTAACCCTTTTTGTGTTTCAATATATTTTTTTTATAGCCACTAAAATTTAAAATCAGCTGTTATTGCTGCAGTAAAGTCCTGGTGAAAAGCTCCCATATGCACTATACAAGACTTTCAGCTGAATAAAACTACATGTTTCTGTTAAAGAAAGTGGAGAAGTTATTTTTCTGATCCTCAGCTGCTGAAAATAAGAGTAATTTCACTTTTCAAAACACAGTGCATGTGTTGTCTCCCTGCATGGGAAAAGGGAAGACTGTGCCACAGGGGAGGTCAGGTTTTCTCTTCAGTTCGATGTTCTTGAAACCTGTGCTTAAAGAAAAAAAAATAACAAAAAACAAGGAAAGAAAACCTGGTATTCTCATATTATGCTGTGATTCCAGGAGCTGGAACATGGCTTTCATCTTGTGGCGTTACTGAACTATATGATGAACTACCTGCCTATAAGCCCAGAAATACAACCTGATTCTATGATTCTATAATCCCCAGCTCAGATGCAAGATATGTTAGATTTTATGACTGAATGAGAATTAGACTTTCTCTGAGGAGAAAAAAAACCTGAAAGCCCGCACATAACCAAATGTAAGCAATAATTTAAATTGAAGCTTCCTGATTTTTGACTTAAATCATGATTAAGCATGAAGTTTTAAATCATCATATTAAATTAATTTCCCCTCCCGTCAGAACTCTCCTTATTAAACTGACACATATAAATTCTTAATCAGAAAGGCTCAGCTATTAGTCAATACAGGGGAAAAACAAAAGTTCAATACTGCTTTCCCATCCCCCTTTTTTATGTAATTCAATTTTCATCTATTCGTTCTGTTTTTATCACAGATACTTGACTTCTTTGTCATAAGGAATGTCACCTGCAGTTAAAATCATAGTAAGCAGAACAGAGGTTGCCCGGAGCACATGGTTAAGAAATTTATTAAGAAAACAGATAAGAAGGTCATACTTTGCCTAGGTTTTTTAGGATCTGTGTCCATGTGATGTCTCCCTCTCACTCAGCTTTGCTTTTCTGGTTGCTGCTTTAGGTGTTCAGCCCAAATGAGACCCCATATACCTACCCAAGTCAACCATGAGACTTGTGGCAGAAGGTTCCCCCTGAAGCCTCCTTCCTCCCCGTGTTACCCAGCAGATCCCCAGTGCAACAGGAGAGGATGACTACTTCTTGATTCATGTCATTGCTGCTTTCCACACTCATATCTTTCTTTGACAGATGCTCCAGTTTCTTGTGTGTCAGGGGGCAGGCAGATTTGTTTTCTCCAACAGCCACTTCAGAAGTTGAGCTTGTTTCACCTTCTCTGCTTCATTTTGGACACTACAATTCCTAGACACAGAGGTTACAGCACAACACAACCAGCTCACGTGGAGATACAGGTCCAGATGCAAGGCAGCAACAAAACATGACTTGCCATGGAAGGAGGGATGGCTGCAGAGGCATTGCCATGCCCACATGCTGTTGACTTTTTTAAGCAGGTTGCAAAAACTATAGTAATTTTTACCTTTGTCCATGAGGGACCATTGCGAAAAGCTCTTCCCCATTCCTGACTCTGGTTTATTCTAACACAATGCTCTTCTGAGAAAGTAATTGCAAACAGCATTAAGCGTGCTTCAATCATCTTTGGTAATTCTTTTGAATAATTTTATATATGTCTGTCAGCAACCAAACAAGGAAACAAACCCTCAAAGTTTTTCTTTTGTAACCTCTAATTCTCCATTGTTAGTTGAGTTCTGTTGTACAGCTTCTGTTGGTTTGCTTTTTTTGCTAAATGTCCAGAATACTGAGGTTTTATTGCTTTTAAATAACAAGTAAGAAAACCCAAATGAGAAAACCCTCCTCCTACATAGGAGGAATCTTCGTCATGCATATGGAGTATCAAGACACTGGGATGACAGAAGGATGATTGCCAGTGAGAACTCTGCAGATGACAGTGACAGACAAGCAACCCAGCACCCAATGGCTGAATTGAGTGTGGGAAGGTGAAACTGGGCATTTTGTCAAGAACTAGGACACCGTCCAGAAATGGCACTGCCCCTCCCTGTGGAGATCAGGGAAGATGGGACAAACCCTACTGGTCTAACCGCACAATCCTATTTGCTGCCATAGGAAGTACTTTAACTGCAAATTAAACTCCAGAAATGTAGAACAAGGATCAATCACATTTTAGTTTGATCCTGGGTGGGATACCAATATAATATCATAACATTAATAATGACCTGTGGATTCTTCTTATAAGAAGGGAAGAAAAGTCATATAAAAATAAATGCTTGCAAAGCAGCACTTACCCATCTTCCACAGTTGTGTAAATAAACTGTAGTATTAATATACCAATTTGTACTCATTTAGTACTGTAGTATTACTAGTATAAAACTACTGATGTAGTATTATTAAACTGTGTCCTGGTTTGAGGTAAAACAGAACTAATTTTCTATGCAGTAATTTTACTTTTCCAACTGGGCCTCTTCTAACTAATGAAACTCTGAAATTAACAGCATATTGTTCAGAA
>BJBW01000799.1:0-22148 GCA_004320125.1 Scolopax mira | reverse complement strand
AGGTGACCCAAAACTGACCAACAGGGTATTCCATCCCATACACATCATGCTCAGTATAAAAGCTGAGGGATCAAAGGGTCAGCTCTCTTCCTTCAATGGCCGACGTCCAAGGAAGACGCTGTCTGTTCATCTGCCTTTGATCCCAATCTGAGCGTTCCTGATCACAGATCTGGAATCCAGCTCTGAGTCCAGCCTGGGACTTTCCCCTGTGCCTGCTGGTGATGATCACCCTGGGAGCTTGAGACGCTTTTGTTTAGTTTTTTTCTAAACTCAGAGGGTTTTTTTTCTTTTCTTTTCCCCCTTCCTCTCTTCTCTTTCCTGGGGGAGGGAGGGGCCATCTGTCGTTCTGGCTGGTCAATTCGGTCAAAACCACGGCAAATTGATTAATAAACTGCAGATAACTGCTGCTTGGGAATAAGCCTAGATGCTTGTAAGTACAGCCTCTCACAATGGGGCGTGTTAATAGTGTTGTATGGATTTGACATTGTCCTTTTCCTCCTTTGTGCTTTCCTGCTGTCACTGACATTGTCATTTTGCAGTTAGCTTATTGTGCAGGCTTCCCAAAGAACTTGAAGGTGGACTGAAAGTGAATATGACCATTAGTTGCTATTTCTTGGAGCATAGTGCCTTTTAGGATAAGGGAGGGGTCAACATTCATAGGAGCTTGGGTGCCACTGGTGCTGTTGAACTCAGTCCCGTGTTGTGTCAGGCAATGCAGAGCAGATGTATATCACAGTGTCCTGGGTTGAGAGACATAGGACTAACTTTTCTTCTAATACTGTGGAAAATTAGACTTCTAGAAGACTCTAGCGTCTGAATTTGTGAAAATATTTATAGCCAGCCAGCCTCTGTGGGATTCAAGGTCTATAGTGGTTTTCAGCCTTGCCAGGTGCAGGGACAAGAAGGAGCAAGGCCTGGCATTTGACCCAGCCTGGCCAACAGGATTGTTTCATACCATGAACATCACATTCAATATAAGTTAGAAATGTTTGCTGCATAGCTCTCTCTCCCTTGATGGCAGCAGTCCAGACAACTCCTTGCCCCAGTGACGTGCCCCTGAGGCCTTCCCTTCCTCCTGAAGCCATTGTGTTCACAGTGTCTGACATTTGCTGTCCCTGCTGGGAGTGCACCACTTCCTATTGATAGAATTTGCTGCATATAATTACTGTATCTTATATCGGTCTCGGGATTAATACTGGTCCTTTAGTATTATTGTTAATTATTTAGTTTTAGTCCATTAAATCTATTTATATTTCAACCCTTGTGTTTCTTTCTGTTTCCCAATTCCCCTTTCCGGGTGGGGAGGAGTCATCAGGTGATATAGAATAATTGTCTAAATTACAATATATGGGTTATGGGCTTTCTCAAGCCATAATACACAGGCAAGACAGGAGGCTGCCTATGCCATGTACTCTCCATGTGCCTCAAAATGTTTCCTGACACAATCTAAATGCCATGTGGGCAGGTTATACAGTCACAAGCCAGTGCCCTGGATCCAAGAGAAAGAATAGCTTCAGTTGATCCTAAAAGAAAACCACACTCTGTTGTACAGAAGAGAACAGAAAGAACACCAGCATCTCTCCACAAATCTGTCCTGAAGGGAAAACTGTCTCTGAACGAAGTCTAAAGACTGCTGTTAAGTCTGGGTTTGTTGCAAGGATAAGTCAAGGATGCACCATCCATGGCAATGTCTCATGCCATGTAAATCCTGACTTGACTATGGCCAGCTCCAGGAGCAGTGCTGGGGAATGATAGCATTCTTTACATCCTTCTGCTGTAATAATATCAAAATAACACACAATTTGGTGTGACTTTGTAAATAAATCACAAAATGGTTCATGTCCTCACAATGCAAGGTTTCCTGAATTTGACACAACAGCAGTTTTCTCCTTTGCAGTAAAAAGAGGATCTTGAAGAGACAGCAGTCTAGAGATGCAGCACAAAAGCCACTCATTCACCCACATTTCACTGGGCTGTTTGCCAACAAGGTACCCATGAAGATCAGCCCCTTCAGTCCAGAAGTCTGAACACTTACTTTACTTCTCATCCACAAAAGTATTTGGGTACATCATTCCCATGACTACGCATCATGGGAAATTTAACAGAACTTTGAGTACCTCTTAAAAAGCACACTCGAGAACATTTGTTCTTCATGCAAGGAAGCATGGAGGATTCCCTGGGCTGACAGGGCAGGAACTGCAAGTGACTATGTCATCAGCAGTTTCTTATATGAAGGCCCATGCATTTCAGTTTTCCTGCCCAGGTCCCCAGCTGAGATACCCAAGCAAGGACTAGATCGTCTCTTTTTTTCAGGTGAGCAAGACGCAGAGTTCATACCTGGCTTTAGGGGAGGCTCAGCCTTGTGGGGAGTGATAGGAGATAACAAAGCGGCCAGGACCCCCAGGGAAAAAGCCCCCGGGGGCGAGCTGCGGCGGGGGAGCAGTGCCCTGCCTTGCAGTGGCACCTGGTGGTCCTGCGGGAGATTGCACCCTCGGCTTGGGCACCCCCGCTCCCCAGCCCCCCCAGCACGGGCAGCTCCGGTGGGCTCACCGGAGGGGTTTTTGCCGGAAGGTTTTTGACTGCTGGGGGAGGGGGAGGGGGAGGGGAGGCGCAGTGAGGGTGGTGTTAAATATTGATAAGGGTTCTGAGGATGCGGTTGGCTGAGGCATCACGGATGTGAATTCAGGCTAATCAAAACAGGATGTATTGAACGTGAAATGTATCCACAGGGCTGAGTCAGTCCTGTTGTCTCTCAAGGTTATGTTGCCCCATCTGTTAATGAGTACATGGGACAACTTCACAGCCCCATCCGCTGCTGTTTGAAGTGCTGGGATGCTGATGCACCAAACAGTTTGGGATTTTTTTTTATTTTTTTTTTTTTTATACAGCCACCCCTACTACTCACAGCAGACAAAAAGACAGACCCCCTATCTCCCCTATCTGCCTATATAAGGGAAGATCTCAAGGCTTTCTCTGAAGATAGCAGGTCTATCACATACTAGAGGACATATCTGTCCCCACCCTGCAGCAGGAAGAAAAGTCATCTGTAGTTGTGTGGCCCTGCTCAATCTCACCACTGTTAGCTGCCTTATCCTCTCTGACACTCAGGAGCTGGTGTCCTGGCTGGAAAGCCTTCACCAAGCAGTGTTCCCACCTGGAGCAAGAAAAAGGCCAAGTCGGCTGCAATCTTGTGAGGCATGTCCCAACGGTTTGTTGTGGGAGCTGAGTGAGTCAGGTGTCCCAGATCCCCACCAGCAAGTGGTGCCTAAGAGAAGGACCATTAACTATGATCCCAGGTTGAGCATTCAGAGCCTTTTCGGAAAGACATATTTCTGCCTCTGCTTTTCTCTCCATTAGCAGCCTGTCACTTGCTCTTGATGCCTTTGCTCTTCTCCTAGGTAGAATCAGACATATACATTCGCCAGTGAAATGCCACATGTTGAACTGTGACAGCCTGAGTCACTTCTGTGCAGAGCCACAGGTAACAGAGATAAAGGAGAAGTTATTGTCAGAGGGCTGGGATTTGACCCAGTGCTGCCAACAGTTCTCTTAGAGGAAATACTGTAACACCTTTGACCCTGTGAAACATCAGCATATCTGGGCCAAGAAAACAAACAAACAAACAAACAAACCAAAACACACACCAAAAAACAAAACCCTACAATCCAAAGAGCAACAAAAAAATCATATGGAAGATATCAATGGTTCAGTCCCCTTACAGAGCAGTTCAAGGTCTCAAAACTGAACTTTCAAAGTGGCAGAGTATTCAGATATTTCTATTTTGGGTGTTGAATTACTTAACCTCTTTTCCAAAGATATCCATAGCAAGGGATACTACAGCAGGACATCTGCTTAAGCCTGCAAATAGCCTGGAAAGAGGTGCTGCCAACGGCAATCTCTTCTGGCACCTTAGCACTAGATTTGGCTGTGGCCAGGGGAAATGCTCTCAGGAAGATGACTTCCTCCATGAAAATGATAAAAGTCTTTCTGGTTGCTTTGTCCCCGAGTACAGGTATGCATATACTCATGTAGCAGCTCATGAAGAGGTACGGAACAGGTACAGGAGTGGACTTCACAGGAAAAATAGTACCTACAATGAAAAGATGAGGAGTCATACACACTGACTTCACAGCATCTGTACTGCCTCTCTCCAAGTGTAAAAATTTCTATAGCTTTGCAGCCTTTAATAGCACACAGGTCACTGCTGCTGTTCCTATAGAAAAAATTCTACATACCTCCCCTCTTGTCCTCAGTTATCCCCAGAGCTCTTTTCCCATCCAGCAAACTAATTTTTTACTCCAGAGCAGGGATCCAGTGACAGGTATCAGACATGCCTTTTATTTGTCTAGGAGAAGGGATGCTGGAAGAGCTGCAGCATGGGAGTGTAGACACACCTCAGTAGCCGTGCCCAGCAACAGTGGCTGGTTCTGCAGTCACCACCATCCTCCCACTATGCCACCCAACATTTGCATTACCTAAAGTCTTCTGTGTCCTGGTAGTCTCACCAGCTCCCACACTGTGGGCCACAGTTCCAAGAGTTAAAAAGCTCTTACCCTGAATTTATATGTATGCTGTTCTAATGACATACAGAAATTTATGAGTAGGATTAAATTACATTACATTTACTATAAGCCCCTTTGTATAACCGTTATGTACAGAGGTGGATAGAGTGCCTGTGCAGCCTCCTAGTCTGTGAAGGGATGGCAGAAATTCCCACCATCACTGGTGAGTTTTGACAGCCAATCCAACAGCAACAGGGAAAGGTTGATCCTTTTTTAAAAAAGGAATCTTGAAAAACCAGAAATAATAGCAAACCCTGTGAGTGTCACCTTCCACCATCTCTGAGCTGGGCAGGCCTCAAAAAGGTGAGATCTTGTACAAGTGTTTGCATATCTTTGTTTCCTTCACAATCTAAACCAGGTTTAGGTGATGTATTTAGCAGCATTTCCTACCTTAATAATTATGAACAACCTCTCTGTGCAAGATACATGAGGTCTGTTTTAACAAGTGCCAGCTCCAAACTCACATGAAACCCTCCTTTTGTCTTTTTTCTAACTCTCTCCATTGATTCCCACCAGAAGTGGGACAGGCTGGCCTTCTGCAGGAGTCTGAGCAAGGGCAGGGAGAGGCATCTATCAGTAAGAGGGTGCCATAGCAAGGGGGCAGAACCTCCCTTTTTTTTGGACTCACCTCAGCTGCCCTCACTGATATTTCAAAACTGTTCTTCTTTTTTAAAAAGAGTCCAGTGAGTAAGAAGAAGTAGTGAGCATGGAAAGGAACACTCCTCCAGTGACAATGAAGGAGCAAAGCTGTCTTGCAAGCCTGTCCTCTGTGCCTTGACAGCCCAAGGGCCTGGGACCAGCCTCTCTGGGGCAGAGACTCTTTGGACCTAGGCTTTTCAAACAAACCAAAAGTGCACTCCCTCTGTCACACCACCCTCTGAGTGACCTGCAACCTGCAGTAACAGTCAAAATTATGTCCCTATGATGTCTACCTACTGCCTGGATTCTTAGTCATGGTTTTGGCTGTGGGCTTTGACTCCAGTCATTAGGCCAGACAGTCTAATTCTGACCTCTCAGACAGTAGAAGGGTTTCCTTTAATTCTAAGATTAAGTCCTTTTATGCAACAAGGGACCCTTTCTGATCAAAGTTTGAATCTACTTCCATTATTATGGGATTTTTTTGTGTGTATCACCACACCTCTGGAATGGATCTTCTTGGGTTTCTGTGGTCTTTGCACAAACTACACAGCATGGAGAGAGAGGATGTGCTTTTGCTGACTCTGGGAAAATGGCAAACAACCAAATGCATCAGTCAGGGACAGTGAGTAATAGCTTTAAATGCAAACAACTGTTAGCAGCACATTTTACTGTATTAATAATTTATACTCCATAGAAAGTTTAATTTAGGAAAAGTGAGAGTTCTGTGGCATAGTTACAAAAGGCTCCTGAGGATAACAGATCTACAGCAAGCCTCAACCTGAGGAGCCATACCCTGGCCACCAAGCTTCTTGGTTTCATTGCAGGTCTTTCTGTACAGTTTGTACAGTGTCTTTCTCAATGTGCTATGTCTGGAACAGGGGTACGGTATGAGAGCATCTCCTCATCTATATAAAGTAAAAAGAAGGTATTCTGAGGCCTACCTATGCTAAAGAAATGCTTGAAGCTGCAAAGTATGCACACGAAAACATTCAGAAATGTTGCAAGGAAAGAGGAAAAAAATAAGTTATCTTCCAAGCCTCCTGATGCTGGAAGGCTTGCTGGATTATAACCAATGCGCTGTCACTGCCATCTCCAGGTTGCAGCTGCTGCACATCAAGCTGCCTCAGATCCTACCCTGCAGCAGCCAGCGTCCACCAGAGGCCCAAGGACACCCCACACACAGAAAACACATGCCAGTGGGCCAGAAGGAGTTGGTTCTCTGCAGGTAATAGCATTGAAAAGAGATTAATGAAGCTGCTGAGCAGCCCTAGAATCTGTGACAAAGCCCATCAAACAGTGATGCCTTTGCTTAGGCTTCCCCAAACCTGCTGTGTGCAGTGTGTTTCAGTCCTCTGAGCCTTACAGCCCACTTACTCCTCCCAGCCTGGGGAGCCATGGAACCACACACCTGAATACTCAGGGTACCCAGGACCCAGGAAGGTTGCTCTCTGTCTGAAGCCACCAGGAAGAAACATGAAGCGTCTTGGCATTTAATGTAGCTTTTTGTACATAGAAGACTATCAGACTGGCAAGTAAAAGGCCCCACAGGTTACAGATGCCAGGTGTTTCCCCTGCGCCTGGGCAGGATACAGACTCTGGCTAAGACTCTTTCAATGGTGCTTTTCCCAGACTCTAGCCCCACTCCAGGTCCAGGATGGACAGCAAGTGAAAGGAAGGCAGGGAATAAGGTAACTAATCTCTGTGTGTGTGTGTTTTTGGAATGGGAATGGGAATGCAGAGTGGATGGGGCTTCATGGGCTGGTGACCCTGCTTCCCATAGTATTTCAGAGGAACCCCCATGTTTTTAAAAAGGCCAGTTACACAAGTGTTCTTCATTCTGCTTTAATTTGAAACCTTAGCAATCTTCACATAAGTTTTTTCCCTGCAGAATGTATGTACATATATTAAATAAGATTGCTTTCAAGACATTTGATTGATCAGATGCAAAAAAGCTGTCTCTACACCTTATCTTTTTCCAAGGCCAGAGAATTAAGAGATCAGCAAATGGCTGTAGGTTTTTAATAATTAATTCATTAACCCTGAGTTTAAGAGACACACTGAAAACAAGGTCTGCACATGAGGGTTCAATAACAGTGGTTTGTAAACACTTAGTGGGGAATATCAGCCAGCAGGACATGGCAGCATATGTCCACCCCACCCCATACTACCTGGCCTTCTATCCTTCCTGCTGCTGGAGAAAGTGCTCCTGTGAAGGGTAATTCAGATGAGCTCTCTCTTTCCATTAATTAGACAGAGGGACCCTGGCTTTCTGGGTAATTAATGTGTAGTTAAAAGAGTAAACTACTTATTGAACAGTCTCCACAGATTTGTGCAGTCTGCTGGCTATGTGAAACCTTCCCACAATTCACTTCACGCATAGGCAGCAGTGACACGTTTCCACAGAAGCACACAGCAACCCTCATTGTATTTCACATCAGGCTAACACCACAATGAGCATGTTGTGCTTTGCAAATGCATGTTAGCAGGCTCAAGATCTCTGGTGTTCTTTAACACCTGCCACAAACAAGCACCTGGCTTTGTTTCTCTGTAAAATGCTGAATGAGGGAGGAGAGCTGGGTTTTGACCTCTGAAGCCCCCAATGCACAGTTGCGCACCCACAGCATAGGATCGAGGCTTGTCTTGCATTGAAATGAATGCAGTGAAAGTTCTCCTTGTATTTCTTTTCTCTAGTCACTTCCTCAGTCATTGGCTTGCTGTTCGTTTTCTGGGGTAAATACTCAATTGTTCCTCTAATGTATGCCTAGCACAGCAGTCTCATATGATCTGCTCCCACCTGTGTTAACACCCCGATCCATGAAGGCCTCCTAAAGGAAATGGAACAAGGCACGTGTGTTGGCTATTGTCAATGTTGAGGAGATTTTTGAAGAGCAAACAAATATGAAAAAAGGAACCGATCTGGGAACCGATCAGGTTGAGTGGTCAGAGTTCAGAGGAAAAACATTCTAAACCTGAAGTTCATGAAGTTTGGGATCAAAGACATGTGGCAAAAGAGCTCCCATCACTGAAGTGCTGCAGGAAGGTAGAGAAGAGGCAAAGGAAGGCCCAAATGCACAGCACTCTGCCATGGCACAGGGGATGCAGCTGTGGAGGGCTTGTGGTTATCAGTCCGGTGATAGATCAACACTCGGAGTGGTGTGGGGGCATGTCCTGTGAACCAGCTCACCAAGAGGTGAAGGAGCTCTTAGTTGTAGGAAGCCTCACAGCAGCAGGACCATGTATTCCCAGGAGGCTTTTCCCACCAGCAATAGCTTCTGGAAGGACCAAAACCATCAGCAAGATTGAACACAGGCAGCGAGAACCCAGGGAGGACAGAGAGGAGGCTCAGGCCTCTGACACAGCAAAAGTGAAGTGGAGAAATGTGAGCAGATGTTTGCAGTAAAAAAATCCCCCTCGTGTTTTGTTTCCCTACAGGACCAGATGCCGTGGAGGACATGAGGCACAAGGGCACTGCTACATCATGGGGAGCTAAGGAAAGGTGGAGGCTGGAAGCAAGAGGAGTGTAGTACGAAGGGTAAAAGCAATACCTGCTTACCTTTGCCTGCTTACTTTACCAGTGCTTCAGTCCTGATTTTCCTTCCTGGGAAAAGGAGGTCCATGTCCATGTCCAAGGCTGACCTCCAGGATCACCTCTTTCCCTAGGCTCTCCCAGACTCACAGCAGCTGCTGCACATTCTCAAAGACATGTCATCTGAAGGGGTGGTCTGCTCTCAAGGTTTTGTCAAATGCTAATTTGTCAAATGTTAGATGCAAATGCCACTCGGGCTCAGAGGCCACTAATATGTATGGCTCCTGAGGGAGCTGGTAGATATGGGTTCAGGGTAATAAATGCAAGCCTAATATGAACTGTGTTTGTGTCTTACATCCCACAACAGGGGAAATCAGGACAGCTTGTTGCCACTGTACAAGAGGTTGGGAGGCAGTCACTCATTCATCCAGAATCAGCTTCTGATGTTTGAAATACAGTTTTTACAGAGTTTTTCTCAGCTCTTCTATTGTTCTCTAACTGTGCTATTGTCTTTCTAAGGCGAAAAGAAAGGCCTGTGCCATCCAGGATATACATAAGCCTGCCAAACAAATAGGATTCCTCTGCTGGCTAGAACTGTAAACCTGTACATGCCAGAACAGCTAGCAGATTAGCTGGCAAAAGAAAATAAAGAAAAAAAACGGGGGGGGGGGAAGGGAGACAAGAAGGGAGACAAGAGCTTAATGCTTATCCTCTAGGAAGGATGCATGGTGAGAGGATCTTTTGAGGCTGAGTGACAATCATACCACAGCACACTTTCAGACAACTTCATCTTTCCACTGTGCAGATCTACAGTGGATGGAGATGTTATGTTTTCTGAAACACTTCCTGCTGACCACTTGAAATTACAGAATGTGGGTTATAAACTGATTACTTCAGTCTTCCCTTCCCTCCCCTCACCAAAGTAAAATGAAGGATAATAATGGACCATAAACTGAGATAAATATGTCTCATATCTTTGGATAATATCTATTTAAGAGGTTTCTCAGAAAGCTCAGAGTCTTACAGATTCCACCACAGAAACAAAGAAAAAAAATATCTTCAGTTGTGCAGCTCCTGAGCTCTTTAAACATGGCTCCAGTTGTTGAGACAGCAGAGCAGAACACCACAAAAAAAAAAAAGTCCTTTGTGCTGCAGATTTTATGTGCCATCCTGGGAGGAGAATCAGAGATTCATGGCAAGGTACAGGGGTTCAGCAGTTCCCTTTGTGAATGTTGTGGGGTTTATGTCCAGCTCTCAGCCCTAATTTAGGAAAGCCTCTACGTTCAGTGTTAATGCTCTGAGAAACTGACCACTTTTCTGAAGGGTTTCGTTTGCAAAGCTTAGTTATCATTTGCACTCTAGACCACTTGGGAAAAAGTTTAAGACATATCCAACAGGTGCTGTGAGATATACTGGCAAAACCCTAGTGGTGAGAAATTTCATCAGGACTGTTTCACTTAATTGAAACTAAGTACGTGCTCATAGAAACAATGACCAGTAATACTACATGTTTTGTAGCCACAAAACTGTTCTTTCTCTTGTTAGATTTAAAAGTGATAAAAAATTCACCAGCCATTTGCTGAGGATATTTCTGATGAGGAAACTTGCCAAGATAAGTAAATTTTGCAGCTGAATTTCTTGGTGCAAATGTCATTCACATAAAACAGCTAGGTGCCTGACAGCAATATTAAAATAGCCTGCTGCAAGGAACAATTGCATGGAAATTGTCAGACAGGTAAAAACCTGCCTTTCCAGTGATGTGAAGAACTCTACATTAGTAGTTATATTTGTGTGTGTCACCATACATGGGCAGGTGTATGAATGGCTGTCCCTCATCTCAGTGGCTCCATCCAGATAACGCCATTTTGCAGACCCTGCAGAAGTTGACTCCTCCATAGACTAAGGTCCATATGAAGGACTTGGGATGAAAACTGCAGCAGTCCACATAGCAGGGAAAGTTGTGTCCTTTGGCAAGTGATGACCTAGATCACCAAGTTTTTTAATTTGTCATATAAAGTGATTTGGGGTTTTCTGTGTTAAAACACTGAGATTGTTTGTGTCTATTGAAGACTTCTCAGCACCAATGGACAGTTTTATCCCTGCACTTTCAAGCACATATTTCCATGTTTATATGTGATACAAATACTACTCCATCACAAGAAAGGCAAAAAGATTCAGACTGAGGCCAGCCCTATTTCTGGGGAGTGAAGATAATTCATGTGCTCTGCTTATTTTTAGCAGAAGATGGGGGGGTAAATCTGAGCCAGCACATTTTTCATTCAATCTGTCCCTGGACACTAACAGATGGTGCTTCCTTGTGCCAAGCACTAATGCACTTTACATTGGCATTCAGCGTCAGGATGCAAAGCCCGCCAAGTCCCTGCTAAATCTGCTGATGCCAGGAAAATTGATAATAAACAGCTAGCCAGGGACACAGTCCCAATTTTTCCCTCTATCTCCAAAACAGCACAGAAGCCATACCAGCGCAATGGTGTCAGCTGCTCTCCAGCTCACGGCTCTCAAGGCAGCAAAGGAGGGTCCTGAACTGGGGAAAAAGGTGAACTGAGGCCATGTACCAGGTACGTATCTAAAGATGGAGAGAGACCCATCTGCTTCATGGGAATGAGCTGTGTGCTGTGTGGGCTTTGAGAACCTTGACAACTTGGCCTTAATGCTCAAACATCTGAACTACTGACAGTATATATCATTCTAAATATAAATGTATATGTATCTCTACCACCTGGCAGGGTGATTCTGTTGTTTAGCACTCCATAGTACTTCTTGAGCACTGAATATAGTAAATTCAGTCTTGCAGGTCTACTTCCTACGGCTACCAATACTACATATTGCATTGTCACCTACAAGAGAAAATTCCACAGACTCCTCTGAAGAGCTCGCTTCGTTTTACAGGTCATTGTGTTTATTCTTTGAATACAAGCATCCAATATTCTTGGGCTGTAAAATTCATGTTCCTTTCCACCAGGCGCCTCAGTGCCAAGGCTTCTTTCTTGGATTGCTCAAAGCTTGGTATCCACATCTCTTGGAGAGAAGTCCAGCCAGGGTTTGAAGACGAGAACCAGAACGCCTCTGGTTTGGGGCAGCTCAAATGGTTAACCTGAGCCTGCCACCTCTGTGGTAGCCATCCCTGGCAACAGAGAGAAATAAAAAGGGTTATTCAGGAACCCTGGCAGACAGAGAAAAAGGTGCTGTGCCATTTCTAAACTAATGGAAACAAAGTCAGTGATATTCTCCTTCTCATTACAGGCCCTAGCCATGTCCCCATGGATGTCAGAGAGGAAGCTCTGCCCAAACTGTCCATGACAAGGCCAGTCATGCTGACAAGAACATGAGTCTCAGATCTGGTCTGGCTGCACCAGCCCACCCATAATGAAATTCTATTTCATTATGGAATGAAGGACTTCTACTTTCACACACTTAGGAGGTTTTTTTAAGGAGAAAAAACAAGTCATAAATCTGACCAGGAGAACAAACTGGAGAGAGTCTTCATAATTTTCTTGACTTTAGAGCCACAAAAGCATGGGGAAGGAATATATGTATTTAACTTATTCTATGCCTTTCCATGGTTGTATTCCTAACCCAAAGAGAAAACATCTGTCCAGATTTGTACCAGATCTAAACAGGAAACCAGGCTTAAATGTAATGTTTAACAGTTTGCATTTCCCATCACTTCAGCTGACCTTGGTAACCTCAAATGCTTTTTTTCATCTCCCTTCTACTGGCTGACCTTGTAGTGCACTGATTAGACTATGGCCAGCTAAAATATGACCTAATGGATATTGGACAGCCATAGGATTCTAGAGCCATTGACCAGTTCCTTTACTGGACACAAAAAGGGATTTTTTGATTCATGCTGATAACTGAGCTTGTAGAAAGTTTTAAAAATGGCTACTGATTCCAGGTACATAAACCTGGAAATCATAAGGAACACGGCAATTAAAATGAGTATCCACTAATTCAGAAATATATGTGTTAAGTTTTTAGCTTCAGTCTCTTTCCAAGTAATGCTTTGTTTATTTGTTTATACCAGCCAAATCCACCACAGTTAGTAGCCTCAGGAGACTGACAGCTCATGATGCCTTTGAAATGGCCTTCTGGTCTCACAGCTCGCACCCCTGCAAGACTGCTGAGCCCTCAGTACTTGCCTTCATGATAGGACAGCCATTTCTCATTGGTCTCTACAAGAATAATTTCAAGTGGATTAGATGGAGAGGAACAGGTCCAGTTCCTCTCACAAACACATGGCTTAAACATCTATGTTTCAATGTTTAGTCACCAAATGTGGCCACAGATTTGCTGCTACACATTTGAATGTACCCATACATATGCAGATCCAGACAGTCATAGAGTAAGTCAGGAGAGACCTCCAGTGATCATCTAGTCCAGTTGCCTCTTCCAAACATGTCTAATTGCCTAGGGCACCATTGAGTTGACAACACCTCCCGAGACAGAGATCCCACAACCTCTCTGGGCAACCTCGATCCAATTGTTCCAGGTCATCTAAAGCAAGTCAGCAAGTTAGACTTCTTCCCGTAGCCTGATAAAAGCAATTCAAGCTTTCTGTTGAAATGACTACCAGCTCAGTATGTATGAGCTCAAGCACTGCAGCAGTACAAGGAACATCTACTCTGGCTGCGCACCCACACCTTATGCCAATACCTTTTGACATAAGGATGTAGAACCCAATGGCATTGCAATACCAGTGATTGTAGGCTAGTCAGAAATCCGCTAACCAAATTTCCTGGGACAACTCTGAGACATGTCAATTAAAGCCTCTCTGGGACTCACAGAAAAAGTCACACGTACCTTTTCTTTCCTTCTGATGTTTTCCCACACTCTGTTACACACCATGCACTCAAAGGTGTCAATGTAACTGTCCTGCATGATATCTTGCACTCCCCACTTGCGTTCCTTCATTGCTGAAAGCAGCCTTGGGTTGGAAATGTCCCCTTTCAATTTCCATTGTAGGTAGGACTCATATTCTTGATCATTTGTATCCAGTGTTTTGATATAGTGGGCCAACTCCCGAGGGTGTGAAAAACTGGACACTAGAATTGCACTCTTGTTACTAGGAAGCCAGTCTACAACGCTGGGAGACCCAAAGTACACTGGTACCACTCCCAACTTCAGTGGCCGCCAAAGTTTTTCAGTGATGTAATCTTCACAAATAGCATTTTCAAAAGCGAGAATGAACTTGTACTGTGCCAGTATTTTATAGAATTTTCCATCATCCATGGCAGTTGGATTTCTGAGATGCTGAGGAAGGTCTCTGTTATGCAGACATTCCCCATAAGAGTCTACTTCAATGTGGCACATCAGCTCACGCACATAGCTATCCCGGTCAGAAGGTGGGTTGCAGTCAGACTGCACATATACAAGTGGTGCAAGCCTCTTCCTCAGGCTATTCTTCATCTGCAATGGGATCATGTACCTCAATGACTTCAGGACCTCTATGCCCTCAAGGTACTGAGTGGTCAGTGGCAGGTGAGAATGGCGGCTAAAGGTTGCAGTGTGATTGAATAAGGTGATGGTTGGCTCGTGGAAAAGTTTGTAGTTGTTTTTTGGTGACTCTTCATGGAAAAGGGCCCAATCATGGTACTCTTTACGAGGGAGAGGTAAGCTGCCTATACTGAAGTCAGTACCTAGACAAAAACAAAGAGTGTTTAGTCTGCCCCTAGCCATGATGCAACACCAACTACAATGACACAGAAGTCTAGTTTTAATTTAATATCAGCCCTATACCTATCACATTTATGACATCATAAGGCACTATGGCAAAGAGAGGAATTCATGCAAAGATAGAGGAGTGTTAGAATGTAGAGAATCAGGATCAGCAGTTAATACTAGAAATGGTTTCCTTTCAGGTCATATTAGTTTAAAGGCCTCTCATTTCAAAGGCTCACTAAGAATTTTGTATTTTAGTGCACTGAAATGAGACTAATAAGATGCTTAATACTCCCCTGGTTCTGCAAATAGAGGAACAGATGGTATTTCCTCTATCTATGATGTGAAGGAAATGGTTACTGCAGGGCTCAATTTGGTTCTCATAGCAAAACAACAAAAAGGATGCTAAAAAAAATTACAAGGATGACTTCAACCTTGGAAAGAGATTGTACTATGGAGACTTTGGAAGACCATTTATATAGTTATCAAAGAGAGAATTAAGAGGTGACGTATCACAGATGCCAGATAGATACCAGACACATAAAGAAGTAGCTTCTGGCAGAAGCCAGTTCCTCAAAATAATGCCAATAGTAGAAGAACCAGTCTAAACTTTAAAAACAGACTACTGCAGCTGCTTGCACCTTACTGTGAGGACAGGGAACCTCCAGAAAAACTTAGGAAAACTGTGGTGGAAGCTTTAAGACAAACCTAGAAGCCTTTTTGCAAAGGCTAGTCTGTGCAAAACTGAATTCAACATACCAGCGTGTGACCCTTGCTCTCCCTTCAGTAGCCCTGCACACAACCAGCCTTACTGCAGATAAAAGGCAAAGCTGATGAATCCCTGTCAAGATACCTTCTCACTGTTTTATAACTATATCTGTTCTTCACTTAAGTACAAGCACTGAATATATAAAACCTTTAACTGGTATTGTCAAGCAAGGGAAGCCCATAAACTGAAACAAACATTGAACAGCTGGTTTAGAAAACACCACAAATTCCTTCTCTTTGGATAAGCTATTTTACCATCCAGTCACACTTGTAACTTTTCAGTCTCTGTTCTACCCTCAACCTCAAACCACCGATGGGAAAAAAGAGGGAGTTAGTAAAAGCCTAACACAGAATTTTGATCTAAAACCTAATATACAAAGAAGGAAAAAACAAAATCCCAGTGTTCTTTGTGGCTCCACAAACTTGCCAAGATGATTTCAAGAATGACCTTGTAAAACCAACTTGAGACTTCCCTACTGCAGCGAAGACAAAGGTTAGCTGCAACTAACATAAAAACTTCCTATACAGCAAGATCCTTAAAGAGCATCAGGTGAAGTTTTTTTTAAGGGCACTAAGTTTCTGACTTTTCTTCTACTGAAGAGTGCTGACAAGCCTTCAACACTAAAAGGATGAGGGGCTGTGCCACTCACTGAAAAAATGTTATTTGCTGCCTCTGGTTTTGATATCTTATAGTGATATAAGAAGGTAAGGAAACTGAAGGTTAATCAGATTCTCACAAGGAAGGTAATAAGGCCTGTCTGGTTTTGAAAACACTTTGTTCTAAGTGATGCCCAGAAGAGAAGCAGCAGTGCATACAGACAATAGTGAAAAGCTGTGGATTGAAACCATAGCACTTCAGCTCTGACTCTTCCAAGGCTGCTCCCTCTTTAAGGTAATATTGTGAGGAAGAAGTAAGGAAAATGCAGAAAAGAATGAGACAAGGAAAGGGATGAGAGAGAGAGAAAAATGCAACACATAAATCTTACTAAAAAAGGAGAGAAATATGCAAAGGGAAACTTAAGGAAGAATGCACTATAGATCAGAGCACATCAGAATGACTGATTCTAATATAACAATCTCAGTCCAGCAAGAAGACAACAAGCTTTTAAGGACTAAAGAAAAGATTAACATCAGCATGCTCCATACCCCATAAGATGAAGAAAATAAAGGAGCTTATGAGAGGATAAAGAAAGAACACCATGAATTACGAGCAATTTCAACTTCCAAACTATTAATTAGGAAATCTTAGATATGTTAAAGACAAAGATAGTGCCAGAATTTCTGCATCTTAGGAGACATCCTTCATTCAGGTTTTCCACTCCAAGGACTCAACACTCCAGCACAGAAAAGCTGGACACCCTGCTTCCTTAGGAACAACACCCCCAAGGTTCTGACAGCATGGCACCAGATCCAGCTCATACTGACTCGGTTGCACTGGTAGCTCACACTACACACAAAACTCTATGATGTAACACTGAAAAGGCAGAGTTGGAAATTCCTCCCAAAAGCAGACTAAATCTAGCAAGTGGGTGCCACATCTCACTTACAAACAGGAGATTATGGCTCTTGATAAAGTCATCACCTACACCTAGAACCATCCTGGGCCAGGACAGTAAGTGAAAAAAAGCTGCAGAAAAGAAGGCAATCCTAGCAAAGCAGTTCTCCTGAAAAACATCTGTATCCCATATTTTTGCATAATATTTTCCCTAAGCTTTGGATCACTCTTCTCTTGAATAGCTCACTGACAAAACATTAGCAGAAAGTGCCCAGATCCAACTTTAGCATGAAGATGCAGATGTTCAAGTTTTCACTCAGCAGGCTGTTTAGATGGAAATTCTGGAACACCAAAACCTCTCTTTTTACAGGCCCACAGCTCAGTCCATCAAGGTCAGTGTGTTTGTAGCTTTTTTTTTTTTTACCTTCAGTACCATCTATGACCTTTGTCTCTGCAGGTGTTAGTTGTGACATCATTTATTGTGGTTTAAAAATAAGTAACATATTTGCATATTTTGACATTTGTCTTTACACAGTTCATAGCCATCATCACTAGAAAAAGAAAAAAACTCCAGTCTTTTGCCCAGTATAGATAGTCTTTTAAAAATAAGTAATCAAACCATGACCACAAGTCTGCTAAAAATGAGCAGTAATAGTCCTTCTAATGCTGAAACAAACAAACAGAATTACTAGCAGAGACAAAAAAACACTAGACTTCACAGCTTTCACATGATGCAAACCCAGCTTTCATTGTCTTTAATTGGGTCAGCCTCTCATTCCTTCGCTGGTATTCATTCACTTTCATGCCTGACCACTGTATTATCAACTGAAAAAGCTGAACGACTTGGGGCTCTGAAAAGATTAGTGGCAAGAATTTTTTGGTTCACTGTTCACCAAACTAAAGGCCATTCTTTCTTATACTCCCAGTTCACCTGTATCCTGACTGAGTGAATGAGATTCAGGAATCTGTTCTATTTTGATCTGTTTCTAGCTGAAGGAGCTGAACATGTCACGGAAAAGCATTTGGCTTTATTTTTCCACCTAAAATTCACTTTTTCTCTGAAAAGTAACTGCTGAAAGAAAAGGAAAAAAATTAACAAAATGCCTAGTTTTAAAAGTTGCATCTTTTGAGTTTAGTAGGCTCGCTTAATAGTACACGTCGTGGGAAGTTTCCAAGGTGGCAGAGGCAGAGCAGCTCAAAAGTTTGTACTCACTGCTGCTTCCTGTGCAGAATCAGTAAGTTTTTTCTCTACTTTCTATTTAGAGTCTGCTCTCAGCACATGAAGTACGGGAGTTGCACAGTTACCAGCGAGGGCATTATTTTAAGACAAAAGACTTGCACAAATGCAACAAAGGCCCTGCAGAACCTCTGCTAGGGGTGACAAGCTAGAAGACTGGAAAAAACTGGCTTGATCTCAGACTGTCTTTTCATTGCCTGGCAACTACAGGAAATTATCTTTTTTTTACCATAAACAGGAAGCACATGTGATTGGAAAGCAGCATGAGACAAGGCAACAGTCATCCCACAGACATGCACAGTGACTTTTCAGGGTAATTTCACAGAGAATGTGCATCTCTGGATCTCCACTGATGGCATTCAACACCAGAAAAAGTTTACCACAATGACCTGTTTCCATTTCCTGCTCTCAGTGACTGCTGCCTAGAGTATTTAATCTCTAAAGGAAAATAATGGGGCAGGAGGGTAAGGCCCTTTTACTTCTTTAAAATAAATAGATCCTTACCATAGAACAGAAATGCTCTTGTCATCCAATTATGCTGGTAGGTCTTGTTGATGGTAAAGAAGCAAACATCCTCTCCACAGTGACCCAATCTTCCTGTCTCTCCAGTCAGGGAAGACCACCAAAGTAGGACCGGATAGTGATTGACATCAGAATCGGTCTTGAAACTGCCATAAATCTCCTGCTTCTTAAACTGAAAAGCACGTCTCTCCACAGGCTCTAAAAGGCCACCGTGTAAACTGGAGATTACTGCCACCTTATTCTCTGAACTGTCCAGTTCAGTGATAACCTTCAGAGAAATAAACATACATATCACAGTACATCAGTGTCATTAGCCTGTCTCCTTGACAAATCACAGTTTAAGCATCAATCATAAACTAAGTCTGCATGTGAAGTTTCTGTCAAGCAAAGTGGGTGCATTTCACTGACCACAGCCACCATCCAGGTGATCTTCTGTCAGAACAGCAAAAGCTTGAATTCGAATTTGCAAGGAGGAGGCAGGAAACACATTTCTATACTAAGATAAGGTCACATTACATATGATTTACCAACACAACTTCTTCTGCTTCCTCCTTGGAAAAGCACAAAACAGAAAACAGCCATTCAGGAGCCAGCTTTCTTCTGGAAATTTGCTGTACAAAAAACCTGTGAAGTTTTCATGTCTTTGTGTAGCCATCTGTACTCACCCTTATTAATTTTTAAATCACTGACTGAATAAACTAGGTGCAGAGAGCACACAACCTCATGGCTAGTTAGAGTAGAAAAATCCCATCTGTATGCAAAGAAGTGAAAGACCTACCAGGCTGAACCATCATTTACTAATATGAACTACGAGGAACCTAAAAAACTCTCTACGCACAGCCGAAGCTTCTAACACTGGTCACCATCAGCCATGAGACAGAAGTCACCAGAAAATATGGGGAACTTCTCATGCCCATGAAGCCACCACTCTTTTCTACAGGTAGTATCTACCCTAAAAGTTTTCTGAGGCTGAGCTGTCTGTTGAGCAAAGTGACAGAAATCGTTCCATTAGGTATTGCCACAAGATACATAGATCTTAATTTTAGTGGGGCAAAGACCTTCCTGCTATCATGCAAATGGTTTTTTGCATTTACAGCTTCACGGGCAGTACATAAAGCCATGCCAGGAGCAGCTGCAAGAATGATGGAGGAACTCAAACCCACCAGGCAGCTTTGGCCAAAGCACTTTCCTTTGTCGGATGGCTCTGAAGGAGGATACTGGAAAGCAGGAGAGTGTTGTTTATATTAAGTTGTTTGAAAACACTTATCTTCCCTGGTAGCTTTACTGCATGCATTCATGTTAATGTTTGCTGTGTCATTAGCTCTCACTGTGTAGCAAAATGCACTGATTGTAGCTAGACTAAATAGGCTCTATGCAACACAGAAGGCTGTGTAAAGTGCAGCTGTACAGAAAAAAAAAAACAGAAAGCACTCCTACATTGGTGAGTGGAAAAGATATTAGCTGAAAAAAGATTCATATGGTTAATAGATTGATACAACTGCAACAAAATATTTCAAATAAATCTATAACTATCTCATGTCCAGGTTTCTCCAGGAACATGCTCCTTCTCTGCTTCCAAATTTTGCCCTGGCAGAACTTAAGGAGTCTCTATTATTTGTGCAGAATTTTTAGTATCTCTCTCTGAATTCCTGGGGGTTGATACAACCCAACTATACTGACAGCTCATGTCCAGCACCAGGGCAACAATTGTCTCCATCCACTGAACACTCCCAGATGAAAATCACAGCCAGGCACAGGGAAGTTCTAACCAACTCAAAACTGCTTAGCTGTGGAGGTGCAACAGAGTCACAAACCTTCCCAATAAAGCTCCTAAAGACCTCATAGCATTGCTCCTAGGCTAGGGCAGCCACATCACCTTTGGACGCCTTGTTCAGCAGAACAGAACTGAAAGTGACCATTCAGTGTCAGTGATTGCCTCCAAGAAATAGCTGGAGTAGGCAGCTGGCCTGGAAGACCTTCAGATGTCCTCCTGCTGGCTTCAATGGAAGTCACCTATGGTACTGGTCTGAACCACAGTCTCTGTTCTGAGCACAGCTAAAACAGAAAAGCACCTCTGGGGCAGATCCTGGCCCTCTCATGACCGAAGTCTCCTACAGTCCCATGACTGACAGACAAGGCTGCTTCCATTTGTCTAGTAGTTGTTCTCTTTTAATGTAAATCTAGGGTAACCTGCACTAGCCACAAATTAATATGCCTCATCACTGATTTTTCTGTCATGCATTTTTTTACTGACCAGCTACTAGACTTCCCAACACCAAGAATGGCTTTTGAGTCAGGGATTGATGGCAGATTTCTATCACCACTTAGTCATGTGCTCAGATTCTCTGGTCTTTCTGCCACATTAGTATGAAATGGATCCAGGCTTGCCTCTCTGCCTAGTGACTGCAAACACATGAACAGAGAAGGCAATGCTGGATGGAGGCAATACAACATGTCATGGTATGGTACACCACTCCTGAGAAACTCCTCCAGGAGCCGAGGTGTTATGCAAGAAAGGTGTTCTCTGTGTAACATCATTTCTGGAATCGGCTGTTACCACCCGTCAATGCTGCTGACAGAGTTTCTTTAACACTCCTCTTAAAGCACAGACTTGTATGGAAAACTTCTATAACCTTCAATGCTCTCTCTTATCTATCAGAATTGTGTCATACTTTGAGAGCAATCTCATGCATACCCCACCCTTGTACCTGGAGTGTCACCACAAGGAAAAAGGCAATTGCAAAGCAGAAGCAAGATGCCAACAGTTTCTTCTTCCTCATCCTAATCATGCTGCACTGCCTGGTCTGACAGAGAAGTAAGAATTAGGCCAGCTTGTCTAAAATCTTCTGCCTTTGCTGCAGGGCTTTCCCACTCCATCCTTGCTCCTCTTCATGGTGACTGCTGCTGAAAAAGAGTACAGCATAAATAAAGACCAGTCCTCAAGATCAGTGTCTAGCTTGATGTCTACCCATAGTTTTCTGTAGGTAAGACAGCCACATTTTGAGTCAGATATCCAGAAAGCAGGCTGTACAAAGCACCACTCTCATGCACAGCCGCAGTCATCTACATCTACTCTCCCTCTGGACTTGAGCATCTTCTCTAAACAGGGTCACATCCCCTCATCCTTGCAGTCAGCACAGAGAAACTCTGGTGGGCCAGGTTCAATCCCATGTGGGAAGGCCAGCTGTTTCCCCAAGTTCCAGATGGAAAACTGTGCTGCTTTTCAGCAAACTCACAAATAGATGAGTGATGAAATACTTTCCTTCCTGAAAATCCTCCTGGAGAAGATACACAACTATCTGGCCATGGAACTTACCACATTGTAAACTTCGGGGAATTTTGTTCACCAGCCTATCTAGCTCAATGCATAAAGAAAGTAACCATAGAGCACACATACAAACTGTTTTAGTTTTAAGGATGATGACAGAGCCAAGTGCCGTTAAGTCAGACAGCAAGGGCTGGCAGCTGACGGTGAGCAGTACGAGTCTGCCATGCTCCGGATCATTTGTGCCCCTTCAGTGAGTGCAGCTTCTTTTTATTTTGTTAGAGGTCTAAAAGCAGTGGGTACCAAGAAGCCACAGTACCCAAAGAGGGTACTTTCAGCATGGAAAGCTGTGACTCTTCAGGTTATTGGTAGTGTTTCAAGGGAGGCACAAGTCAGGCTGAGCATCACATTCAAGGGGAGGTTCAGGTTAGATATTAGGAAATGTTTCTTTC
>BJBW01000798.1:133352-225639 GCA_004320125.1 Scolopax mira | reverse complement strand
ACAGACATGCTTGACAGTCCAAGGACCAGCCCCAGCATGTAATGAGGCGCTTCTACATGTCTCTGTAGGCTCCTGAACATTGTCTTCTGATGAGGTCCAAGTGGGACTATTCTTCAGGATAGAGCGACAGGAACTGAGATACATGGTTAATGTAAAATAACGTAGCTGGGAGGACTGCCAGTGGAGCACCATTTGAAAAGCCATCTCCAAATACTGAAGGATGTGTCCACCCTGTAGTGCAGAGGTTTGATTAAACCTCATATATATAGCTGAGCTTTTTTAAACTAGGTCAGGACAACGAGGAAGTTGCAGTGGTGTGGGCTTTAACCACCAGACAGAGTACCAGTGTGAGGCCATCTATGCAGCACTCTAACACCTTAGCTTGCTTAAATAAGAGGTGGTCCTTACATACATTGCCAGCGTCTGGTTTTTTGGTGTTAATTTCCCTGGTATCTCCCCTTGTATTCACAGGTCTTTCTAACTGATAAGCAGGAGCCAAACTGAGATTGTGAATGATACACCTCCCAGAGTATTAAACGCTCATACTGGCCCTTTCTTGTGTACTGGCTGCAGATCAGCTGGTCCTTACCAGGACTTCTGCCAGTCCGTGATGACCACTAGCTTCAGGCTGATGCCAGCATCTGTGCACAGCTCTTGGAAATGGTCCTGTGGATTCCTTGAATTGAGCACCACAGCCAAGTTGCACAAACCGCGGAGTGGCTGCAATGAGATGCCTGTAGGAAATGCATAAAGGTACACATGTTGTTATCCCTACAAAGCAGTCGGGCAGCCTTAAGTAGTGCATGCATTAAACTGGGGACTGTTGAAGCATGAGCCTGACCCTAGTGTTTCACTTGGTCTGTTGAGGAATCCCTGTGATCTGGGACATGACCCTCTGTAGGATTAGCCTTATCTGATTTGTCCGTAGCTTCTGCATTAGTAGAGAAGACCAATTTCTTTTCTCAGAAACATCTAGGAAGGCTTATATCTTCACTTTTATGCCTGACATCTCTTAAGGGAAAAAACCAGTCTTTCAGCTGCCACTTTCAGTGTTCTCATGCAATGCAGGGTTTATTTGGCATGTAATTGGAAATGAAGGATGAGAATGTAAAAGAAAGGTTAGGCCGAATATAAATGTAGTGTGTCCAGGTACAACAGCAGGCATATTGTAAGCTGATAAATAAAAAATAAAGGTGGGTCAACTCCAAAATGAAAAATCTTGCATCACAGACTTTTTCTGTGGCTTGGTTCCTGGGCTGTCAGTTTTCTTTAAGTCCAAAGTTAACGCAGGAATTTGGTTTGGTGTAAGTGCATTTGAGCCTGAGAGTGCTGGTGTCCCTGAGCTCCTATGTCACTTCCCCCTGGTTATTGCACTACTCTTTTTGCCCTGTTGTGCCTTTATACTCCGTTATAAAGTCTTTTGCAGGCCACTGTAGGCTTCTGTTACTACTTGTGGTAGTTCTACATGAATACCTCAGAAAACAGTTTTGGGAGGGTGTCTTGGGCCATTAACCAAGGCTTATATGAGTGATTACAGGGTGTAGGATGCCCTGTGTTTCAGACACTGAACTGAGACACCTGAAAGGAGCCTCATATTATGAAGAAATTACTCAGTACTGATCTCCAACATTCAAGTCAGAGCTCAGCATCCTAGGCCAGACATTGCAAGTCATCAGTCACCTGTAAAAGTCTTCCCAGCTCCCAACCACCTCTCCAAACACAGGCAATGTGCTCTGCTTCCTCCTTGTCCCAGGTTTGTTCAGGTTGGCTTCTCTGAAATTGTCGAATGTCTTGTGAATAGGAAGATGGTTTTAATATGCTTTTTCTGTTATCCTATAGTAAAAGACAGAAGAGGTTTTGTGATTATGGGGAGATACTTGGTGACATCAAAATTCTGCCTGGAGTTTTGTGTGGTCTTTAAGTGGCACAAATACTTTGCAATCTCCTCTGTGAAATGAAATTAGATCTTACATTTCACTGAGCTTTAACAAGTAATTTGTGGAAAAACTGAAACAAGATACTTTACTGTTTGCTTTATTTAATCTGAATAGAAATTCTTTAATTCTTTCAACTAAAAACCAAAATTAATTTCCCTACTTGGACATTCCACCACATGGAGTAGTGGTTGTGATCCTCATTCTCTTTCATGGACAAAGAGCAGAAAGGAGTATATGCCTCCTTCCTTCTGCTCACTCCCCAGGAAAATGCTTCCTTGCATGTGACACGCAGAGCGGACCAAGGATCAGGCCCACAGGAGGAGTGTAGGGGCATCTGGTTCCTAAGGATGGAAACTCATGGAAACATATGGAAAACTCAGTTTGTTCTGACATGGTTTTCTGACTCATTGGTTTGAGGAAATACATTTTCTTCTCTCCTTTTTTTCCTTCTTCATTTTGGGACAAAATCAGAAGTTGAAATGCTGGGATCTTCTGTTCCATAGAGACTTTAAATCACTTGTAGTTGTACTGCATACTAATAAATGCTGAAACAGTTTGCAAACAAATTGGAGAAAAGCTATGAGGATCATACGCACAAACTCAATTGACATGATTAATGGGCTACTGTCTGTACCAAAACATAAGGCACAAAATCATAAACCAACAATGATTTAAAAAGTCCTGTGTATTGTATTGGATAGCTTAAAAGTATTAGAAGGCCAGAATTAAGATCAGAAGTGTCCTGACAAAAGTGTTAAAGTGAATCTGACAGGTTGATTAACGTATTTGAAGTGTTTGTAGAAGAGCAGAATGTGGAAAGAGAAATTTTGAGAAAATAGAGAAACATGTTGGGTACACCAGGACAGGCTGCATTCTAGCACTAAATGGGGTGTACTTCTTCCTATGCATTTTGTAATAAAGATGCGTATAAAAAAACCTCCAGGTACATTCAATGTGGAGAACATCTTCTAGTGTTGGATACAGTGTTTCATAGAAACCCTAATTCTGTAAATTATTTTAAATATGTGGCTTTTAGACAAATGTTTAGGATTTTTTGAAATTGATGGAGCCTCACATTGTGTCTAGATTGAAATAAGCATTTAACTACTTTCCAGCAAGGAAGAAACGAAACTTTAAAAAATTTACTTTTGAAAGTGTAGGTTACGAAACAATATTTTAAAAGTTACCAAAGAAGGATATGTGACAAAACCTTGAGGATTGAGAGTGTGTTAGTCCTGCCATGTTTTGCTAATTACATCTGTGTTGCTTTACTGACAAAGAAACAGAAATCATTTCCTAAATATATATGAATATATACAGAATAATATATATATATATATAAAAATATATAGAATAAAATACATATATATATATAGGAATATATATAAAATATAATAGAAAATATTTTGTCATTTTACACATTTTGCTTTTGGGTTTGCTTATCTGTCTGATACTTTTATGGATTCCAGGACCCCCAGCCAGTGAAATACTGGTATAATTAGGAAACTGGCATTTACCTAATGTTTTTCATTATTTGATATTTTATGCTAGAATGCAGTTAGGTATATAGTGAAGAAAAGCAATTGCTTACTTGTGTGATTACATGTGCTGTTAAGGTTTCTTGGATGTGGACAGTTTACTTGGCCATTTAAAATATAGATTGATAAGTTTTTAAGTTTGAATATCTATTCTATTTATTTAGCCTGAGCTCTTATACAACAGAAGAGATAGAGGAGTAAGTGTATAGTCTTATGTTGTGGCGTGTATTGATCTACACTGGGTTCAGTAGTCAGAACTGGATTTGATAATCAAATAGTAATTTTTTTTTAAGTCTTATAAGCAAAGGCAATATAGCATTTCAGCTTCATGCATACCTTAAGAATGCATTCCTCTTTTTATCCCTGTGAAAGATTAGAAATGAGACCAGATGTGAAGGTTGTTTTTTTGAAGACCTCACCCAGAAGTTATTCCAAGACCATGATATATTTGCATGTTTTTAGTTAACATAGTTGGGGTTTGGTTTTTGGTTTGGTTTTTTTTTCCCCATTTTTTTTTCTGGAGAGGACAGAAAATGACACTTCAGTACTACAAAATATATATTGTAAAGAAGGCACAGTGTTTGTTATGCTTAAAATTAAATTTCAAACTATCGCTCCCCAAAAAGTGTACAAGGAGATATACCATGAAACTGTAAGGCTCAGCATTTTAAATTTAAAAAAAACCAAAACAAACAACAAACAACAGAACAACAAACAAACATCATTTTACCCAGCTAGTCTCTGGAACTTAATGATATACTATTTGACTGAGGTGAATGAAGGACAGATTTTCAAAAAAGAAAAACAAAAGGAACACAGAAATGGAGTGTGCACCACTTATATGAGACATCAGGAATACACACTACTGCAATGCTAGAGATAGGAGTTCAGAAAGAAATCCTACAAATCTGGGTGAGGCATGAACTCTCATGCTTAAAAAAAAAATCCCCCTCCCCTCCTTCCCCAACAGCAAAATCCATGCCACGCCAACTCAGCCTTAACTCAGCCTTAACTCAGCCTTAACTCAGCCTTAACTCAGCCTTATCCTGAGGGAGAGGAGCAGTTCTCCTGTCCAGAGAGGACAAATGTCTTCCTCATCGTACTGTGTTACTTGCAGAATTTTTTGTCATAACTAGCAAGAGAAAAGGGTCTCAATAAAGAAAGTTTAGTTTTATGCAAATAAAAGGCTTCAGATAAGGTTTGACATTTTCCTGAAACTATTAATCAAATTTGGACTTGAAGAAAATGGATGATTGCAGCTGAATTATTTTCATGTTTATAAATCTTATATAATCCCATTTTATTTTGCATCTGTCACTTCAGGTTACATTCTTGAATAAACGCAAACTTGTGAGTCCAGGTTAATCCTTGGAGTAAACTGTATCCAAACAAACAGGCTTCATATTTGAGTATAGTTGGATTTGTGAGTTTGATCATGGCTTTGATTATGATTTTAAAAGGATCTGTTGATCTACGAGATCTGATTTGAAAGATTGGTATATAATGGGTTACTATTTCATTGATATAAAACAAAAGCTTTGTTTCATACAATAATTTGAGAAATGGCAAAATCTTGTTGTGGAAAAAGACATTTATTCTATTAATTGCTTTGTGGGGTTCACATTGAACAAATGGGAGACTTTTCTTCAAGTGTTACAGCCTGAGATGAATGGCTGTGAGTGTGCAGAACATTTTACAGGATCTGCTTCTTAATTATATTAACATGTGTCTCACTTGTAAATGATGCTATTGACTACTTAACTTCTATCTCTGCCTCCAGTTTGGTGAAAGGTGGAAAGTCTTCTTTCCCATGGAACTGTGTAAAAATGCCTTTTTGTGTTGCGTTTCTTGGAGCTGAACATTCAAATAGTGTTCTTGAATGGTTTTTATTACTAGAATGATCATAACTACGGTTGGATTCACAAAGTGAATTCCATTGTCCCAAAAGCACAGAGGACAGGCTGGTGCTGGGAGCAGCTGTTGGAGGATTTGCGCTGCCTGGGTGGTGTTCCCAGCTCAGTGACCTTGAGCAGAATCACTGAACCACTCTGTGATACTTGTGGTGACTATCAAGTTATGGTACCTAACTCCCAGGCCTATGGAGCTTGCTTAATTAATGAGTTGGTAATGTGCTTTGAGATCTGTTGATCTGACCTTTCAGCTTGTACTATCAAAGCAGTTGTCCCTGTCCTTATCTATGTGCAAATTGATTACAGCTGTTTCCTCTTGCTCTTTCCTAACCATGTCATCTCAAGTTCATTCGCTGTGTTTCTGCTTGACTTGTCTGTCTCGACACCTTTTCTGACCACTTTATTCCTCTACTGCTTTTGCTTTCTCCACTGTATTAAGCACAGGCATCTTTATTGTTACCCAAATAGCTGCTGAATCTCACTGACCTTTCAGGTTTAATTTCTTATCACAAAATAACCCCTAACTGTTTGTTCTGAGAATGTGCAGCATATTTCTTCCTACAAGCATCTTGATTTTTGTCATGCTGTCCCTCATACTTTGGAAGATTACTTTGTGCAAGTCTCCCTGCGTGCTGCCCAGTTCCTCCCTCCTATCCTTTCCCTTTTGTCCTCTCCTAGGGATCAGTTCAGGAAAATGCTATGTCACCATCTTTAAAACTTACCAGATTTATGCATGGCAGTTGGTGCACTGATTTCAGAGTTGCGTGTTTGATAAAGAACTTAGCAGTAAGATATTCAACCTGTTATAAACTTTAGCCCTTAAATCCTCAGTGGAAAACCTAACCTGGTTAGGATCTTGTGTTTGCTTTGCTAAACCATTGGTTAGCCGGGTGTTGGTATTACTAAATATTGCAATTGTAGTTCCTTCACCCCCAACAAGTTGTAGCATAAGGAAAAAATTACTTAGAACTAAAACTGTGATCATCTTCAGTTCCAACTGTGGAATCGGGATTTTTCTCTTAGTAAGCAGAATAAGACAAAGAATAGTTTTCCAAGGCTTGTTACGTATTTTTTGTGTGTGTGTATATATATGTATACAAGCCTCTGTGAAAATATATTAATGGCAAGAAATCTTTCAAAGGTTTATCTTCAAATAATAACTACAATGAATAAAATGTTCTTGAAAAATAGGAAGTTATTTAGAAAGGGCATTTTTATGCAGAACAGCTCAAGTCATACTACTTGTGACGCTACAACTTTTATCAAGGCAAAGCCTTAATTGTTTGCCTTGTAAGGAACTCAGCACACAATCATTTGGCCTGTAAAGGTAAGTCCTTTGATTCCGATGACAGACCCACTGCTTAAAGGAGAACCACTCAAAGGGGCTTTTTGGCAGGATCCTCGTTTTATAGCCTCTTCAGATCTGAACTGTGGTCATCTATTGGTCCTGGTCACATAGCTTTCATTGCTTGAGGTGTCTCCTAGATAGGTTCATTGACTGAAGTCTCTAGGGCTTGGGCATCTGGGGTATGTGGCTGGGTATTGTTTGTGTATATGTACCAGAAGCTCACGAGTTTTCTGCCAAACAAGCCTGTTACAGTGCTTGTTAGCCCTGTACAGTGCTGTTAGATCCATGGTGGGGGAACAGTGGTAGTGCTCTTGCCATAATGGTGAAGCCCAGCTGGCAGAATGTGAGAAGTAAAAGTATCTATAAAACATTTATGAGACTTTGTGGTAAAAGTTGCTTGGTTACAATACATTCTGCTTGTCATTCCACAATGAGAAAACAAGGCTGATAAAACCATATCCTGAAATCAATGTCCATACTAATGTGTATGCCCATATAAGTTATTTTTTAATACAGCAAAAGATAAAGAAAGGTGAGATCCTGCACATTAGTACTGATGAGGTTGACAGACATCCCAGTTTTTTCTGAGAAACATAGGTCATTAAATTGAGGAAAATACAAACCTATACTTCTACTTTTTCATTCTGATACTATTACCCTTTCATGTCCTAACAGAAATTACTAGATTTGCCTTTGGCTGTTGTTGAGGTCTTAAAGCCAAGTGTCTTGAATTAATTCTGCCCATGCTGTCTAGTGGGGCAGGGTGATGGTCTGAACAAGATTTGTGCCCTGTGCTTCAGAATCAGATTGTCTTCTGGGCCTCAGCCAGCTAGAAATTTTCTGGAAGGTCTGTGGACCGTCAAGGAGCTGACCTTGAGCCATAAGTTGCCAGCTGCCATAATATAGATGCTGTCATAAGTGACCAAAGTGACAGCTAAGAACTGAGCAGATATTTTCCAGGTGTATGCAATGCTGACTTTTAGTATGTTATTTCATTTATTTTAGGAGTAGTTTACAGAATGAAGTCACTCATTCTGGCTGAGGGAACCTTGAGCGTCTCTAGGGAAACCTGTGAAGATCAGGTGGAACCCATACAGGTGTAGAAAGCTGCTTAACTTAGGGAAAAACCTTCTTTTAGACCATGACAGAGTTTTCAGTGATTTTCAGAGCCTCACTGATGCTTTGACCACACTTTAGTGGATGAATGTACACAGGGCCTGGTGAGTCTGCCTGTCTTCACAGACAGACCAGAACTGTCTCATATCTAAGGCTGTAAAGACTCTTATGCTCATACCTGCAAGCCTAGATTGCTTCTGTTACCATCCCATTTAGCAATATGTAAGGGGTTACAAACAATATATTGAGGGGTAACAAGTGAAATGGCTCATATTTATTGACAGAAATAGACTGCCATCCAAATTAATTTAGTTTGTTGAGAATTGGCCTGAGCTACAGAATATAAGTAATAAGACTTGAGACAAGGAGCACAAAACTGTAAATTAACTGGTCTTTAAGGTGGAGACTGAAATGAATCCAGCAGAAATTATTATTTCGGATTTATTGGACTCAATGAAATGAAACCCAATACTAATACAAATAAGTGCCTAAGTGCCTGAACTGTTGAAAAAAAAAAAAAAAGGCAGACCTGATTTACAGGATATGAAACTAGATGTATAACTAGTCATTTTAGGAAAAAAATAAGTGGAAGGTTAAACAAGAAACTGGAAATGGGGTTACCTAGAGCATCAAGGTCTTTTTCTGCTGAGACCCACTTCCATAACAAGTACTAATGAAGAATGAGAATTTTTTTTACTAAGGGCAATTGTAGCTGGGAAAGCATTAGTTTTTACAGACGTGAAAATAAGCTAAAAGAGCTGAAAATGTCAAGTGGTATTGTAAGTAGTCAAGAGTGGCCCAACTCAGAGAGAGGGGAAAAATGGCATATCAACAAAAAAAGAAACAGTTTAAGCAATCTGGACTTGCTTTCAAGTGGCCAGATTGTACTTCCTAAATAATTGCTGTGGGATTGGGCTGTGTTTGATTTAATTGGTAACGTGTGTTGAAGCCAGAGCTGAACGAACTATTTACAGCGAATAATTTATTTGATCAATGTTGTCCTCTTTTCTGTTCATGAATTATCCACAAACAGGTTTTTTCCCCACTAATTTGTTCATTATTCAAAATTGCTCAGCAAATGCTTTGTGTGAGTGCCTTTTTGGGTCTTTTTTCTCTCTTTCTTTGGAACATGGTGGTTATACAAGGAAGATTTTTACAGTGGGACTCAAGAAACCTGAATGTTTTTTAATAGCATGCTTTTGACTGAGGGGAAATTAATCCATTTTCTATGGGTTATTTTCTATATTTGCTGAAAATGTGAATAGTGCAACAGCTTTTCCTTCTTCTTCATAGGATTTTAGGCCAGAAGGGACTATTAGATCATCTACTCTAATCTTTTTTATGATGCAGATATAGTAGGAACTCATCTAATTTCTCCCATACTGAGTGCAATAATTTGTGCTTAACTAAAGCAGATTGGAACTTTATTTTAAAGCTTTTTCAGACAAATAGCTAAAAAGTGCTTTATGAAGGACTTATTATTCTGTTTTCTTCCACAAGCTTGTGTAACTATTTGATGATCTTTATTTTGGTCCTGTTGGACTGTTTGGTGGTGTGAAGTCTGAATCTTTTGACAGCAGGGAGAACTTGAGTGGCTTCACAGCCACGTGAAGTGTTCTCTCACAAACTTCCTATCTGTTTGCCCAGATGTAGCTTTCTCACAAGCACGGTCACAAAGAAAAAAATGGAATGAATATCCAAGAAAGGCAAGCAGTGACCTGTGTGAATGCTGTCAAAGCAAATGTATGCTTTTAGTCAAATTAATGTTTATGAATTCTCCTTGCAGTATTTTCCCAGTGCTAGCCAAGAAAGACACTGTTAAATGTAAATTGTGGTGACAGTAATTTTTTTAAAATTTGGAATAAGCCTTGTTACTCAGGAGTCAGAGTAAGTGCATTTGTCACACAGTATAAGGATGAAAAATGTAGTCAGATGCTGCTTTCCACTGAGTTCAGACTGGAGGCCATATGGGGTATAACATAGCAGAAAAACACACTTCTGGCAAAAAGTGGGGGAAGTTTTGTCCACGCAAGCTTGGTGGAACCGTTTTTGTGAAGTGGAAATACCTAAGCTTCAAAAAAGTACTATTTAATTGGAAAAGCTATTCCCTACAATAGATCAAAATAAAGGATGTCTGCTTTCTCTCAGTGGTGTGCCTGGTTAGATCTTCTGCCAAAACCCCTGCAGCTCTCAAGTTCAAATTATGAGCTATGTCCATGCTGTGGCAGCGTTGTTGTGTACAAGGAAGCTGTCCTTTAAATCTGGCATGAAACTAACTGCCTGGTCAGATGATCACCAGCAGCTCGGTTGCCGCAGTTTGACAGGCGGCCAGGCAGCTAACCCGCTTGCCACCGCTGAACTGCACTAACTGGCTGCTTGCAGGTTTTACATCCATGCTGGAATGGGCTGTGGCAGGCGTGAGGGTAGTTACCACAGCTCAGCTGTCAAGTCAGGTCCCTACAATACCCTGCAATGAGTGAGTGCAGTTCTAACCATCCCGCTTGCCGCCTTATGCAGCCAACGCGCCTTCACCTGTAAAGATCACTGCAGCCTTTAGTGGTCTTATCCTTGCCCCATGCCTTTGACAAGTGGCAGTGCAGTTGGCCTCATCTTGCAGGTGGACAGTCAGTGCCCAGTGAGCACGTGCAAGCTTTGAAAACAAATTTGGCTCCCTAAATTCCCTTTGTTCCTCTCAGATCAAGGCTTAGTAAGTAAGATTTCCATTAGAGCAGGAGGTATGAGTAACTTCAGAAACATCCATGTGATGGCTGGATTCATCTTGTCTACCTTTAGCAGTTTAAAAGATGTTGAGCCTGAACAGAAGAAGTATCTCTCCTTTGCTCGTGGAGGACAATCCATCCAACTGTTTCAGAATGTACTGAAGGCTTGTCTCATCCCCAGTCTGCTGGAGGGGGCCTGGTTTTCTCCACTGACTTTTAAGTAGAACTAAATGAATAGATTAGATTACACACTCGACTTTTAGACTGCTAAAATGAAGTGAGATGAATGTCACCCCAAATTATTTGCCTCAGAATGGCTGTGATAAAGCAGCTGCACCTGATGCATTAACAAGTAGCCATGCTTTTTCTCTGTCAGCTGAAGAAATGATCACTTACCACTTTTTCCTAAGCAAGCAGAAAGGTCTGTAACATACTGGAATGTCAGTAAAAAGGTGCTTTATAATTCTCAAGGTCTGGCTTTCTGTGGGTATTCTTGAATAGTATGGTGAATCTTTCAGTTCTTAAGGGCATGACATTGTATAGCGATTGAATAAGGGACACCCACCCTATCTTATCTGCATCTGAGTGAAATATCAATTCAAATTATTGTGAGCAGGCCAAGATCTAGTCTGATCTGTACATGAGCGGGACAATGATTGCTTGAATCACGGGTTACTTTTTCCTTTGCTAAATCAAGTGTTTTGGCAATCAAGGCAATATTCTGCCAAGGGAAGCGAGTGACACTGCATTTGGGAATATTCTCCATATTGGTTGGAATGGATGCACAAACAGTTCTTTATATGGTCTGTGGCCCTTCTATTTTTTGTGGTCTTTGCTGTTAGAAGGTACAGCATCTCTGGGGAGAGTGGTAGGAAGTCACTACATACCTTCAGGTGAGGTGCCCTCAGGTGATGAGCCATGTATGATAATTTATGGAACATAGTCCTTGTAATATTTTATACTGCTCAAATGTTCCAGATGATTATAGTCTCCAGATCTGCAGTTAAATTATTATCCTGATCAGAAATTTAATTGCTCTCACTTGTCTTGTTCTGTATGTGCTTTTGGCAGAATGACAGCACTTTCCATCACTGTATCTCCATCCATTGAGTGATATGAAATATGTCTCTAAAATCAGATGAAAAAATATTAATGGGGGTTATGTTGCCTGATAAAGTGCTTTGTTGCTCTTTTCTGATCTGATGGTAGTACAAAGTGCACTTTAAATATTTAATATTGTTCTTAGAACAAATTGTGAATTTTAAAGCTGCAATTTTAAACCTGAGGTAAGAGGAAGTTTGATCTGTGTTCAGATCCCAGATGTCTTTTGATAATTTTTCCTTCCTTTTGTGTTTCAGCACAGATTTATAGTTTATAACAAACTCATTGAAGACAAGATAGACAACATGTTTTCCACTGTAGAAGGAGAAATGTTGCTTCACTAGGAATTTTATTTTCTACACGATAAATTGTCTTAGCAAAGCAGGAGTCAAAATCAAAGCTAGACAGACAGTTACAATCTAAACTAGCTGAAGCAGAGAGCAAAAAAACCCACAACACCCTCCATCAAAACAACATTATTCACAGAAACCAGAAAAAACCAAAATATTTGAACTTCTAATATCACCAGATTTTGAAACTGCTGTGAAATTTAGATTTCCTCTTTCAGTAAGTTAGAAGCTGTTCTAAGGGGCAAGACTGCATGCGTGAAAACTTCTGCTTATTGTAGTATTGAATAGAAGTGGAACGATGCTGATGTTAATTTATGGTTTGAAAAGTCTGAGCTTTTTTGTTTCCAAGGCAGATGAACCATATGTTTTGCAATAAATACTTTTAATTTCAGCAGTGAAGATGATTGTAAGTGTTCAGTTTTGTTGTTGTTTACACAAACATACGACAGAAAGCAAGTGAGATGAAGACAGGATGTATTGTAAAGTCTATTAAACAGCTATAGCACGGGATGCTGAGAGGAATTTTTAAACATGAGAACCTTAAAACAGCAGGTTGAATCATTGTTTTGACTATAGGTGAAGTAAAATTAGGAAGACCTATATATTTAAAAATATCTAGAATGCATATTATATCTAATATATAGAAGTATCTTCAGCTATATATATAGCTCCATAGGTTTAAAAGGAGTAGGTATCTAGGTATCGTTCTCCTGCAATAAGGGTTTGAAAAATAAGCCTTCAAATTGAGATTTCTAAATGGCAGTTTTCCTGCCTAGCACATGGAGAAATTAAGCTGTACATTCAAATGTGGAAATATTCTTGCTGCTTCCTTTGAAAACATCATAGAATATTTTTCCTTTGGGAAATTAATTCTTTGCTTGCCTTTAAATCATGCAGGGACATCCCAGCTTACCTATCTTTGGATGAGTTGGGGCAAGGAATAGGGAAGTTGCAGCTGTGTCAGACAATGACCTGACTGGGCACCAATCTTCTGCCTCTCGGCAGGGCCAGTTGACCCCATACTACTTGAGCTGTATCGTGCCTGGCACCCGGCCTAGGTCTCTCAAAGCAAACCAGGCACATCTGTTGTTTTGTATGACACACAATCCTGAAATAAAATCTGGAGTACAAATCAGACTAATTACTGGGAATATCTGCATAAAAAAAGGCTTTTTGATTTATCTTCAAAAAAGTTCATGCTGTCCAAAAGGGGGAGTCGAATGGTTTTTTTGCATCATAGTAATTTCTATGACCACAAATTGTGTTATTTCAGAGAAACAGACTGTAAATTAATTTTAAATTATAATTTCACACAAAAGGAAGAGGAATTCACACAACTGGGAAGGTGCTGAAGTTCCCAGACATCTTAATTGACCAAAGCAGTGTTAGGCCCTGGAATGTTTTTCTCTGTAATGGTGTCAACAAGGATGCACTTTGAACTGATTAAAACTTTTCCACTCTTGTGGTGGCTTTTTACTGCTGTTTATAATTTGGCCAGTACTTTCTTGCTGTTTTCACAGCTTCAATGGTCTCTTCTTCCTTTAGGTGTTTCCCCTTTCTTCTAGGAAAGCAATAACTAACAGTCATAGAAGTAGGCGAGGATTTCTTTCTCTGCAGTACAGTGCTTACTGCAGTGACTGGGCCAGTCCAGTTTGCTCATCCCTTCACCTGTGTTTTCGAGCTCCTTTGTGCAATTTGATCCCTTCTGACACTTCCCAATGCCTAAATTGGCTTTTCACAGGGTAGCACTTCTCCTTTGTGACTGACAGAGAGATCTGTTGCTGTCAGCATGGATTTTCTCCAGCTGTTTCTCCTGTAGGTACTTCTCTGCTGAGTCCTCTAAATAACACTGGTTTTCAATTCTCTGTTCAGCTTCCTTTTTTCCCTAGAGAATCTCCTTTCCATCTCTGGTCACATTCCATCTGTCTTGCCTCTTTTGCCTATCCTTGTCACCTTCCCAGATTTACTTTAAATTTTGCATTCTTTCTTCCATTTTAAAAACTGCCATTTTCCATTTCCATTGTCCATTTCCAAACTGACATTGCTAATCTGAACGGTTAACATGATGTCCCTTGGTGCACGTGCTTTCTAAACCCTTTCCTGTCTGCACAAAGCCTTCAGTGCAGACCTTCTGAGTAGCTAATTTTTATTTTCTCAAGCTAGATTTTTCTAATGTTAATGTGAACATTGGAAAAGTCTTCTTCTTGATGAGGCTTTTTGACTCATTTTCTAAGCTCATAAACAGGAGGGTGAGAGGGGGAAATTTCTGCTTGACAGAGCCCTTCTACTGAATTTGGAATTGTCAGGGATTTTGACTAGATGATTGTGGTGGGTTGAATCTGGCTGGCTGTTGGATGCCCACCAAAGCTGCTCTGCCACTCCCCCTCCTCAGCTGGACAGAGGGAGAGAAAATATAATGAAAGGCTCATGGGTCAATACAAGGACAGGGAGCAGCTACTCAGCAGCTACTGTCACAGACAAAACAGACTTTACTTCTGGAAAATGAATTTCTTACCAATCTAATGAGAGTAGGCTAATGAGGAATAACACTCCTAAAGCATCTTTCCCCCACCTCCACTTTCTCTTTCTTTTCAGGCTCAGTTTCACTCCCAATTTTTTTTTCTATCTTCTTCCCCTGAGCAGCGCAGGGGGATGGAAAATGGTGGTTTCAGTCAGATCATCACAAGTTGTTTCTGCCACTCCTGCCTCCTCAGTGAGAGGACTCCTCACACTCTTCCCCTGCTCCAGTGTGGGGTCCCTCCCACAGGATACAGTTCTCCTTGAACTTCTCCAACATGAGTCCTTCCACGGAATGCAGACTTTCAGCAACAGACTGTTCCAGCATGGATCCCTCCATGGGGTTGCAACTTCTGCCAGCAAACCTGTTCTAGCATGGCCTCCTCTCTCCACAGGACCTGAAGTCCTACCAGCAGCCTGCTCCAGCACAGACTGTCCATGGGATCACAGCCTCTTTTGGGCGTCCATCTGCTCCAGTTTAGGGTCCTCCACAGGCTGGTGGCTATCTGCTCCACTGTTACCCTCCATGGGCTAAAAGGGAACAGCCTGCCTTACCATGGTCTTCACCATGGGCTGTGGAAGAATCTCTGCTGTGGTGCCTGAAGCACCACAGTTGCTTTAGTAGTTTATCACGCTCCCCTCTCCTGGTTGCTGTTGCACAGGTGTTCCCCCCTGCTCTCCTTCTTGAATGTTATTGCAGAGACATTACCACTGTTGCTGATGGGGCTGGCCTTGGCCAGTGATGGGTCTGTCTTGGAGTCGGCTGGCACTGGCTTTATTGGATGTAGGAGAAGCTTCTAGCAGTTTCTCACAGAAACCACCCCAGTAGCCCATCTACTACCCAAACCTTGTGATGCAAACCTGATACAATCATCAGTCTCATCCTGCTTCCCCAAGTTTAATGAGAAAATTGAAACTGAAATTGTCAACTACAGGACTCCTGTGACTATATATAATATATTCTCTCAGATTTGTAGTATTCTTTCATGGAACAAAGCTTTACTTCATCAACCCAAGAGTTTAAGCTTCTGTTCCAACAATGAGCAAATAAAAAGGGCCCCAAAGTAGTCATTATTATCTTTCTTCTGCTTGAGCCCAAGTTTAGGCTTTTAAAAAATATCTGTCCAACCATGTTGTTGACTGAATTTCAGAAAGAAGATCTGTAAGCAGAGAGGAAAAGAACTTTGTGTTGGGTTGATGGGAGGAGGCACTAAGACTCTTGGATCCAAAACAGTCTAAACAGTGTTAAATTGCATTGTTTCTGGGGAATGATTAATATGTTAAGTCTTGCTGGAACTTGTGTTTTGTAATAAAAGGCAAGTAAAAACAGCCTGCAACTTGTGAGCTGCTTATTATTAACTACATGATTTCTATGGCAGTTCCTATAAATGTTGTAGCTGAAAGAATATGCTTTGGGGAGAACATTGGAAGGACTTAGCTGAAAAGAACTGGAGTATTTTGGTTTTAGAAAGTTATAATGAATACTGACAATTTCTGGAAGAAAAATTGAAATAATCTTAAGGGAAATGAAGCGGAACAAAAACAATGAAAGTTTGCACACAGTACCATATTCCAACAATATAAGTTGGTTTGGGGCCACCTCTGCGAAGAAAGGCAAATCTTACTGGAATAAAGTAACTGGTTGGTATACAATAACATATTAAAAATGTTTAGGAATTTGCACTTAGACTTTAAAATGCACTTCAGGGATCTGAATCTAATTCCTATTATTTTCCTGGATTTAATGGAAGTCTCCGTGGTTTTAGCTCCTTTGCCCTACTAGATTTGGACATGGATTTTTACAGTACCAGAACAGGAGAAGAAAATAGCTGCTATTCAAGCTGATTAAATGTCTCACCACTTTGGCAATTTCTGTCCACAGAGAAAACTGAGGTTTAGCAGCATAACCTTTCCTTAGAGTGCTAAACATGAATAGACTATGGCATTTACCAGGCAGTACATTGCCCAGTACCTGATGATTTGTTCGTGTGGAGTTTGGTATTGGCACTTGTTTTTTGTTCGCATTGATCTTACCGAAGGCAAGGTATTCTGCAAGCAAACTGTTGCAATGGAGTATTGCATTCAAAGTTATGTGATCATTTCATCACCTGTATTGATCTTTATTTATGATCAATATACATTTATTTAGTGTTGTGTTTAATTTACACCTCCAACAGCGAGGCCGATAACTGTGGCAGAATCCTATGGTCTTTCAACCATTAGACTGGCTTTGGAGTGTTGGGCTAATAAAGATAAGGTATAGTTATATCTGCCTAAATATATCTAGGCCCCAATTGAGTGTATAATGTCATCATGGATGGAGTCATGAATAGCCTAACCTAGGTGACATTGTCAGCAATAATGATGAAAATGTCTGAGATTTTCATTGTGGACTGTGTTAGTATAGGTATGTCTCATGGATAGAGGATTTCTGCACTCTTCTTCAGCTAAATTAAAGCTAGAAGTGAAATGACTGCTAGTTGAATACTATATCTGCAATCATAACTATGTAACTGGAGATTATGCAGTAGATTTACCTAAAGGATAAGTTTATTATATTCTTAGCTTTAAGATCTGCAGATTGCAGAATGGAAGTAAGCAGGATACAAGCCTCTTTGTTATGTTTATTGGTTTCCTCTAAGGAAGAAGAGGCAGGATTGAGGAGACAACTTGTCTTATTGTCATTGCCCTGCTTTGATTTCTTTAAGTTACATTGTCACTCTGTGTTTCTTTGTCTTCACTGACCTGTCTGATTAGACAGTAAGATCCCTAGGACAAATCAGTTCCTCGATAATCCTGTGTATTAAGTTTAGGCATGTGATGTCCTAAAGACATTTGGAAGTCAAAGAAAACTGAAAGTTTTCTTAGTTAACTTCAGAAAATTCAGAAATGTTAGTACCTGCCTAGATTTAATCTGTAGGCATGGGGACAGTGAGGAATCTCCAACATAAAACCCATCTCAAGGATTTTAGGCACTTATCCTAATGTAAGGCATATTTTAATCAAAATGGTCATGGCCCCAGACGAATCTAGAGGGTACCCAGATTGTGGTGAAGTGAATCTCTCCTTACCTTAGTGTGAATAATAATTCCAATAGAAATTTAGAAATCTCAAGCCCTCCATTCTGCAAAATGCTGAAATGTGCGTGATGTCTTAAGAAATGCCTGCAGAGCTTTTTGATTAGTAAATTGAAATTATTAGAAGGCGTTTTCTTTTTTTTGTCCTTCCCAGACAGCTTTTTGTCCACGTGAAAATAGGCTGTTTCTGGGTGTCTCTTTATCTCCATATACTTGTATTTATAAAAATCCTCTCTGTGTGGATAAATGCATAATTTGGAAGAAATTTGCAGAATTCTCTAATTTTTATTGTTTTTGGGAATGTTTGTGGGGTTTTTTAATCTATAAAATATTTTAAGCTATTGACATGAATGTAATACCTATCTTCTCGCCAAAGTCTTGTAAGTGAAAGTCAGGTGCACGTGGCATTGAAAGGAAATTGAAAGGAATCCTTTTTTATTTCACTCCTTTATGAAAGTTATTCCTAGTGCTTTTATCTTTAAACTTTATCCTTTTTCAGTTCCTCTTTAAGTGAGAAGCAACAACAGAGATGAAACTCCTTAGAAATCCTAAAAAACTAAAATAAAAATCACCTGCTTTCCCCCCATCAGATTCACTTTGGTTTACTCTTTTCTCAAAAAAACAGGAAAAATAACAATAGTAAGTAAAAGCATACCTGGACTTTCCTTTTAAAACAAAACAAAAAAATTCAAGTTTAGAAGAAAAAAAAATTCTGTCTTTTGAATTTTCATATGGATGACACATGAATAAAAAAGGAGAAAGAGAATGAGAGATGGGCTTTACAAAGAATTGTACTAGTATTGCTTGTCTTCCCATGTTTCTTTCTTGGAATGAGAACCATGCCTTGGTAAAGAGCAGCTGTGGCAGATTCTTGGATGGCTTTGCTATTAGAAGTTCTGATATGACAGCAAGCCACAGGACTTGGAAAAGAAAGGCTTTTAAAATATTAAATAATCATATTATTTAATACGTAAAATAATATGTAACAAATATAATGTTCTTGGGGAGCTTTAAAAGAACATTGGCTATCCAATGCAGAACACTTCACACAACATTAAAAGATTAGAGATGATGTTGATAAGGAGGAAAGACGAACTGAAGAGGAAAGGAGAATTGTGAATATTCAAAGAAGCTTTGAGTTTAACCTCTTGTCCATTCTCCCACTAAGGGAATAGGAATGGCTTCATTTTTTCTCAGTTGTCCTCCAGGGAAGTTTCTAACCTTGGCTATGTACCACTGATGAGGACTTTTTAACTTCCCTTGACGGTTGGTTCATTTGCCTAACTCCTCTTCTTACTCCGGGAAACTTCATGCAGTTACTGAATTTGACCTAAATTTCCCCTGATGCTGCTTAAGTTCATTACTTCCTCTTCTGTCCTCATTAATTAAGGAGAATAATTGATTCCTGTTCTTTTTATAACATCTCTTTATGTACTTGAAGATAGCTTTCTGTCACTCTCCCCAATTTTCTCCATGACACATAAATATAAAGACAAACGGGAAATATTTCTCAGGCTGGGTGATGTCAAGAAAATAGAGCAACTCTTCAAGGAGAAGGGGGATAAATCACAAGAAATAGTAGTAATAATTGGGATTGGGAGAGGCCTGCAAGACCGCTTCTTCTCTGATCCTCTCTGGCTAAAGATTGCTATGCCCTCTTTTCATGGCCATAAGACATGGACTACTTGATCTTCAGCTAATCATAAGCGTAGTTGTTTCCATTTAGCTAGCTGAGGAATTCCCTGCTTTGCTTTCTTAGGTGACATGGACAAGGGAGAGCTGGGGTTTTTGTGCATAGGTTTTTGATATACCTCAGGTTTAATTAAGTCGTTTGGAAAGGTGTATTTTTAGGTTTCTTACTTCCAGCCTTCTGTTGAAACTCAACATAGCTCTCAGACCTTTCAAACCCAGCCATCTGTCTATCATATTTGTTTCCTTTACATTTTCAAGGTTATCTCTGACAGAAATTGATAGAAATTTTTGATTGAATTGATAAAAACTTTAAAAAAATATAAATGAAGGCTGTGACTTTCTTTTATGTATATACTGTTCCTGGAAGATAGGGAGGCCAACAGCTGCTTACTCTCATGAATTCCAAAATGAGACAAAGATCTGACCATCACATGACCGTGCAGTGATGTGGTCTGGTATCCATCAAAATCATGTAAAATATTGCATGCTGTTTTTTAGATAGGCAGTATCAAGAGCACAGATGTACCTTGCATACGTTTTCAGCATTTCTGCAAGTAGAATAACAAAAACATTTCTAACTACAGGGACTATTTAGTCTAGAGATATAAGGTTGTTTTTATTGTCATTATCGTAAATGGTGTGACTCTTCCAGTTACCTAGGTAGAGAAAATATTATCGTGTTATTCCAGAGCGTGATCTGGCACTGACTTAGTGTTTTATCCCCTCAAAGCTATCATTAGTGGGTAATCATTTTAGGAAATTATCCTACTGCTCATTTATATAGCTGGTAGCACTTTTGTGATTTTCCTTACTGTTTCTGTTAGTGATATCCTTCAGTGCTTGAATATGGTGGATACTGTGCAGAAAATATTTCAATGCATTTGGGTGGTGGAGAAAGGCCAGTGCCTTTTATTTTTCCCTCTGTGCAGTTCAAATAAAGTGAGACCTTTTATATTTCTTTTATAGCTGTGTTTCTCATCTTTGTTCCTGTGCTATAATGTATTTGAATGTTTTGATAATGGGAGAGTTAGAATTTCATTGTCAGCAGTAATCTTGAGCATTAGTGTAGAATACTTTCAAACTTTTGTGGATCTCAAAGAATCTAAATAAAATGTGACAAAGCTCCATTACTGCTCTATCACGGAAATTGGGGATTTATCCCTACTCCTTTCGCTTCTATGATTACAGCATATGCAGTGGGTCAGAAATAGAGAGGTCAGATTCTGTAAGCTGTAGAGCTGAAAGACTGATCTTGATTTAGCTGCAGAGCTTGCTATCCTACCTAACTTCTGGGGTTAACTGCTCGTATTGGCCAGTGAGTAGATTAAAACTTGTTTGGATACGTGCATGTGAAATGATATCACAGCTGAAGCAGCAGTCTAGGCCAATGCTTTGGGCTGAGACCTGTGGATGAGTTGCTGTGATTTAATGAGTTACTATGAGCTGGTTGACAGCAAGAAGCATAACTGCACTGAGGTGTATTTTACACACACACATTTGCCCCAGGTGGGAGTACTCATGCAGGGAGATACTGTGACTCACATGACTTGCTTTGACTCTGAAGACAGTCACTCCATACTTATCAGAAACTTGCAATCAGAGTTTCAGAAGCAGAATATGGGTATTTTGCCTGTCTTTTGCTTCTATTAGACTGTCCCTGAGCTGTAGTAACTAACCCTGTATGCAGCATGGTAAAGACCTGAAATATGTCACCCTATTACTGGCATAAGCTAATTCTGCTGTGCTTTAACAGTATGGTTGTTGGCTAGTATTCATGGATTGAATAGGAGTTCAGGCAATGAGAGATTAACTGATGGTAATTCTGGGTAATAAAGCTGTGTTTTGTCATATTTTGTAGGGTAACTTCTATTTAAAGACTGAAATACTTAAGGTTTTCTTTTGTTTTTTGTCATTTTCCCTTCCACACCCTCCTCCACTCCCTCTTCTCAAGCACAAGGTACTGACAAAAAAGCAGAAGCTCTGACAGTGCTGCTAACATAATCCCCTGCAAAGATATGTCTCTCTGTCATATGAAGTGTATTTTAAAGAATAGTCTGTGTAATATTCCTGCACTGGTTAAATTGTTTGTAGTCTACTTCTAAAGGTATCAAAGACTTATCTGATAAACTTAGTAACAGGAATTCAGTTAATTACAGCAGTTGGCACTGTTTCTCTTTCAAGGCTATCTAAAGAAGGTACTGTGAAATAATCTAGGTAGCTAATTAGCTGGCCTGTCAGCCAGTCTTCAGTAATGGCCCCTAAGGTGTCCACGTGCCTGAGCCAATGGTGTCACAGCTAACCATGTGTTCACCAAGGAAAAATCACTGCTGTAAAACCACGCTGTGCCTCTTATGTGGTGTATCCCTATCCTCAAGAGGCAGAGATTGCTGTTGCTTGAGAGTCTTACACAACTTCACTGGTTCCTTATTCCCTCTGAGTGTTTTTGCCATGTACATTTATTTTTTTTTTCTGTCCTGCCACTGTAGGCAGTACTGATGACAAGTGCATTTGCATAGTTTGCATAATCACAGACTTGTTTGTGGTGTCTCTTCTTCATTGCAACACCTCTGGAACAGTTTTACAGCCGAGGCTTGTCACAGGAATTGAAGTCTGACGTGGATCATGAGATCCACCTGTAGATTTGATGACATATTGTATATGCAGAGAAAGGCTATGTGTTTTTTTCATCTTTCTATGAGACATTTCAACTTTTCCTGTATATACTGAGTTCTGACTGTGGCTTTTTGAATGATGAGTAGGGGAAAATTTAGGATGTCTTCCAACAGACAGAGATAATTTAGCTCAATTTCCTGTTTTAGGCTTTGACAGTTGTTTGTTTTTGTTTTTTTGGGGTTTTTTTTGTCAGATTAGGTACTGACCCTGAGAGGGACAGTAGGAAATGTGGCAATTCTGCATTTTCTGATGAGATTTAATCATTTATAGCTCACTGTTTTCCTGGCTTCCTAATTTTAGACAAAATGGCTTAGCACATTAGACTTGATCTTTTCCTGACTTGGACATTGACTCTCTTGAGTAACTGTTGCAAACTGACTGCACTTTTTTGCTTTGTAGATTTTGGTTTAGAAAAACTTTTATTGTACATAATCTCATGTGTTTAATGCCACCTTCCATTTGAAGTTACTGGCTGCTGCTCTGCTTAAAAGAACTAAGCAGTGGAAAAAGTTGACCACAGACCTTTTCTGAAACTCACATGCATCAGAAACGCCATCTTTAAAAGCAACTACTCTTACCAGTTCATCATGTGGAGCACACAGGTTGTAGCACAGTATGGGGTTCCAGTTGGGTCACAACATGTGGAGGACTGCCTAGTTGTAATAAGGCTCAAGTGAAGCCAAACCACTGCTAGATATGCTGGCCAGAGTTTTTTTTATGGTTCAGAGCATCAGCCAATCACTTGACAGATGCGAACACAAAAATGACCGTCTCGGCGTGATAATTCACAGGCTATACTCATGGATGTAGAACAAATATTAACTCCAGCCCACTATGGCAGAAGGAGGGAGTGAGTGCATTATGTTCCTAGCTCTGCTTTGGTTTCAGCTTGTTTCAAGTAGGAATGGTTAGAATGAGCCAAAATATATGGGTCAGTTGAATTGTAGCCATACCAGATTTGGAGATTATACTGATTACATGGTCTCTGATTTTTTTTCTTTATAATATCCTCCTTATTGTTGCAATTTTCCCTTCTAGATTTTAATTTAGGTTTTGCTACTGTTCCTTTGCCTGGAGGCTTGTTGCCTCTGCTGCTCTCTTATACTGTTACAGTATTGGATGACAAATTCATCTGCTGAAATGATTTATTACCCCAGCTCACTGGGCAGTAGCAATGATCACTGAACAGACAGATTTGTCAATTTGTTGCACAGATATCTCTATGGTCTGTAACAGGTGCTGTGGAATGGGGAATAATGGAAGCGTAGTTATGATTGCAGAAGAAAAAAATCTAAGGGAACACTCTAGAAGACAAAGGAGTAGACAAAGGTAGAGAATGGAAAGCGAAGAAAAAGGCTTTAATTTTCCTGTGTTATGAGACATATAAACCAGTGGGATGAACTTAATTGCTAGCTCACAACATGCCTTGTGTCTGATAAATTACTATTCTGGTCACTGCAATTTTACTTGCTGTTCACATTAGCTGTCTCTTCCTCATGTACAGAGGAGAAAAAAAACAAAAGGAGACTAGCCAGGAGCAATCTCTGTGAGGGTTCCTGAGGTTTGAAGTTTATTCCTTTCCCTTGGACTTCTCTCTTCCCTATTCAGCTTGTCTCTTCTGTAGGGTCAATGGAAGCATCAATACACTTGGTGTTTACTGGTTTTCATATGGAGAGTGAAAAATTAATGTTAATACTTAGTTTTACTTTGCACTTTCAATCATAGTGCAGTGCCAACATTCAAAGCACAGATTTCTCTGATTACTTGTTAAAGATATTTCATTATTTTTGTCATCCATTCTGTAAACCCTGATCAGACATTCCTTTCCTGATCCGTGTCCCCTGCATGTTCCCACCAAAGTACCTGCTTTTATTTCTTGCAATTCACTGAGGAGTAAACCTTTGTGCACTTTGTCATTTTGGTGGAGGTAAGACAAGGGTTATCAGCTTTTTTCGTAGAATCATCATAGAATGGTTAGAGCTGAGACAGACATTAAAGATCATCTAGTTCCAGCGCCCTGCCATGGGCAGGGACACCTCCCACTAGACCAGGCTGTTCAAAGCCCCATCCAGCCTGGTCTTGAACACTTCCAGGGATGGGGCATCCACAACTTCCCTGGGCAACCTGTTCCAGTGTTTCACCACCCTCACAGTCAAGAATTTCTTTGTAGTATATAATCTAAATCTCCCCTCGTTCAATTTTAAACCATTATCCCTCACCCTATTGCTGCACTCCTTTATAAAGAGTCTCTCTTTATAAAGTTTTTATAAAGAGTCTCTCTTTACAAAGTCTTTATAAAGAGTCTCTCCCCATCTCTCCTGTAGGCCCCCCTGAGGTACTGTAAGGCCACTATAAGGTCTCCGAAGAGCCTTCTCTTTTCCAGGATGAACAACCTTAACTCTCTCAGCCTACCTTTGTAGGAGAGGTGCTCCAGCCTCTGATCATCTTTATGCCACTTCATCCAACAGTTCCATGTCCTTCTTACATTGAGCTGGGTGCAGTACTCCAGGTGAGGTCTCGTGAGAGTAGAAGTGAGGGGCAGAATCCCCTCCCTTGACTTGCTGACCATGCAGCCCAGGATGTGGTTGTCTTTCTGGGCTGCTGGTGTACATTGCTGTCTCATGTTGAGCTTCTCATCAGCCACCATCCACAAGTCCTTCTCCTCAGGGCTGTTCTCCAGCCATCCTTTCCCCAACCTGTAATTGTGCCTGGGATTGCCATGTCCCAGGTGCTGGACCTTGCACTTGGCTTGGTTGAACTTCATGAGGTTTGCACAGGTCCACTTCTTGATCCTGTCCAGGTCCCTCTGGACGGCATCCTTTCCCTCCATTGGCAAACTTACTGAGGGTGCACTCAATCCTGCTGTCTATGTCACCGCAAAGAGGTTAAATAGCACTGGTTGCAGTACCAAGCCCTGAGGAATGCCACTTGTCACTAGTCATTTGCCATTGAGCTGTTGACTACGACTCTTTGAGTGTGGCCATCCAGCCAGTTCCTTATCTACTGAATTCATCAAGTCTTTGTCTCTGCAATTCAGAGACAAGTATGTTGTGTGAAACAGTGTCAAATGCTTTGCATGAATCCAGACAGATGATGTTGGTTGCTCTTCCCTTATCCACCAATTGTTGTTATGGATACAAGGATATCCAATACAATACAATATCCAATATCCAATACCATAATCGTGTTGTAGAAGGCCACCAAATTTGCCAGGCAGGATTTGCCTGAAGTGAAGCCCTGTTGGCTGTCACTGATCAACACCTCTTTCCATGTGCCTTAGGAGAGTTTCCAGGATCTGCTCTATGATCTTGCTGGGCACAGAGGTGAGACCGACTGGCCTGTAGTTCTATTCCTTTTTTTCTCTTTTTAAAAATGGGGGTTATATTTTCCCTTTTGTAGTCAGTGGAAACTTCACTGGACTGCCACGACTTTTCAAATATGATGGATAGTAGCTTAGCAACTTCATCCACCAGTTGTCTCAGGACCTGTGGATGCATGTCATCAGGTTCCATGGATTTGTGCACATTCTGGTTCCTTAAATGGTCTTGAACCTGACCTTCTCCTACAGTGGACAGTTCTTTGTTCTCCCAGTCCCTGCCTTTGCTTTCTGTGATTTGAACGGTGTGGCTAGAGCCCTTGCTGGTGAAGACTGAGGCAAAAAAGTTGAGTACGTTGACCTTCTCCATATCCTGGGTTACCAAGTCTCCCTTTTCCTTCTGGAGAGTGCCCACGTTTTCCCTAGTCTTCCCTTGATCACTGATGTACCTGTAGAAGTTTTTTGTATTGCCCTTGGTGTCACAGATTTAATTCTATCTGGGCTTTATCTTTGCCTAACCTGATCCCTGGCTCCTTGTACAACTTCTCTGTATTCCTCCCAGGCTACCTGTCCTTCTTCCATCCTCCGTAAGATTCCTTTTTGTGCATCGAGGAGCTCCTTCTTCATCCATATAGGCTTCCTTTTGATTCAAGTTTGCTTGTATGCTTTTATTCTCTGTTTTTCCTCTATTTACTCTGGCTCAGGTTTTATTGAACTAAGTGCTTGAAAATGGCTTGTTAATTAAAACCTGAACAATTTCTATGATGGAAGAAGTTTTCTTGCATTGTTACAGTCTAGTTCATAGTACATAAAGTAAATAAACATTGGAAATATGTTCAACTGTCTCTGAGAAGCCTATTTGGATAAATCTGTTGTAAAACAGATTAATATAACCAATATTAGGGTGAAATCGATTTTATCCTTTTTTTTTTTTTTTTTTTTTAAGGCAGATTTATGTAGCAAAACAAAACAGAACATCATCCTCTTTCAAATTAACCGAGTGAATAAAAATTAGTGTCTTTGTTTCTCCAGGTGGATACTTCCTGAATGAAATCAGTGGGTTGGTGTTTTAATGTTGAGTTTCGGGGGGTACTGAGTATCAGCAGCTGGCACTGAGTTCAGCAACAGTGATGAGCTCAGCATCTCCGAAAGAAAGATCATTATTTCTTCACTCAGATTTGAACTGACGTTAAACAAAGTGAAACATTTAAAGTAAATGAATGTCACTGCAGTAGGTGTGGGAAGATTAAATAGATCTGGGCCTATCTTAGTGAGTTTCTGTGGTTTTATGTGTGGTCATCGTCTGTTTGGTTGTTGACAAAAAGACATCATGCAGGATCTTTCCTGCATCCTGCAACCATTCATGTTAAATGAGAAAAACTTTTCAGGGAGATTTTTACTTTCTCAGCCGAAACCTGGCATATTCTCACACATACACACTAGTTCTTAAAGAATTAAATTTATAAATAATAAAAAAAAAAAATACAGAATTTGTCCAGCCTGCAGGCAACCCAGTTGTGAACTAAAAGCTCTTTGAATCTCATGCAGTGAAAATAGCTTTTATATAGATTTATTTCTAATCTTTTTTTTTAAATAAAGGTTAAGGAGAACAAATGATAGCACTGTGACTTCACAGATATTTTGATAAATGCAATAGTGTTCCCACAGTATACTAACCCTTTTCTTTTTTACCCTGTTAAATGCTGAGTGCACACAATTACAAGATAAAATTTGAGCTACATCTCTTGAAGGCATTATTTCTCAAAAACAGAAAGATAAGATAGCCAAGGACAGTAAAAGAGAAGGGAGTATAAGAGTTACAAAGGGAAATCAAAGCCTTGTGGAATACAGAAGAGGGAACTGGTGTTTCCCATTCTTCTTCCCAGTTAGTAAAGGCAAAGTTTGAAAAGAAAAACAATTTGCATTCAGCCCTACATGGTAACAACAGCCAACTCATTCATGTTAGTATTTAATCATCATCATGATACAGTCTTTAATTACATGATCACATACTGGGTTCCCCCCAGATTCTGCCTTGTTCGGTGCACAGAAGAGCTGTGCACTCTAAAAGAACAGAAATTCAATAGTTGGTGTTTTTTTTTTTTCCTTTCTCTTGCTATTCAATGTGCAGATTCAAGCCTGATTCCCTGCATGCTGTGCCAAATCTGTTCTCACAATGACATTATTCATTTTTTCCTCTAGGCTTTTTCTAGCCATCACCTTCTCTGTGCACTGTGCAAACATTGTTTTAGTGTTGCATAGCATTTTTTTTTTGAGGAGTTAGGGTTCGTTTCCATTGTGGAATGTAATGTGGAACTTGGATACACAGATATGAAGCTAAGTACAGCCACTTATTTTGGATACCATCCTCGAGATAATTAAGGCCTATATTTTCTGGGTGCTTAGTAGTGGAGGATTTTTTGTGTGTTTAAAGCCCAGCTTCTTGTGACTTCATTTACAGCTGTAATTGCTCCTCACAGCTGCAAGTTAGAACCCAGAGGCTTTAGAACAGGTCCCACAAAATGAAGAAGCAATTTGGGAGTGTAATTTGTGAGCATATGTAAAAAGTTTGGTTAGACTGGCTTGCTTCACATCCTAAAGGAATCCCCTGATAACTGAATCCAGTTCTCTAGGCAATATGGAGATACTTTAAGTCTGTTGTAGGGAAATATTGTCATCATCAAGTCTGTTTCCTCTAACTGGATGCAGAGAAATCACATCATACTTTTAATAAATTAGTCATGTCCTTTCTCCAAACTAGATAAATTGCACTATGCCTTTTAGTTAATTGCTGCAGAGCCTCTAATGAGGTTTAATGAAATAATTTTTGTTGATTGAAAACCTTTTTTTATAAATTCCAGGCTGAATTTATTTATGACCAAATGTATTTATATCTCTACTTGTACCAATGTGATTCTTTAGACTACGCAGCTCTTTTCCTCTTTGTGTTTACCTCTAGGATATATTTACAGAAAGTAATTATATTTCCTCTTAGTCTTTATTTTGCTAAATTTACAGAAGCTACTGCCTTTTATCCTCTCTCTTAAAAAAAAAATATCTCATTCCTTGGGTGTATAGCAGCCCTTCTGTGTGTTTATTTCCATTTCAATTAAATACAGTTGATGCTAAACTCTGTACAGAGTTTGAGACGAGGTATTATCAATGTGATCTGCCACACAATGCAAATATTCAACAGTTTCTATGCCCATATCATGCTGTTGGCTCATGGTCATCCTATGGTTGATTAAGACAACTGAGTCTTTATGCTTTTCTTGGGTCAGTCCTCAGCTTTCAGAGAAATGTGTTAGTGGTCTTTAAGTGCATGTTAATAGTGCTTAAGTGAGTGTAGGTGTGTGTTGTCTTCCAACTTCCTTGACAAAGAATGTAAGGGTCTTAAAAAATGTTATCACTGTGCAGCTTGACTGGCTGTGGAGCAGGAATGTGCTGCTCACTAAATGGAAATGCAGACTCGTTGCACAGCTGGCTGTGACCTCACAGTTGTACTATTCTGTAATGCCTCTTGGAAAGGAGGCAAATTAAGAGTAAAATAAATCTTATTTTTCGTTTTACCTCAGATTGGAGAGTGTGACTTTTCTGAAATAGAGGTGCTGAAGTAATGGGGTGCTGCTAAAGAAAGTATATCAAGAGCAAATTTCTTCAAGCAACCCATTAAGGCTTATCTTGATGTTAAGGCGAAACATTTAAGGCCTGCTATGTGGAACTGGGATGAAGACTACTGTCAATTGAACTAACTAAATAAAAGGTTGTCATCCTGTAAGTGGACTGAAGGGAGATGTACTTTTTCAAACAGATTTAGAGATATTTGCTGTTTATGGAACAAGGTTGTGAACGCAGGATCTGGAGGGGTTGCAGACTCCCTTCCTCATTCTTTCCCCCATCCTCTCAAATTCAACCCCTTCTGCCTTGAGAAAACAGTAAAGATTAAAGTACAGAGAGCATGAGACCTCGTGCTCTTAATTGACGTTGTATATGGTTAATATTGCCTTGCATTTTATTATTTCTGTTAAAAATATGTCTTGCTTGACACAGTAAGGAAGGGGCACCCCTGGTTGAGGGAGAAGTAGCCAACAGAAGTGGTAGCTTAGGACTCTGAGATGTGGATCCTGGTCTGCAACAGACCTTTGGGATAACCTTCAGGTAATCCTTAGCCTTGCTGTGTCTTGGTTCTTACTTTGTAAAAACAGAATAATAGCATTTCCTTTAAAAACAGGTGCGAATATATTAAAAATTCTGAGATGCTCAGTTATTTCCAAGCTAGAGACTATATGAAAATATAAACATATTTTAGTTAGCCTGATTTTTCCATCTAGCTAAGTATCCTGTTTGTGGCTGTGGCGGTCCAGTGGTTCAGGAAAGGACATGAGAACATGGTCAGAACATAGCTTTGCCCCAAATCCTACACTTCCCCCCTTTCCACTGCCTTTCTGCCCTCTAGATGGAGACAAGTATATCCTGCCTTAGTGTCTTTACATTTTCCAAATGACATTCTTTTACCTAAAATATTTTTAATGATGACTCAAAGAGCTACAATGATGTTAGCGATTATTGCTTTTATTATTTTTAATTTAATGACTTCTGATAGGAAAGAGAAAGCAGAAAGAATCCCCTGAACAGTCTTGGGAACCACATACCTTAGTTCCTAGAAAATGACACAGCATATTCTCTCAAAGCTTTTAGTTGGATACGGGAAAACCCAGATGAGGAAACTACCTCTAGCTTCCGTGGCTGGCAGGAACTAAAGCACGTACTTTTCAGGTTTGTGCTGAGTATGTGTTCATTATCGGCCTCTCTAATTGGCCACATGTGAATACGGAGATAGTACTGAGCTTGGGTTTGGTGGCATAGAATAAATTTGGCAGGAGTTGCCATGAAGATTCCCTTTTGGACAGAAACAAAACGAGAGGGAAAAGCTGCAAAATACTAGCAAGTCTTTGATGGTACAGGATAGAAGTGTAAAAATAGCATTTAATTTCATTTAAAGTAGGGGCCTAGAGACCCACTGCTTCAAAGTCTTGATCCAAGTCCCTTTGGAAAGCTACGCTTGTCAGGAAAATCTGCTAGTTTGCTGCATCTATTTTGAGGTATGGCAAGCACTTTGCTAGCATTTCATTTGTAACCTCAAGGCTCTCTGGAGCTGAGCACAGATCCTGCTTTGCAGTGAAATCCATTAAAGAATACCACTGTAAAATGGGACTTGGGTCTCTGAGAGTAGAGGGAAGTGTGTATGTCTGGTGAAGAAAGGGGTAAAATACAGGCTGATGGAGACATGTCACAGCTATCAGAGAAAGGAAGAGAAAATGGAAGAGCTTACTGCCAAATGTTTAGGAAGAGGAGCCTCAAGAAGAGTGGAGAGAGTGAGAGAGGTACGGGTGGATATCTACTCATGTGCTGTTTAAAGAGGTGTTCTTTGTACCTGTTCCATAGAGATACTGGAAAAAGTTCTTCAGAGACTCAGGAGAATGCACAAGCAAGTCACCAGGGTTTAAGAACGTGGCACAAGGCATAGCCCACACCCTGGAAAATGACAGTGAAAGTTGTAGGATCCTTTGGGATGGATTTAGACATGGCTTGTGATGCCTTTGAAAATGATCTTATTAACTGCGCTGTTAAAAGTTGCTCTCCTTATTTGCATCTGTAGGGTAGGGGTAGTGCATACAAATATTAACAATAGTTATTGGAGAGAAAAAATATAATCATATAACTTTGAAGAAAGCTAGGTAACCATTTATACTAAAAGACCTAGAGTGAAATGTGACAGTTGATTTTTAACAATTAACATATTTTGTTTCGTATGCCAAGATTCTAGGCACTCAAAAAATGTGGTCTATTTTGTAACTGGCATAAAATCTCATATGAAAATTCTTTTTAAAAATGTTAGATTATGGAGATAGATTCTTTCTATTTCTTTTTATTCTAGACAGATAAGAAACAGGTAATTATAGAAGATTACAGGTGTTTATCTATTAAATTGCATAAGTATCCCATATAAGCCAAATCTCTGTTTCTGCTGCTCTTGTTCTCTCAGGCTTGGAGCTCTAATAATATTGCAGCTCAAATGTAAGGAGAGAGGTAAGGATGAGCTAAATCCAGAAAAATATTTGGGGTAATATATCATGCCTGGTTTAAGCTGACCTAAATCCTCAGGGAAAGAATGTGGTCTGATGCCTCTCTGGTTGGTCTGTGGAGTCAGTCAGTCCCAAGATCCAACTGACCATAGATCGCTGTCACTGATCGTAGTGGCACAAAGTGGGGGACTGGAACATCCTCTTGGTGACAGTGTGGAATTGGGTCACCTGCAGCCAAACACAAAACCAAGCCCTTAGGATGTGATTTTGTGGACATTTATCAGCAATGATGCTGCCTTAGTTTCTGTGCTCTCTCTACTCTTGGTGGCTTCTTCATGCATTCATGTTACCTCCTCTGGACTGAAAATCAAACCAGCAAAAAAATGTCATTTTTCCCCTGTATAAGCTCCATTGTCTAGTTCACTGTGCAGCAGGACAAAAGCATGGAGTAGCAGGGCTAAGGAAAGGCAACCAAGATCTTTTGCAATGCTGTAAAATTATAAAACTGTGGCATTTGGTGGCCAGGGGACCATCTGTCCCCACCCCACCTAATTCCATGTAGGAAGGGACCTAAATTTTTGTGACTAGCTGTATTTGACAACCTTGTGACCCAGTAAGTAACAGACACTTATGTCAGTCTTAGCAGTGGTAAACTGGTGAAGAGAAATCTATTGCTGGAAAAAGAGGAAACAGGAAATGGTGGTCCTGAGCACCTGATTGGAGGGTACAAAATACCTGAGGGTAAGGTACAGATATTCTTAATGTAGCAGTGCTTAAAAGTCAGGACTTAGCCCAGTCCTGACACTGGACATGTGTCTTTCCTGCTTTTCTGCTTATTTTGCCATTGCTTGTTGGTTTGGTTTGATTTGTTTTGTTTTCTAGGAAATTTGGTCTGTACGAACTAGACTTCCTCGTTCTTTTTATTGAGGTGCAAAACCTGAATGTTCAATCTGTAAGTGTATGTTCGTAAATTGTGACTTTATAAAATTGTGTGGACCAAATCCTGGCCCCATTGAATTCAGTGGAAGTTTTGGTTTATGTTTCAGCAAGGCCAGAATTTTTTCCTCAGAAATTAGTATGCAGAAAATGAAAATTGCTGCAGAGTTGTATTTTTATAGAACAATTTACTAATTGTTAAATTCTAAGCAAAGGATTTTTATCATCTGAAGGTGGGAAAATATTAACTTTATTTCATGTCATGGATAAGCTACATGTTAATAATTATCCATTATTACAATGAAAGTCTTCCAGGTACAGAATGTGCCCATTACTGAAAAATGGAAGATAGAGAATTGAGATAGGTCAGTGCCAATACAGAGCTTGACACTCTTAGACAAGGTATCAGAAAAATTGGAAAAACAGAGGTGTGATAACACTGTAAATAGACTCGGGTGTATTATTATCTGTTTATGCTTAGTGTATGCATCCTATGTAGTAATCTCCATCACTACTAGAGCGTCTGAATAGCAGCCTCTGAAATACCAAAAGCAATCAGCTAGATGAAGTCTTCTCCTTTTCTTGATTCTAAAATATTTTACAGATATTTTCCCTTTTCCTTCTCCTATATTATTATAGAGTATCCAGTATTATAGAGACAGTAGGTATTACAGCAGCTTGAGTTCCCTGTACTTGATTGCCAAATAGATTGCCAAACCTTTCTTCTGGATTACTTTTTTTTTTTCTCTTCCAGGTTAGGAGTAAGGGTTGTGTGAATTTGTAACTATGTCAGATCTATGCCTGTGGTGGGCTGCACTGCATTTTTTTCTGACAAATGTGTCTGGGGAAGAGAGCATGTAAAAAAATGGATACTTGATAGTGTGCTGGGCCAGACTGGTAGCTGTATGAAAGCTCCCCTTAAGGCTGTACCACAAAGATGGAGTGTGACTGAAAAAGTAGGTGAAAGTCACGGTGTTACATATCTGCTACAGACTGGAAGCAGCACCTGATGTTTGCTGTAGGATGGGGTACTACATTCCTGAAGGAGCCATGTAAAGACCCTTTGTTGCACAATCCCATTTCCTCCAGCACTGCTTGAGAGCTCTGCTTCCTTGAATAATGTGGGTTCCTTAAAAAAGCTTAATATAGACGAATCCCACTGCACTATGTATTAGAAATATTTCACAATACAGGAAAAAGAAAAAAAAAGTTTCAAACAATACTAATAACACTAATTATAAAGAAATCATTTCTGTTTAGAGCTGACTTAAACATATGAGAGGAAATGTACGGACACAAGACCTACAGATCCTCTAAACTTTGAATTTAATCTCTGCTGTTATTTTGCATAATGTAGGCTTGTTGCCTGTGTTCTGCATATAAATTAGACTACTGGATTGGGGAAAAAATCAACACACTGTTTCTGCTCTTAGTTCACTCTGTTTTTTTAATTCTTGTGGGCATAATTATGAGACCTTAGGGCTGTCTGGAAGTGAGGGGAAAAAAGGAGTAACAAAGCAGCCTGAATGCTGTGACCATCTTGTGCTGCTTGGGCTAATGATAGGTCTCTGCCTGGGGTTATGAAGGTGTGTGCCACAGCTCGGAGAATTGTATGGACTCGCAGAACATGGTGCCTCCAGGAGTGAGGAGCAAACTCCTGCTGCCCTACCCACTGCTACTTCAATCAGATGTTTCAACTGGAGGTGGTAGGGATACTCCTCTCAGAGATTCCACATTTTGAAATATTTGGATTATGGATTATTAGTCTGGTAACATTCCCTTTCTCCCTGAAATGATGTTGCAGCTGAGACAGCTGAAACCTACCATTACAGAAATGTTTCTTTTTTAGAAGTCCTTTTCTGCATGTTGAAACAGTTGTCTCAGCAAAGGGGACACTGCACTATGGTCAATGAAGCTTAAAGCCAATATCATCAATGAAGTTTTCATGTAGGCAAACTACAGACCCAGTCTCAAAAGTATAAACCAGGGCTTGTGTCTAGAGATACTGAAAGTGCCTGAGCAGATAAGCAAACACTGAGAGATCCAGCCATGATGCTCATTCAGAAAATTTTTACAAATATACTAGACTGATAGTAGCGATGCCTACAGTTAAGGAATCCTGATGCTTTCCATGGTGGAATTCCATTTTCAGTTGCTTATAACTTTGCCAAGCTTAAATCAGCAATGAAATATTTCAGACTGACTGTCTGCCTCAGGCTGTTTGTGTGTGTATGTTTGCTGTGTGCAAATTTCAGATAACATGATTCAGTCATTTTTTGTAACAAGGTTAAGGAAATTTGAGGAAAATGCATTGCTTTATGCTTGTTAAAGAAAAATAATAAATATGTAAATAGTTCACTTACAAGTTATGGCACTTTGATACTTGAACAGAGTAGATACTTGGCATTCAAATTTGCCAATGACACCAAACTCAGTGGTGTGGTCAACACACTGGAGGGAAGGGATGCCATCCAGAGGGACGTGGACAGGCTTGAGAGGTGGGCTTGTGCAAATCACATGAATTTTAACCAAGCCAAGTGCAGGTCCTGCACCCGGGATGTGGCAATCCCAGGCATAAATACAGGTTGAGTGGAGAATGGCTGGAAAGCAGACCTGAGGAGAAGAACCTGTAAAACAAACCAACAGGGAAGAAGGCCAGCTTGGCTAAATAGAGAGTTTTGGCTGGGCATCAGGGAGAAAAGGAAGGTCTACAGTCTCTGGAAAAGAGGGTCGGCTACTTACAAACAATATCAAAGTGTAGCGAAGGTATGCCGTGGAAAAATTAGAAGGGCAAAAGTCCAAGGAGAACTTAATATAGCAGCAACAGTTAAAGATAATAAGAAGAGCTTTTTCCAATATATGAATAAAAAAAGGAAAGCTAGGGAAAATGTGGGCCCGCTAATGAATGAGGTGGGTGCCTTGGTGGTGGAAGACACAGAGAAGGCGGAGTTGCTGAATGCCTTCTTTGCTTCAGTCTTCGCTGCCAAAGCTGCCCCTTATGACTCTGGAGACAAGGGAGAGGGTCTGGAGAGAGGAAGACTTCCCCTCTGTTGGGAGGACTAGAGTTAGAGACCATTTGGCCAAACTAGACATCCATAAGTCCATGGACCCTGGTGGGTTGCACCCATGAGTGCTGAGAGAATTGGCGGATGTTATTGCTAAGACACTGTAATTTTTGAGATATATTGGAGAACAGGAGAAGTGCCTGAGGACTGGAGGAAGGCAAATATCACACCAGTCCACAAAAAGGGCAAGAAGGAAGACGCAGGCCAATTAGTCTCACCTCTGTCCCAGGGAAAATAATGGAGTGGCTCGTGCTGGACATCATCTCCAAGCACAATGAAGATCAAGAAGTTATCGGAATTGATCAACATGCATTTACCAAGGATAAATCTGATAGCCTTCTGTAATGTTATAACTGGTTGGTTAGTTGAAGGGAGAGCAGCAGATGTCATTTACCTTGACTTCAGCAAGGCTTTTGACACTGTCTCCCATAACATCCTCACTAGAAAATTAAGGAAGTGTGGGATAGCTGAGGGGGCAGTGAGGTGGATAGAGTCCTGGTTGTATGGCAAGACTCAGAGGGTTCTAATTAATGGAGTGGGGTCAAGTTGGAGGCCTGTGACCAGTGGTATCCCTCAGGGGTCAATACTCTGCCAAGTCCTGTTCAACATATTCATAAATGCTCTGGGTGAGGAAACAGCGTATCCTCAGAAAGTTTGCTGATGATACCAAATTAGGAGGGCTGGCTGACATTCCAGAGGGCTGCACTGCCATCCAGCACAATCTGAACAGTCTGGAGAGCTGGGCAGAGAAGAACCTAATGAGGTTCAACAAGGCCAAGTGTAGGGTCCTGCACCTGGGGAGGAAGAACCCCAGGCACCAATACAAGTTAGGGATGGATCTTCTGGGAAATACTACTGAGGAGAAGGATCTGGGATTCCTGGCACACTTTCCATGCATCAGCAATGTGAGTGCCGTTGTTGCCAAGAGGGCCAATGGAATCCTGGGCTGCATAGGAAAGAGTGTGGCCAGTAGGTCGAGGGAGGTCATTCTCCCTCTCTACACTGGTGAGGCACAACTGCATCAAGTTCTGGGCCCCCCAGTTCACGAGGGACAGGCAACTACTGGAGAGAGTCCACGTAGGGCAATGAAGATGATTAAGGGATTGCAACACCTCCCTTACGAGGAAAGGCTCAAGGAGCTGGGGCTCTTTAGCCTGGACAAGCAAAGTCTGAGGGGAGAACTTATTTATGTTTATAAGTATCTAAAGGGAGGGTTAAAGGATGTTGGAGCCGGACTCTTTTCAGTGGTTTCCAGTGATAGGACAAGGGTGAATGGGCTCAAGGTGAAACATAGGAAGTTCCATTCAAATATGAGGAGGAGCTTTACAGTGAGGGTGACAGAGCCCTGGAACAGGCTGCCCAGGGAGGTCATGGACTCCCCTTCTCTGGAGATCTTCAAGACCCTCCTGGATGTGGTCCTGAGTAATGTGCTCTGGGCAATCCTGCTTTAGCAGGGGAATTGGACTAGATGATCTCTAGAGGTCCCTTCCAACTCTGACAATTCCATGATTCTGTGACCTGGGGGTGCTGGTTAATGAGAAGCTCAACACAAGCCGTCAATATGCACTGGCAGCCCAGAAAACCAACCACATCCTGGGCTGCATCAAGAGAAATGTGTCCAGCAGGTCATGGGAGGTGATTCTATCCCTCTGCTCTGCACTCGTAAGACCCCAGCTGGGGTACTGTGTCCAGCTTTGGAGTCCTCAATGCAGGAATGGACCTATTGGAACTGGTCCAGCAGAGGGTCATGAAGATGATCAGAGGAATGGAGCACCTCCCTTATGAAGACAGGCTGAGAGAGCTGGGGTTGTTCAGCCTGGAGAAGGTTTCAGGGAGACCTTATGACAGCCTTCCAATATCTGAAGGGAGCCTATAGGAGAGCCAGAGAGGGACTCTTTGTCAGGAAGTGTAGTGAAAGGACAAGGGGTACTGGTTTTAAATTGGAAGAGGGGAGATTTAGATTAGATACCGGAAAGAAATTCTTTACAGTGAGGGTGGTGAGACACTGGAACAGGTTGCCCAGGGAAGTCATGGATGTCCCATCCCTGGAGGTGTTCGAGGCCAGGCTGGATCAGGCTTTGAGCAACCTGCTCTAATGGGAGGTGTCCCTGCCCTGGATGATCTTTAAGGTCCCTTCCAACCCAAACTATTCTATGAATCAGCAGAGAAAACTGACCATGCACCAGAGATGTGTCTTTTATTGTGACTATAAAAGTTCATCAAAATGTGGACACTTAGAAGCCTCCCAGATGCATGGATAGAAAAGCTGGTGTCTAATAATGAGGAATGTTATTGTAATGTGTGCTCTTGAAGGACCTGAACTGGCATCATTAACAGAAGTTTTCTATGACCTGGATGCTATCTGTAAAGAGACCAGTAAAAATATGATACTGATTCTGAGACATCTTGGTTTCTTGTTTTCTATTTTCCTAGCAGAGATTAATTTTATAAGGTTTTGGATGAAGCATGCTTTGGGGACATGTTCCTTTATCTGATTCAGTGTAGACGCAGTGGAATCACCTCTGGAAAAGGTAACATGACACTGCCTGGACAAGTTCTGGAGCATAGCTGTGAATATGGGCACTGTAGTCCTTTATTTCTTTTGAGTCATAGGGAAAAATGATATGGATCATATACTTGCTGTTTCTAAGAAATAAGGTGAACAATTGTGTTGAATTATAGCACAGTGAGCAGAGGCCACTCTTGTTCCTATATTAATCACAATAAGACATTGCTCTTGCAGTAGAAATTTGTTTTTGTCTTCTCTTCTATTTCCTTCTACCCCCATCCCTGTATACTGTTTTCTCCCCGATATCTTCATTTTTCTACATCAGTTTCTTTACATATTTCCTTTTTCTACCCCCTCTTCTGCTCAGTGGAACTTTGCATGTGCTACTTCCATCACACATTTCACCGGCACAGGCTGCTTTCAGCAAGCTCTCTGCAAATGGAGGACAGAGTGTGTAGTTTTTAAGCTGCAGCTTGTAAAAGAGAGAGGCTGCAAAAAATAAAGTTTGTGAGAGGCCACTTAAGGGGCAAGGTAAAACATGAAACTCTTCAGTGTGGGAATGTGTCAGTTTGCTACTACCTCCCTATGTGATGGCAATCAGCCTATTTGTGATTGTTACTTGTCTGAATTGACACTATTATTTTTTGCCTTCCTGATATAGCACAAGGGTGAGAAAAATATTCCTAAATTAGAGAGACAGAAATAAACTCCAATATAATTTCTTTTCCCCCTTAAAAAAAATGATGAAAGAGAGCAGTCTCATTCCCGTACAGTGTGCCAAGCCTCATCTGAGAGAAGGCAGCTGAGGATCTAACAAAGAGACACCAGTATGTTCCTGATAAATATTTGTCAAGCATAACGTAAAAGCAAGGACTAGAGAGGTGGCACATTGAGCACTGCAAACTAGGGCTGATCAGAGGCAATAATCTATCATTGTGTGCACCTCAGACCTTAGTGAGATTTGGATTATTGTGTTCTATCAGAAACCCACAGGCACTCTTCTGTACGTATTCAGGCTATTTTCTAGTAGTGGTCGTTCCTGAAATAATGTTTGTCTCCAAAAGGCAAGGTCGTTGTGAATGCTGTAGTGTGGTATTAAAAAAAGAAAAATGTGCTTTATAGAGAAGAACAATTATTTTTCCTAACTAGAGCAGGAGGATCTCTGAATCCACCAGCCAGCTGTCTCCTTGTTTTTCCAATGTAAATAGCTGAGGCAAGGTGCCAAACAGGATATGAGAAGATGCGTCTGGCAGGCACAAAGAGAACCCCAAAAGGCATCACGGGGAAGGCAGAGGCACTAATGGGGAGACAGAAGTTTGGCCCTGTTCGATGTTACTACAGTGGCACATGGACCTAGAAGTTTGAGTGCTGCTAGCACCAAATGACTTTTTGTAAGAGCACAGGTTTGTATAGCTAGGAACCTTCTACTATATTTGTACTATATTGTGTCAAAAAAGTCTTAATAATAATAACAATGCAATGGTATTTTCATATTCCTGATTGGAATTTGCTAAGACTGTAGCTTTCTAGAGTAAAATCTGCATCAGAGACCCTTAGATTCTTAACAAGAGCATTTCTCAGTACAGTTATTCTTTTGGCATGATACTTGTAACTTCTGGTCAATTCATCAGCATAATTTGTCACTCAGCCATGCCTAGCAACTTGCTCAAAGTAAGGCCTTCTTGCTGACTTGAGAAATTAATTGAAAAATATGGCAATGGGTTTATTTTGCTGTGCAGTCAATGAAAAACTCTTGATAAATGAATAAATCTTCTACCATTTTTTGTTTTGGTTGAAGCTATGAGTATTATGGATTTCAAAGTGTGTTTTGTATTGAATATCTTTTTTTGGAGTATGAAGAATGAGAGAAGGAAGTTTTGAAGTGCTTGCATAAAAAAATGCAGGAATATTGCAGCAAAACAACCTGGAATTTTTAATCTGCAAGGCCACTCACCCGCTTTCTAACTGTGCTGCTCTTTACTGTTGTTTTTGGGTTTTTGATGAATATTTAACACAGACTCTCAAGGAACCTCTTATTTCTGAATTTCTGAAAGCGTTAGTTCTTGGTGTTCATTATGTTACGGTTGGACTAATGTGCCAGATACTTTTCCAGAATAGGGTTGAGATGATGTAAATTTCCACTGTAAAACAAGCCAAAACTGTAATAAAATGTTTTCAGTCATCTTTGCTGTAAACAACTAAAACCCAGCAAAACAAAAATTATTTTGTCTTTTGAGATACCTCGAGCTGTAAGATTTAAAAAAAACCCAAGTAAATGTGGAAGTATTAGAAAACTTTTATAATTCTCCTACAGTGTAAAAAAAAAATTTACTTGTATAACCTTTTTTGCCTTTTATCCTCATAATTCTATCCTTGAGACCTAGTTATTCTGAAGACCTTAAAAAAATGTAGTTTAGCAGTAATGTTTTTTTGGTGGTTTGGTTTTTTTTGGCATCACAGTCACTCTGCACTTCTTTATTCATGTGACACAAAAGGCTGCAAAAAACCAACATACACTTTTTGTATCCTGCTTTGGTATTTACCTGAAATGCAGTCCTCAAGAGTTAAAATGAAGTTAGGCATCTAGGGTCTCCACAGAATCTTAACAAAGTATTTCCTGCAATAAAAAACTTCAGATGCGAGTTGAGTGATCCATTAATTTTTGAAGGCTTCTGTTCCCTTTAACCTTGTTTGTTCTTTTGTCTGTTTTCAGCAGATGGCAGAATAACTGGCATCCTCTGACAATGTTCAGTGCTCATTAGCACCGTGTCATTTTGAGTGTTGTTTCCATCTTTCCTGTTCTTTTTCCTTCCTTCATTTATCAACCTATACATTCAGATGTTCAGCAAGTCATTCACAGTGATGTAGGTTTTAACACCTGACTTCATTATTTTCTCTAGTAATCCTGCTTCATGGCTAGGAGTAAAAACCCACCTCTGACATACAATACAGTAGCTACCTTTTTTGAGAAACTTTCAAAAAGCATGAATTATTTGTTTTTACCCATCAGCTGCGATGGTCAGTGAGTACACTTAAAAATTCAGGCCAACCCTCTCTTCATAATGTTTAAAGGAATACTAATTAAAATGTAGGCAGAGTTTGATAATGTTAAATGCATTTATTTAAACAATGCAGACCAAAGCTGTTTCTGAACTAAAATTATGAGCTTACTGATGCTCTTCCAGATCTCCATATTGTCAGATTGGCTGCTAAAGCAGAGCACGTACTCTGCTTTCTGTTGTGGTTCTGTATAGGCAGACTTGGTGAGTGCTTTATTGGCACCTTCCAACCCAGCAGAATGAATGTCTCTCAGAACCTGCTAGTAATCTTCAGTGGAGGAAATTAATCACCGAGAAATGGACTTTATACAAAAATCTGAAGAAATTCCCCTGCAACGCCTGTTTTTGTTGCATTGATATTTGTTGAAGTATTTACACTGCTATTGGTGAAATTAGAATCAAGTCTCATGTTGACAGTATATTCATGCCCCTTCCAAAGGCTGCCCTGAAACCTGTTCTCAGAGATAGGATTGTCAAAATCTTGCCCACTGTTGCCCTAACTCTGCTATTGCTAGGCTGAGAGATGAAATTCCTGTTGACTCAGATGGAGTATCAGAAGGATGCTCAGCAGTTTTTCCCAAGTCAGCGGTAGCATATAACTCTGTGACAAGCAAGGAACAAAAGAAACCTTTGAGAGGCAAGGAAATACAACTTAGTGACTACTTGAGCTTTTCCCTAACTGCTCTGGACCAAAACGAAGAGCTTGGTTTTCTCTCTCTGTCTTTTTTTTTTTTTTTTTTTTTCCTTAATGTCAGAACATTTCAGTGTTTCTCTTCAGGATATTATGTTCTGTAATCTTGTCTGAGAGACTGGTAAATACCTTGCACCTCTTTCTGGAAATTATTGGCAGAGGACCTTTCTCAGAAAAATCGCTGTCTTTGAACCTTCATATTTAATTTGTTCTTTACTCATTAATTTACGAAAGCAAGAAAGGTCTGACTGCAAATCTTTAATTAATTAATCATAACAAATTCCTCAACTGTGTGAAACATGATTCATGGCTGCCTCGACTACTATCCATAGCATCTTAGATTTGATTGTTATAAATTACCTGTGCCACTATTGTAGTGTAAATGGATGTGCAAGGGATTGTAATTACCAAGAAACTTAATGATGTCCAAATGAAAACAGTGCATAGGTAAAGCGTATAGTCACAAACACTGCGTTATTTAATACAGTGACTTTTAAAGAAAAGATTTTTTCTTAATATAAAACAGCTGTATTTTTTTCTTAATGCAGATCACTATTGGAGTAATTTCTTTGTACAGGAGAGAATTAATAGTTCCTTGTGTCACAGACATCTCTTCAAAAAACACAGATTGTAATAAATGTTACTATATTAGAAACTGAAGAATAGTTTATGTAGGATTAAATAAATGTGCTTTACCTCATTGTCAGTGAGCAAATGAAATTGCAAGAATTCATGGATAATGTCACTCAAGTGATTTGGGGTACGGACTCTACTGAAATATCTTATATTCTGTAATGAAGGCATGCAAAAATGAAAAAGTTGTATTTGAAAAATAGCAAGTGAGTTGCAGTTAGTGCAGATTGCAGTTTTTTACTTTGAAATGAAATGAATAAATATTATAAGAATCAATAAAGTTATATGTATAAATCAATGAAAATAAAAACATTGGCTTGAGCTTAGATAACACTTCTTCCAAACACATATTTTGAACCAGGATTTCCATAGAAATGAAAACACTTCTTTTTGTGATCAAGTTTGTATTTAAGTAAGTTACTTCAACCAGAGTGATTGATAGGGCACCTGGATTTAGTCAGTGTTTTGCTCAGAACTGATAATAAATCTGCTAGCTTCCTTCAAGTCCTGTGTTGGCTGGATCAGTAGATGGATCTGCTGGTTGGCAGGTAGCACTTTCTGGTCAAAAAAGCCTTCAGTTCCCCAAGGGGTTAACCACTGCATATTTCTGTGCTACTTGATCTGTACTAGATGGCTCAATATCCATTCAAAACTAGGGATCAGCAAAGACATCCCGAAGGGTTTCACCCCACTGGGTTCTAATCTGCTTTCTCAGATGTGTCAAATCATTACTAAGAGACAGTGCGCAAGACTTGAGAGTGAAATTTCAGGAACAAAAGTTACCATAATAGACTAACTGTTCACAATGTGAATTGTGGTGGCACCTGGCGAAGAGGAGTCTTATTTCAGTGTAGTAGATTATATGTTTCTAAATGTTCCTGATTTTTTTGGGGAGGAATTAATGAAAAAAATCACTAAAAAAAATGAAATTAATAAATAGCAAGAGTTCTGGGTTTCCTCTTGTTTTGCTGCTGTTTCTTTCAGAGGGCTTTCATAGAGATATACAATAATTCAGGCTGTGAAGGACCTGTGGAGGGCATTTCATCAGAATCCCTGCTCAAACCAGGGCCAATGCAGCTCAGGTTGCTCAGGACCTTCTTTAGTTTTAAACATCTCCAAGGGTGGAGATTCCACAACTTCCTTGGGCAACTTTTCCCAATGTCTGACAGCTCTCATGGTGAAATCTTATTCCCACCATTGGAAATCCATTGTGTAGCAGCTTGTGTTCATTGTCTCTCCTTTTTTTTATTCATTGTAATTCTAGAAATCTGAATCATAAAGAAAGGATGAGCATGTGCCAGCTTGATCTCCATTGATAGCAGCTGGGCATCAGCTAGGAAAAAGAATTAGCCATGTTGCTGGTGACAAGTGTCTATTAATCCATCAGTTGTGTATATTTCAACTTTGATGATCTTTTTAACCACCTCAGTAACAATACTGAGCACCACGTTTAAGCTCCAGTAGATCACTGGCTTGGTAAAGGATGCATTATCTTCTACAGTCTTAAAGTCTCAACATATGTTGGTAATTGGGCAGGTGTCTGAAGGTGTGAATCTTGACCAAGATTTTTTCAATTGTAAATTATGTTTGAACACAAAGATTTGTTGGTTTTAAAAAAATTTACACTTGTAAATGGTGGAATCTGTGATGTAAATGGTGCATCTGTGATGATCCCACAATGGAGACAAGGCCACATCTACAGTATGTATTAGTTGTTAGGAGATACTACAATTATGTCACAACTAAATGTAGAACCAAGGCTGATTAGAGTTAAGATTAGTTTCAAAATAAACCCACCAAATGCAAAGAAATCTCTTTTCTCCCTCGAGAAGATATTCAGATTGCCCTGCAGGGAATAGTCTAAATGTGTTGAAGGTTGTGAAAGATGAGACATATTCACTATCATAAGCCCTGTGTGACTGATCTGCTGAGACTTCTTCATAGTTGCAAGAGATAAAGTTGGAGAAAGGTTTGTAGATGAGGGAAGATTCCCAATCCCTTCCCCTTGGGATAGCAGTCATGAGAGGAAATGAGCCCTATTAAGCTCCACTTCAAATGAGACTTACAGTAATACTTAAATACATGTTGATTAATTTTTTTCCAAATTTGCTTCATTGTAGGCCAGTCTCTGGGCAGTATTCTTCTGAAAAGGAGAGCATAACTGACTGAGTCCCTTGTGCATAGAAGGGCAGGTTACTCTTAGTTGTGCCAAAACTACCAGTGTTTTCTCAATGGAGTAATGAAGGTATTGATATTGGTTTATACGTTTTTCCTCTTGTTTGGTCTTTATTCAGACTCTTTGTAAAACTCAGCTAAAACAAGCAGGAAAAAAAATCATCGTAAAACTGCAAATGTAAATTTGGATTTGTTTGATCTAAAAATCTATGCAGCCCTGACAAGCCTAAACACAGTTCAAATTTGAAGCAGTAATTCATCGTTCTCTAGTTTAACTCAGTTTTATGAATATTTTCGTAAGCTTAATCTGTATTTCCAGTTTAAAATTAAACTAGGCATCGTGAAGGTAATACAGGCTTGGTTGGGTCTTTCTCTGCAGAAGTTTCACACAGCCTCAGTCAATCATAATCTATACAGTAATGACTCTACACGCCTTTGGCTTGTTTGTTTACTCCTCTCAGCTGGAAGGTAGCAAAACTGCTAGCTTTCTGCTTTTAGTTACACAGCAGACAGCTGTCAATCTCTGTCTAATGCTGTCAAAGCTTTAGTAATCCCCAGTGATGAATAGCTGTGTCTGGGGATATGAGTGAGAATAACTGGTGTGCATTTTGCTGTCTACGCGCTACTTTCATGAGCTCTCTGTCTGCAACTTTTATTGGTTTTTACGTCATTCTAACTTGGTGCCAGTCATTTTCGAGCGCTGAATTCCCAAATTGCACAGAAGTGCTCTGTTCTTAGCACACGGACATACAATGAAAAGCAACTGAGTTTCTTTCAAAGTAGTTCAAAAAGCTTTTGTGTTTGCTTTGCTTTAAGGCATGAAGGAGCAGTGTCAGGGTGGTTATCCTGGCTCAGCCGCAGAGCAGTAACTTTGCAGGCTTTTTGACTCACTTTCTTCTCACAGTAATTTTTGGTGAAAGTTACTTCTTTGATTATTTAAAAAAAACCAACACAACCAAATCTGATTGGAGTTGCTGCTGTCATAGGATTAATCTTGCATGATACTCATACAGGTCTTGGCCCAAACTTGCTGATGAATGAATTTTTGTTTGAGAAATCTGATTTTGACAGTGAGAATGCCCAAGTATCAATTTATTAATCTAAGAAATGAAAATTTCTCTCACCTGAGAAATGAAAAGTGATTAAAATCAGAGTATTTTGGTTATGCTTTGTTTTGACTTTCTATATAAGTAATTTTCTCAACTTTCAATTTTAATACACTCCCATGTATGTGTTTATGTATTTCCTAATGCATATTTCATATTGTATTGATACTTTTGTCAGTATTAAACCAAAAGGTTTAAGGTGATTTCTTAATGTTTTAAAATCAAATCAGTTTGGATGCATGAAATAACAATGCTTTCTAGTAAACCTAGAAAGCATTGCAGAAAATACCTGCAATATGCATGAATGTGTGTTTTCTTTATCTGCCAAGCCTTATTCAGTGCAGAGTCCATTTGTACTTCTCCATCCTCCCTAGGCTAATGCTCCACTCAGCAGCTCCTTTTTCTAAAAGCTTGGTTACAGGAAGTGAGGCAGGGATTTGTGTTCCTGCATGGGATCTCTCTGACAGGAAGGGAATATGTACCGACAATATATAAACCTGGAAGTTTTGCTATTGCTGAGACCTTTATTTAATTTGTTCTGAAAAGAAGGATGTGTGTATTTTTGTGTGCATCAAAGCAGCTGCTGCTACAGGTGTAGCAAATCTTCCAGATGGTGGGGGAGGATTCCTCCCATCTGTGCACCTCCTCAGTGCCAACCCCAGTTATCTAAGCTTGGTGCAGGGTTCTTGAATTTAGCTATACAGTGATGGGCCTCATTCATCTTTGGTGGCTGGAATCAGCCCCATGCAGGATGACTTTATTCCCTTAAAGCTGGGTAGTATGTTCATTCCCCTATAGAAAAACATGTGTGTGTCCAAGCATGCACATTGTTTGCAACTTAGTCTATGGTAAAACACTTAAACTGTGCATTAGAACTTCTGGCCAGTATTTCATTAGCAGGCACCATGAAGACCACTCTCAAGGATGCTGTGTTTGAAAGTGCAAACATCCTATTGTGAAAATACTGCTCTTTTGGCCTCTCACTGTTGTAGAAGATACAACTGAGTTCCCTGTGCTGCTGTGTCCAATAGCAAATGGTAGACTTGGGTGTTACTGGGCCCTCTTTAAGCTTATTGCTGAGCTGATCCATCATATCATGGCATGTTTTTTCTTTGTGGACAGTCTGGGTAGGAACAATGTCTTAGTGTGTCTTTCCTATGGGGAGAGAGTAATGAGAGGATGGAAAAGCCATGTGAGGGTGCTTTGGCCAAGAATTCCAACTTCATTAGGTAGTTGTAAGCTTACATGACTGCTGTTGTTGAAAATTAAGTTCTTCTCCATTTTTCTATTTAAGTGTGAGGGTTTGACTAGATTGGCCAGTCTCAGTGACAGACCAGCAGCAGTTTTGTAGAGAGCAATTAAAATATTTTGATGAAATTACTTTAGCAAAAAAATAAAAGCCAGTTGGCCAGATGCTGCTATATGAGAGACAGCCCTGGAGAGCCATTAAGCAGTGCTGACAAATGGCCCCCAAGTTCCTTGGTGCTCTTCATGAGAAGCTCTGAATTATGTCCATGGTAGATGCATTCTTATTAGATTTGGGTAGTGAAATAGAGCTCCTGTTTCCCCCTTCACCCTCTCTCTGCTTCTGCGGCATATCTTTGATGTCAAGAATAGATGTTAGAGGTATAGGCTGACCTCCTCCACAGTTACTTCTATGCCAAGCTCTGCTGCTTTTCATCATCCTCAACAGAGCATATTATCATAAGAGAATATTGGTGTATGTTTTAATTTTATTTCTGGTTTCTTTATCACAGAACAACTACACAGGAGATCTTCGTCACTTGTATTTAGCAGGCCAAAATTAGGGGTTTACATTATGGAAATACCACCATGAGGGAATAAATAGGCATAAACTGTCTGAACAAAACAGAAGGAAACAAAAACCAAAATGCTAATTCACATATTATTGCTAAGTGAGAACTATGACCCACATTAAAATAAATAAATAAATAAATAACAAGTCAATTAACTGTGATTAATTATGCTTCTGTGCATTAGTCCTGCTTGTCTTTTTCCTCCGCCTAGTCCAGGAAATAATTCCAAATTAATTCCTGGTCAGCCATGCAGTTGATGTATCTCAGATCTGCAGAGTTCTTTTTCAGCAGTACAGACAACCACATACTGGTATAGAGCTACAAGTATTGCAAAGAAAACTTTTGTCTGTAAATAACATCTTGCAGACCTGATGCTTGTTTAGTTACTTTGAGAAGGTGTCTAAGAGCATTTCCAGTGGAAGGAACAGGTTGCCAAGTTTTCCATCTGGGACATAAAGGGGAGGGAGGCAGAAGATATTTATTAATTACCTACCTTACTAATTTAAAGAAGACAACTGAAAATATACTGCCTTCTGTCTTCTATAATTGCAGAATCAGAAGATGCAAATGAGGGACATAACCTACATTGAAAGCTGTATTACTTATTACTTGAACATGCCTAGAAGGCAGCTGCTTTTTAATATGGAGGAGAAATGGGGTCTATATCACTGAATCACATAATGGTGGAGGTTGAAAGGGACCTTGTCCTATTCCCCTGCTCAAGTAGGACCACCTACAGCTGATTGCCCAGGACCATGTGTTTTTGTATACCTCCAGGGAGGGAAACTCCACAACATCTTTGGGCAAGCTGTACCGGTGCTCGGTCACTCTTACAGAAAAAAAATGTTTCCTGATGTTCAAGAGGAAGTTCTTGTATTTCACTTTTTGCCTATTGCCTCTTTACTTGTCATTGGGCACCACTGAAGAGAGCCTGGATGGCCCCATAGTGGTGCAAGGGTTTCGTTCCTCCTCAGGTGCAGGACTTTGTACTTCTCCTTGTTAAACTGCATGAGGTTCCTGTCAGCCCATTTCTCCATCCTCTTGAGGTCCCTCTGGATGGCAGCCCAAGCCTCTGGTGTACCAGGCGTTCCTCCCAGTTCTATGTCATGTGCAGACTTGCTGTGGTTGTGCTCTGCCTCATGATCCAGATCACTAATGAAGATATTAAACAGGATCCCAGTGAGGTTCTCTAGTGCAGCAGAGAAGTTTTGAGTTAATGCAGAAAATAAAAAAGCCAATAAAGATAAGCTTTTAATAAGGTGGAGTATTGCTGGCTTTTTTTTTTTTTTTTGGCCTGAACCTTCTGAGGGATTACATTGCCTCCAATATCCTTCATCTACCCATTAATCTGCTAACATCATTCAAGATTCTGTGCATTCATCTATTTACTTTTGAGAGTCTGGTATGTAAAATAATTATCTTGCTTTGTAACAGGATGTTCTGCTATTGCATAGTTAACATTTTGTAAATGACTCTGCTAGCATTCTTTATCAATTATGCCTCTTTGAATAAAAGGTAATGCCTCAGGCCCAGAACTAAATTATTTACTTGTAGCTCGATGATGTGGTCTTTGTTCAGTTTAAAATTCCACTCTACCTGCAACTTTGTCAAGTGGCTCTGCTTTTCTTGATGCTCAAAAGATTGGAGAGATGTGAAGTCATACAGACTTATATTTTGAGTAGAAAGAAAGAGAAAAATGAATATTAATCAGTTTAGCTGATTAGATAATATTCTCTAGTAGAATGCCTTCAGTATTCGTGAACAAAATAATGGCATGATGACAAGTTGTTGCTGTGTGTAAAATGAACTGGTGTTCTATGGAGTAGCAGCCTGGAGTCTTTACAGCTAATCTTAGAAGAGCAGTTGGGATTTATTATAGAGAACATACTGCTTTCTAGCCTATGTTTCCTGTTTCTCAGCACCTTAACATGCAGCGCTACTGTTTCTCTTTCTCAACTTCTCAGCTGTGCTGAGCCAAGCTCTTGGAAGAATGGATGACAATGGTCCTTCGAACCGCTGGTCCAGCACTTCCACCAGCAGCCTCTGCTTGAAGAGAAAGGGAAAGTACATGTTTGTTTTCTCCCATTCTTGTCCTTCTGTCTTGTCCCTCTAAAGGGCAGCTGCTTGAGTAGTCAGGGAGGAAAAAAAAAAAAAAAAGAGGGAGAAAGATTTCTTCTCATGTGTTTTGGTACTGCATCAAGGAAACGAAAGCCCCCCTACATGGAGTCACTTGGTTGTGGCACACATTGCAGCACTCCACCTGTATCTCCACAAAGATATTGATGGCATTATGCAGGGTGCTCCACACCATGCTAATAAAACATTCATAATGGTTTGAGGAGACATTACAATATTAAACTTGAATTAGTTCACATTTCTTTTGAATCCTTTTATGCCCTCATGAAAGCAAATATTTCCAGGCTTGGGTGCCTGAAGTCAGCCTGCTGAATTCACATAGGCACTCTTAAATAAATGTCTCTTATTGCAAAATCACATAGCTACTTTCTGATGCTGAAACTTTTTAGCAACAGTCACCATATGAAGATTTGCAATCCTTTAATTTTTTATTAGGGCTTATATGTAGAACAGCAATCTTTTATAAAGCAATTAAAGATCTTATCATAAAAAGCATTGCATAAAAAGTATTATTTACTCTTCTTCAACTGCTTGATATCTCCATAATGAATGTTCCAGGAACAGTGTGTGTCTGTTTTCATTTTTAATAAGAGGTAAAACTCTCTCTTCCTAGAACAGAGGTGGAATCACGTATCAGTTCATCTTGCAAAGAGCTTTCTTCTATGCATAATGCTTTCTCTGAATTCTAACAGGGGAAAGTACTCATGTGAGAGGGGAAACAAGGTAGTGTTGACAGCTGAAAAATGTAAGATCAAGTTTCTGCTGACCAAGTTTCAAAGATGCTCTAATGTACTAAAATGAAATTTCCTCTGTTGTATATGGCTAATCTAGAAATCATCTTGATCAATACATGTGTTTCTAGACTTGTGCCGTTATTAATTTTGGGTTTACTAAACCAATATATAACAACTTAACCAAAGTTCACAATTAATATGTAGGTAAATGTCTTTTTATTATATCGGTTTAGGTTTGCATTTTTATAGTTCAAATCCCATATATTTGTGATTTAGGGTTTAACAGGAACTCATTCACTTCATAAATATTAATTACTGCATTGGCGTTATTTCATATTAGAGCATCTGGGGGGAAAGTGCTGATCATTACATTGCTTTTGAGGATCTATTTTTGCCTAAAAATACCCCTGGATAAATTCATTCTGATTTAGAGAACACTAGTCGGAAAGGTGTAATGCGTTAATTTCAGGCATAATATTTTAATAGCAGCAACTGCAATATAACAGTGTGTTTAGCCCTGCAGTCTGAATTGTGCTGCATTGTTACAGTGTCCTCCAGCAGAATCTGAGTGGCCAACTGGGAGATTGATGCCATTGGTTTAATGTTATATGGTAGTAACAGAATATGCATATCCATTGTCATTAAACTGTAAAAGACTAGTTCTTAGGGCAGCTCCCCAGGTAAAAGTAAATCAGAAAACTTCCCTGTCTTCATTAGCAGGATCCTCAGCTGGCATCAATCAGGATTGCTCCATTGATTTCAGGACCAAACCAGTTGAGCGACTGACCTTTCTGTCTGTAAAACATAACGCGAGGTTGAAATGATGGTAAGGCACGTGGGATGGTCTGCCTTTGCTGCCTGATGCAGCATGTAGTCTTTTCATGGGCACCTTGACTCAGTGAATAATTTGATTACAGTTACTTAGTCAGTGACTGGAGGTCACATTTGCTCTTTTACTAGGTCTTCATCATCTTAACATACTACTACGCCTGCCACCACTGCATTTGTCCCGTTCTGCTGGCTAATAAAAAAAAAAAAAAAAAAAAGAAGGGCCTGTGGTTACCTGATCTGTAGTTGGAAGGTGAAATCTATAGCAGATTTCACCTGGAATACCATGTAACTTTTTATAAAGGTGATAACAGTTTGTTGTTATCTCTCTTGAGTTAACAAGAGCTGGGTACAATTTGTCCAACTATGCACCATGCATAGTGCTCATCTCAATTCTTTTGTGCCTGGGCCGTAATGAGGGCTGTCTAAGCGTAACCTTGAAATTCTGAACATAATTTTTATTTTTTGAGTGTTCTGAGCATCCAGGGAAATTCTTCAAGTCAAAAATGCTTAAAATAAAATTATTGAGTCTTGTAATATATTTTAATGTGCCATATATTTCCATTGCTATTTAGATGATGAATCTAAAAAAAGGTGATTTTCCTCATAAATATTTTCTCTGTGTTGCCACCACAGTCAGTTACCTTCTCTTTTATTCCCAGAGAGTGGTACGGACTAAGACTCAAATGACTCCAAATCCCTCAGTACTGCCGCATTTAATAGAGGATTGGTAACTCTATACAGCATTAAACAAAGCACTGCTCAAAGAAGTGCAGATTTGTTCTTTGGTAGTCTTCAGATGATGGTACCAGAATAAGGCAAGAAGCTAAACAGGAGTATTTGTAACATTTAAAAATGGTTTGGGGTTTTTTCCTCAATATTGTGCCTTTGTTTTACTATCTGTGTTTTCTAATTTACACATGGAAAGAACCATGGTTTATGTATCTAATAGAAAACTGTGATTATTTTTGCGAAAAGTAGGTGTTGAGTCTTTATGAGAGTGAGTGCAGGAGGAGGCAGAGTTCTGAAACAGAGCCCGGCAATCAGTGAGTTTGTGAGAATAAAATGTGAGAGATTCCATACATACTTGAATGAAGCAATGGCTAGCAGAAAGCCTTTGGGCATAAATGAGAGGTGAAGCTTTGGTCTAAAAGGCTGAGAGATACGAGTAGGGTAGAATTTGGGGATGAAATCCTGCTTGTATTCATGTCCTGATTCTATTCATAAATTTATGGAAGAATTTATTTTCTTCTTCTTCTTTTTTTTTTTTTTTCAGTTAATTTTTTAAGATTTATCATACTTAAATACTTTATACATAATCTTTGTACTCTCCAAATCTGATCAAAGATCTATTCAGGTTACGTGAATAATTCTATTGAATTGAATTGTTACACAAGTGTGTTAGGTTGTATTCAGAATAATATGCAAAAAAGACAGTTTTTCACTGTACTTAAATGGCAAATTCCCAAATTCTTCACCTACTTGCCAGATACTCTTAGGACACACACACAGACAAAATCATACTTTTTAACTCAACTTTTCCAAAACAGGAAAATTCCTTTTTAGGCATCCTTTTTTTTAAATTAAATGAGAGAGACATCAGAAAACTCAATTTTTTACTATATTTTCTACATGGATTATTTTGTCTTCTTTCTCAGTGCAAAAGAAAATACTGATAAAATCAGGATGATTAATTTTAGTAGAAGAGTTACTGAGAACTTCATTACATTGCTAACACAGGGAGAAATAATTTTTATTTATTTTAAAGACTTATTAATGGTCATTTATAATTCCAACCTTTTTTCTTTTTTTTTCTAAAATTCTCAGAGCTGGTTGAATGAAGTCTAGTTTATAGACAATTAACTGATCACCAAATCTTCCTCCCACCTTAAAGACAATATATTTTTTATCAATTAAATGTGTGATGCATATAAAAAGATATTATATTATTTACATTTTTAATGTAATGAGGGCATTTGAAAAATGCTGCTTGATGGTAGGAAAGTAATTGTTTTATTAAGAGAGCTGAACCCTGAGATATTGTTGAAGATAAAGGCAATTTCATAACTGTGAGTGTTGGAGGCTGTCATTTTGGAAAAATGAAATAAGCGGTTTCTCATTTTCACTATATTATTTTCTCACATGGGTTCAGACCTCCAAAGGCAACGAATTAATCTGCAGCTCAGAGTTAGAATATCTGGAGAGATGGCAGATGCCTGCTCTACTAGTGGTGTACTAACTTTCTCAAATTTCTTAGCTTACCCAGTAATTTTACCTGGCACTATAGTTGGTAATGAATTTTGCTGCTTCTAGGGCAGTATTTCACTGCACCCAGCAAGATGTGCACTGGCCTTGGCAGCTTGTTCCATACTGATCTTAGTCTCTGGGCACTGTAGGGCTCAGCATTGTCCCTCTGCTCAGCTATTACATGAGAACCACCTTGCTTTCTGTTGTGGTTTCCTGCACTGTCTGTTCCCTGCCCTCTATCCTGTCCCCTTAATTGGAGCTTTCCATCCCCTGTGTTGCTAGAAATTAACATTTTATCCCACTCTTGTGTGAAGGGGGAATAAATGCTAGTAGCAAGTATAAGCAGAAATTTTCTACACCTCACCTAGAGGGCCATGAAGAAAATAATATTTTTATCCTTCCTCAGTAGATCAATTTGGATTTGCAATTTAAAATAGTTGAGGGTGAGGCTGTCTTATGCTGTGAAATAAAAACTTGACAATGGTCCATGGTCCAAATAGTTTGGGACCTCTTCTGTGAGGCAGCATCCCTTACAAACTTGTTCTCCTTCTTATGATTAACAGACCATAAGTAGCTGAATTTGTAGTGTAGGGAAAGCATGTAACTTGAGGGAAGTAAGAGCTAATAAGAAGATCATAATTCTCACTTTGTCACAAACCTCAAAACTTTCTTAGTCTCAAACTTACTAGTCTTTAAAATGAAATATGGATGATATAAAGTGAGAGAACGGCAATTACTTGAATTCTAGTATCCTGTCAGAGTTGATTTACAATATTTTTTTAGGCTTGACCTAGATGACTTCTTCTAAGTTTAATGAAAGCTACAATTCAAAGTCTTAGTCTTTTTTTCTTTTATTTTGTCTTCTTTTCCATATTGCAAGCTTTCAAAGAAGTCTTCTCTGTGTTTTAGATCATAGTGACAGGCAAACCCCATGTTTTATTGTGATCTAGATTGATTATAGTATGTTTGTTCCCCACAGCTTTTTACATAGGTTTAATGAGGACATGCCCCTTATGCAGCATGTTTACTGGGTGAAAAATAGGACCAACAATATTCATGTTGGTCTATTCATGGTTTGGGATATATATATATAAAGGCTGAAAAAAGTATGCATGCAGTCAGGACATAGGGTAATGTTTCTCATCTAGATACTTGAATATGTATTAAAGAGATGCACTGAGAAATTCCCTGTTGTCAAATAGGAAGTGGTCCAGTCAGTGTCAAAATCCAGAAAATTGCAGACCTGCTTTTGAAAAATAAATCTCTTTTCAGATGTGTCCAATCTATAGTGAAATCACAGGAGTAAAAATACAGCATGGATCTAAATTAATGTGGTTGGCCAAAAGAATAAGTATATTCTCTTTCAATTCTTTGTTTGTTTTTTGAAAATAGTTGTCCATTTTAAATTTTTTTCTTTTGAATTATGATGTGGAATTGTGAAAGGTTCTTTCCTTTTTTTTTTTTTTCCCTTTCCCCCTTTCTCCTGCCTGTATCCATGAGAGAGAAAAGAGAAGGACACCATTTGCTCTGAGCTGTCAAGTGCACGGTGGTGACTTGGCCAATGTCCTGTTCCTAGCAAAGGCTGCAGACTCTGGCCTTTGCTGACATTTTGGCCTGTCCTGCTGCTGCCCAGGTGTTCTCCTGTCTTCTGAGGCTGGGGGTGAATGAGTTTTGATTTGGGCAAACTGATGTTGTGCAATTGGAATAATTTGATTTGAATGTCAAACACTTCATGATTTCTCTTATCCTAGTATTAAAATATTCTTTTAAGAAGTATCCACGGGCATTTTTTTCAACCTTCCTGACAGCTGCAAAGATGCTTTGTTTTCCTAGCTGTCTTGGACAGTCACATCAAAAGATATGTTTCATCATCCTGCAGGGAAGTAATAGGTTTAATACATGTATTTTTACCCCTGGGTTGTTGTTTTCTCTTTGCTTTGTTTCTATAATTAACTGCAATACATGGTTTCTCCGATGAAACTTAAGAAAAAGTATCGTGTGCTAGTTTCTTGTCTTTGTTTATCTGTCTCCTCATCTTGCCTTACATGAAGCACATTTAAGTATTCCAAAATCTCCAAAGTGGCTGCCATTCATTCTGGCACTTGCGTGGTTCCATTTGGTGCCACCATGTGCTGCAGCAGTCTGAGTTTTCTGTTCTCAGCAGATGGCAGGGGAACGTATTTGCCTCTCTTTGGGAATACCAGTCTGGTGGAAATGTTTATGCTGTGTTTGTGTGCAGGTCAGTCAAAAAACACAGCTGAACCTAGAGCTCTAGATCTCGTTTTTGCAAGGTTTAAAGCATTTAGAAATGCTTAAGTGGTCCCATTAAGTCCAAAAGTATCTGAAAAGTATTTTAATGCTTGTATCTCTACATACATTGAGACTCTACTGTGTTCATTCCAAAGGTGAATTGCACTTACCTTTGACAAAGGCAATCACATTTTTCCTAGACAATATGAATTCTGAGATGTGAGGAAAGATAAGGTATCATTTGGTCTAATTGTCTCTGTCTATACGCAGTTGACTTTTCTTTCCACAGTGATCTTGAGGATGTTAGCATGAGGACAAAATGTCCTAAGCCAGGAAAGTTTATCTGTGTGTTGTTTGGAGAGAAACCATCATCCAGTCATTCTGTACTCCTGTATTTTGTGTATTGTATGTTTTGAAGACAATACTAAAGTTTGTCAAGAGAAAAAGTCTGGAATGTTTTGTTTTTTCATTCCTTATTTTGCATTTGCATTGGCAGTAATGTTGTTAGCATCTTGTCTGATACCTAATGCCAGCAAAACAGGCATTACTTTGCTTTATTTTCCTATGGGGTTTTTTGCATCATTAGACCTTTGTTTTAATGCTGTTCCTGAGCTCCTGACTCTATTCTGGCTCCTTGCTTGGCCAGAATTTCTAATTCCGATGTCTCTATATCCATGTTGTCTCGTTTCATGGTAGCCCTTCTTGGGGAAAGTTGAAGGATAGAGGGATTCTTGGGTATTGCTTGTTCAATGTCACAGTAAAAAGCTTTAATCACCAGTACTTTGAACTGGCTTTGGATTTTTGTATGCATATGTTGGTATAAAACTGTCAGTGAGCTCTCTTGCTGCTGCTGAAGTGAGGATGAGTGGTGCCAGTTCCTGTGATACTGTTGCTCAGTGAAATGATAAATTCACTTCATGTTTTATTCTTCCCTGTTGGTGTCTACTCCCCTACCTGTCTTCCACTCTCAAGCTTTCACCAGAGGGTTTGAGAGAGTCTATGAACAAGCCACATCAGGTTTTTGGGTGTTAGTTCCCTTGGCAATCAGGCCCCTCTACCCCAAGGACGTGCTGGAATCAGCCCCCTAAATACAACAGTATGTGTTTCTGTCCTCCTTCTTCACAGTTCAACTCAAAACCACACTGCTTTAAGTGTTTGTTTACAGCTCATCCATCACAAGAGCACTGATGACCTCTCCTATGCAAAACATCCCGGCTGGCTGTATCACTCTTGCTGGAGGTAGGGAGCCATTTCTAGGCCAAATGTCCAAACAGATGAACAGAGTGTTTTCCTGAGCCTAGGGTCCAAATTTGGACCCTACTTTTACGCCCTCTCCCACAGTTTCCTTTGGTGTTGAAACACCTGGCTGATTACCAAGGTGATTTTTGCATCTGTGATTTCAAAGACGAGATGGCTGAATGAAACATAGTGGACTATTATGTGCTCCAACATCCCTATCTGGCTTAAAAATCTCTGCCCTCTATGTCCTTTGAAACAGTGAAATGCCCAGTTCTAAGTTATCCCATGCTTTTTCTAGGCTTAACTTTAGATACAATTTTCCTTTGGACAAGAGAATATTGTCAGCACAAAACATATAATTTTGGAGACAGCTGCATAGAGGTAGCCTAATACTGCAAGAAAGAGGGAGGAGTGAGTGCCTCTGTATGTGTGTCTGTAAGAGAAACTAATCCTGGGCAAAAAAGGGAGCTGGGGTACAGCCCATTGTATGGCTAGAGCAGACAAGGAACTTTTGGCAAGTAATGGGCATCTGGAAAGCCACCTGTTTTTCAGTACTTCATCCATAACTTAAAAACTTGGACTTTTGCCATGTAAACATTTGCCCTACTATGTTGCCAAAATTCACTGTAGATGTAATGTCAGATAGAAATAAAGGACGGGCAGACAAAGGACTGTTTTAACCATCTACTGTAAATTCATGTTCTATCATCCAGGAAGAAAAGTTTGGGTAGCTTTATCTCACTTGCTTCTCTATGTCTGTTTCTGGTCTCTGCCTCTGTCTAGGGAGCTTATGTCCCAGATTAGTGCTGCACCATTTCTGACCCACTTTTGCAGATCCAAGGCTTTCAGTTATCTCTCAGTAAGGCTCAAACCAACCACCTTAAGTGACTGAGAGGGCATTGGAGCTGAACCTCCAAACTGCCGAAACTTTACCCATTTTTCACCAAAACCCTCTATGTATTGCTAGAATCACAGTTACCCTTGTAGCTCTTTCATTATGGACAAGCTATTGTCATTTTTATTGGAACTAACAAATTGCATATTCATGTTATAAGAGCACAACTGAAGACATTGTTTGTTTTCCCAAGTGCTTCACCCATTCTGAGTGAACCTTGTGGAAGTGACAGTTGACATGCCTTTAGAGAGGCCTTGTACAAGATGTTTTCTGTTCTGAGTCAAATGCTGAAGGGTACAGTGATGTGACAGGCTTTAAGGAAACTGGCCGAAGAGCTAGGCAGGCTCTAGCAGGAACTGTTTAAAAGAAAAGAGAATGACAGAAACAAATAAAACCCCCAAACAAACCAGAAAGTGAAACACAGGCTGAAGAAGGGAGTATGGAGGTAGTCACTGTAGTTCTGACTGGACCCTTGCCGTCTTGACTGGAGCCAAAGCTCTGCCTTGTCCTTGTGCTATCTTTCCTTGTTCTTTTCTTCTGTCCTTTTCCTGTGCCACTGTAACTGGTGGGATGGATTCATCTAACCTAACTTTAGTTGTCTAATCAAACCAAGTGTTCTCCCTTTGCAGTTAGCAGAAATAAACAAATCTTTTAGGACATGCTTTGACTAATCTGTTTTTGATGTCTATGTTAGCATGATATAAATGGTACCAGAATGCACATTTCTCCCCTTCAGTCAAAAGCAGAAACCTCAGACCATAAAGTAGGAATATATATTGTGGAATACTATAATTGGTCAGATGATTCATACTGAGAAACCGACCAAAGCTGTGGTCACTATCTTGGAGTGCTGATAAGTGTTGAGTTTAGGGCTTGGTAGCTCTTCAGTAATTGAATAATGTTTTGAAAGACCATACTGTGTTCAAAAGCATAGTTTCCCTTCACATCCACTGCTGAAGCTGAGAAGAAATATGGGGCTCAAAGAAGCTGCATAATGCTGTGGATGATTAGGTCAAAATTTGGACCACTTGTGTCATTATTAAAGCATCTGATCACAAATTATGGGGATCTTTGAGACAAGCATTGAGAACATGAGAACACTTTCAAAGGCTACATTGAACCTCGGAAAAGGCTTCTGGAGCTAAAAAGGTGAGAGAACTCAAAGCTTCACAAAATAGAGTGAGGAAATCATAAAAACTAGGAACAACAACAAAGCACAGACTAATCTGAGCTCTCCTGCCAACAATAGCTTGTCTTTTGGGGTTGCTGGTATGAAGGAGAATGGATTTAGACTGTACTCTAGGAAGGCTCTCCAAATAACTTTTTCTCCCCTTCATTCTTTTTAACAGTGAAGTGTTGGGTTATTTTAAAATCTTTTTTAATGTTTTTTGATGCTTCGGCCTTTCTAAAAAGAAATGCTTTGTTCAGAAAGGATTAAAATGAAACATTATGTTGTTTAAAAGTAGTTAGTTCTTCTTTGTCTCCCCCCCCACCTTGTCTCAGTTTGAAGTAAAACCGAATCAATTTTGTGTTCTGAAATTTTACACTTTATCTAGGCCTCCTCTAACTCTCTGAAATTATATTGTGGAGCAAACTGCTCGTTCTCAGGATGATAAGGCCAATGTTTGTGCTAAATTCCGAGGAATGGAATGCAGAGCGTTCCTTGTTTATAGTTATTGCTATAACAACCAAGGTCAGCTAATTTTTGTTATTTGCCCTTTAGAGGGTCAGAAACAAAAAAAAAATAGAGGGGCCACACCTGTGGGGAGGAACAGACAGGACGGGTGACCCAAACCTGACCAACTGGGGTATTCCATCCCATCTGCCCCATGCTCAGGATAAAAGCTGAGGGATCAAAGGGTCAATTCTCTTCCTGCGATGGCCGATGTCTGAAGAGGACCCTGTCTGTTCATCTGCCTTTGATCTCAATCCGTGTGTTCCTGACTCCAGAGATGGAATCCAGTTTCCATCCATCACTGAGTCCAGTCTGGGACTTCCCCAGTGCCTGCTGGTGATGTGATTGTCATCCTGGGAGCTTAATATGGTTTTGTATATATTATATCTATTTTGTTATTTTCTTCTTTTTTTTTTTATTTTAATATTAATTCCTTCATTACAGTAGTTTAGTTCATTGTAAACTTTTGAATCTCTTTATCTCTTTCTCTCCTTTTTTTGGGGGGAGGAAGGGCCATCTGTCAGTCTGGTTGTGGTGATTTCAGCTGAAACCATGACATCCCTCCCAGAACTCTTTCTCAAATTCAATCTGAATTCCTAAGAATTTCTGGGTTTCTCCTGGCTATGAGTGAGTTTGGTACCTGGTGAAAATATTTTGTCCTTTCCTAATGGGTCCTTGTCTACATATAGATGATTTCTGGAAAACTCTTTGTTGTCAATGTGCCTCCTAAGTTTATTTTCTTCGTTTTTGTGTGCGTTTGTATTGAAGTGACATTCATGTTTCCAGTCAGGGCTGCAGGCCTCTTGAATAAGGCACTCTGCCAACACAACAAAAGCAGTGCTACTTACCCGACTGCAGAGTAGAAAAAAAGAAAAATTACTTAGCATAATTTCAGATAACTTTTGTTGCTGAACTTTTTATTATGTAACTCGTCTCCAGGTCCTTAGCTATGATCTTGAAAACTGTTTCACTTCTCTTTACGCTGCTGTATAGGAATGGTCATTAGCCTGAATATCAGTTGTTTTTTAAGGTTTCCAAAGGTGCATTTGGAGCAGTGGGGTGGTTCTGTGACTTCAGCATTGAGAAGCACTTGGCTCAGCAATTATAGAGCCAATGAGTTCTTGGAGCTCCTGCAAACTTAAATCTCAACAAATCAAGGGCTGACTGGAATATTTCCTGTCCTTGTACAACATAAGTCTGGCACTTTCAGTCTTGGAGAAAGTGTTTTCTGTGATTTTTGCTTGAGACCCTGAGGTCTGTGGCCTCCAGAAAGTGTCCTATAAGTGTATGTAAGGAACAGCAATGCTCTTGAAGAACTACAATTACTGGTAAGACACTTCTGCTTTGAAAAGCATTTTGTTTTATCATTTTGCTTTAATGCAAAGTAGTTTTCTGTCTTTCCATTTATGCACACTTCCCCTTCCTTATGCATATACCAGAGAGAGATAGTAAAGACCCTGGAAGAAGGATTATCTCTATGATAGTCCCAATGCAGCAAGTACCATAGAACCCACTGTAACATTTACTCTTCAGAGAATTCTTGGTGAGATTTCTGTGTGAAAGGGTTGTTGCTAAAATTTTGTAACATTAGTAGTTGCTGGGGTTCTTCCACCTGTAATTGGCAACTGGCTTTATGTAGGACAGCTGGCCTACTATTAACAAATAGAATTTGTACACATCTGACACCTCTATGCAAACACCTGAATTTCATGTGAATCAGATAAGGGTAATGAGCAACAAAAAATCCAAAACAAACAACCCCCACAAAATGCTGTATAGATGCTTCAATGTCTAAATGCCAGTGGATGCTATTTGGTTGTTCTCAGAGATCAGCTACATCTGGTTTGGGTTGAGGTTTGGTGTTTTGTTTTGTTTTGTTTTTTTTTAAATCTGGCATAAAGACATAGTGCTTTGTTTTTGAGATGCTGAAATGAGGGTGAGAATAGCCTTTTGGCCCTGGGAATCAAGATATTCCGTTCACATACTCTTAGTTATAAAGCTGGGAGTGTCTCTTCACAAAATTCCCCAAACAAATAGGCCTGCTCCTAAAATAAGACTAACTTTTGACATTTTCCCAAGTTAAAGGTCAAATAAACTTGACCTGATGCATTTATATTTAATACTGAAAAAAAATCAACATTGCCATGAATCGAAGCCAATCTTTTATCTGTGGAGAAATACATAGGTTGTGATTAGTTTTGAGTGATATAGAAATAAATACATGAACCATCAACACTTTGAATTTAAACCCTCAAAATTAAATTCAAATGTGATCTATCCAATTAATTCAGTGTGAGTGGATTTATTGCCAAAAAGAAGAAAATGTAAAAACAGAAGCTGAATGAAAAAAAAAAATAATCAGATCCACTCTGGGATTATGTAGTGGATAATATAAATTTATGGACTCTGTATTAGAAATAAATCTCTCTTGTCTGATGTACCTGGTAAAAAAACATTGTTTGAAAATACATTCTTTGGTTAGAATGGGGAAGAAAAAAATTAATAAAACTTAGTAGCTGAATAAAACAAATTCAATAAGAAGTCATATTTTCTGTGTATTGGTTTCCATGCACTCCTGACCAGTTGGTGGCTTCCTGTTTCCGTTGCTGAATACAGCTACCGCAGTAAGACAATATATAGCCACGGATATTATATTGATTTACTGGAAGAGTACTGCAGGAGAACAGGAAACTTAGTTGGCCAGTGTTGCACTTCCATAACAAGCATTTCTGCCAGATAATTAACCTTGCTGTTTGTTTAGCACCCTCAGAAAGCTTCATTACCGATGCAGTCAATTATCTTCTGGTAATGGCTACTACAGAAGGTAGAATTACTTAATTAAAATTATTTAGACCAAAGAGGCTGTATGATTGTGTAAAGGATATTGGAATGGAAAAGAATAATCTCTCTGAGCTACATGCCTCATCTAAGTCTTGTATTTCACATTTCAGAATGCCAAATTATGCATCTTTTTCCAAACAAAAATAACAATAATAATTATGTATTCATTCTCCCACCTACAATACATTTTCTTTCTCAATAACATTCTTTTATAAAGCAGCTACAGTGAGAGGAGGAAAGAGCTAAATCAAACGGAGTGCTTGGAAGAGTAAAGATAGAAGTGGGTCCATTTCATGGAAGAAAATGAAAACAAGGGGAGATTATTGCTGTTAAGATGTAACTCAAAGCTGTGCAGGTACGTGTTAGGTGTTCCTGAAGACAGTCTCTTGATGGCCTCCCCCCAGGAAAGAGATTTGATTTGTTCCCTGCTCTGTGACAATTTGCATTTCTACCTTCTTTATAGATCATCAAAGAAGTGGAAAGAGGCCTGAATTTTTGACAGTCAGCCTTAGAGCAGGACTATCTTTGAAGTGAAAGGCTGGTTGATATGGAGATACAGCTTTGGGTGCCTATTTCAGTAAGGCTTGAAGATAAGGTTTGTTTTCCGTATGACAAAAGTCTCCAGGGCTTTGCTCCCACTTCCAAGAGTGCTTGAAAGCCCAGTCAGTCCATTAATACAGACTTAAATTGATTCGTCTTAGAGCTAGTTCTGTACTCCCATACAAGTGAGCCCTGACTGATGTGTATTTTGGCAACAAAAACTCCAGGGGGATGGAATTGTATTAGTAAAACTGTTCTGTTACCAGTCACTCTTGTTTAACTCATAGCTGATTTTCCTCTGTGACTGCAAATTTGCTGCCTTGTTGGTCCACTTAAGTTCGTGGTAAGAACTCTTTGCTGTAGGTACAACATAATGTTGTTTTTGTAACTATGCTTGTAACAGCAGCCTGAGTCTAGGCATGGTATATGACTTATTCAGTACCTGGTCTTCCTCTCAAGGGCTATATATTTAAAGGTATATAAATGTCAAATATGTAATACAGGTGAGGGAAAAAAACCCAGTAAAGTAAATGGCACAGATGAGATCACCCATTGCAATTCTGCAACAAACTACAAATCTAAGTTGGAAAATCTGATTCTGGACAGGTATCTGTGGATCAGAGTACTTTGAAAAACACAGCTCCTACTCTTTTTTTTAAATTTTTTTTTTTATTTTTTTTTTATAATGGGATTTAGGCTTATATGTCACCTATACACATTTTAACCCTTTGTCTGAATTTTGTGAGTTATAGTCCTGTTGAGTGAATTGATAGTTGCTATAGAATAGACTCCAAAGGTAGAAGCTAAGAGGTAAAGGAAATCCTGGTGCAATTAAATTAATGGCAGAACTCATGTTAATTTTATATAGCCAAGATCCAACTTATGATTTCTCTACCAGGCTCTGAAATTTGCATGTCTTAAATACATCCCTAATAACTATAGCCTTTTTATCCCCTGAAACCCATATAAAACATGAGAGATTATAGCTGAAATCACATGTGGTCTGGTATGTCTATCTATAAATAATCTCTACTATTAAGAAAATTATTGTGATCCTTTCCACTAATTATGTCTCAAAAGAATAACTGCAAGCATGGTATTGAAACCAGGTACGTTTCCTTACTCTTTCAAAAAAAAAAAAACCAAACCAAAATGCATGAATAAGCAAATCGCTGTTTACGAGGCACTGCTGCTTTGCTAAGCATGCGATTAACCTATGGACCTTGCTGTTTTAAGATATTATTGAGACAAATAATTTAGCCAGAATCCAGCAAAGCCTAGCTATTTATATAAATACTAAGAATAATCCAGAGGTATAATAGCTGCCATAAAATATAATGAATTTAGGAACTTGGAGTTAAAGGTACAAGGAAGATTACAAACTCATAATTCTTCCTTAAATCTTGCCATGTTCAGTGTTTTAACAAACCTTGGGTCTAAAGCTTGTTTCGTGAGAAGTTCAACTTTCTCCTTTAAAAATGTGTAAAATACATGTTGCTGGTTCTCTTGAGAAGTCTGGAAAAGTGAAAAATTGAATTCAGATTAGTAGAATACTTGCTTCCTATGTTAAAAAAAATGCATTAAAAAGTCGGAGAACTCTTGTACTTAAGGTCATGGTTCTTTGTGGAGATATCCTTTAAGGTTTGAATATTAGTGGCAATTGTGATTGCGCAAAGACAACTTTTACTCTGCCAGGCCTTGCGGGGAAAGGAAATGTTCCTGTTGACAGCTGATAGCCTGTCTTTACCAGCCTGAGTTCTGTGGGATAGAAAGATGATCATGATCTCTGTCCTCTCTTGTAGCAGAGCCACACTTTAAAATTGGAGGGCATTTGCGGGCTTTCTCTAGAACATGCCAGAGATGTCTCCAGATAAATGAGAAGTTTAATTTTGGAACAAGTTATGGTGTTTCAATAACACATATCAGCAGAGCTATAGAAGAGATGCATGTATGTGTGAGGATGTTGGTCTATGGCAAAAAAGAATAATGAAGTGTCTTCTTTCTCACCATCCCTGGAGGTATTTAAAAGACATGTAGTTGTGACACTTAGAGACATGGTTTAGAGGGACTTGGCAGTTTTAGGTTTACGATTGGACATGGTTATCCTTAAGGTCTTTTCCAACCCAAATAATTCTATGGTTCTTGTTTCCCGTTAGCGTAATTTGAATTATTGTGCTGTTATTACAATTTACAAAACTGCATTTACACAAAGCTGATAGTAACTTTCTAAAAGCCTGGAACTTTGTTTATCTCTGCCGCCCAAGAGAGCCTTGTCCACCCATTAACAGATCTTGTTGCAGTACTCAGTAGGGTGCAAGAGTATTTCCGGATGATTGGAAAATAAACAAAAGCAATAGGTGGTTTGCTCAAAAGAATGAAATCACTAAACTAGATTGTCTCACCTAGTAGTCCTCACATTTTCTTCAGTTGCTTCATGGCAATAACAATGACAAGCTTTGTAGAAATGCTGGTAGATATGAGAGACGTTACTGACCTAGGATGGGGCAGTATTTCTACGGCAGGAAAAATATGTTCTTTTTTAGAAATCTACCGACAACTTCAGAGCAATTTATGGGTAACCTGTGTATTTGCTTCTTCTTTGCTCTGCACAGAGTAATGGCAGTGCCACAAGGACACTCTGCAGCCTAGAGCAGATGCTAGTACCACTTTAAATTAGCTCTCATCAGTCGGTGATTGATTTGCAACTAAGTGCCCTTAAACATGTTTGTTCCCCCCAAAATAGGTTAACTGAAAATAGAACCTCAAGTGAGAGAAAGTACAAACAGATTCAAGTACACGACATACAATTACTGTATGGAAACAATAAAACAGGGGAAAAAAATAGAAACCACTTCAAATATTATTTCCTCCCAAAAGAGAGTATAATCAAGGTATAATGAGCATTGAAATTAATAAATTAAAAATAAATGCCCATAAGAGGGAGAAAAAAATGTGTTAATCAGTTGGCAATTATATTTTTGGCATTGTAAATTAATTCCCCAAATGAATCTCCTTCCAGCTTATTTCATTTCATTATCTGTTTTCTTCCTTATTTTTTATCTAACGATTAACATTTCTGAATTCTGTACATATGATAATTTTTAAAAACCAAAGGTGTTTATTTAAAGGACAGTGTGTCAAATGCAAGATGATGACATTTTGTCCTTTCCAGTCTATGAAGATCAGAAATATCCTCATAATGAAACTGTCCTTTTAGAGTATTCTTTCTTTTTTTTTTTTTTTTTCTGGGTTGAGCCTTGTGGCATTACCCATCTTTTCAGTAATGGAAATGATTCTCTATTGTCTCCCAACTACCACTAAACAGCGATCTACAACAAAGCTCATCCATTCCATCACCTCCATTTCCTTTGCTACACCCTCTATTAGTAAGTGGCTTGCAGACAGCTCTGAGAAGTTTTAACTAAAGGAAGAGGGGAGAAAAAAAATCCTGACTCTGCTTATTGACAGTTTCTTCTCACTTATGTCTCTCCTGGTTTAATCACAACAGCATTTTCTTTCTGACTATGTATCAGTTTATGCAGTAGCTGAACACTCATTGACGCTAACTTGAAATAAAGAAGGAAGTAATACATTCGATAGTATCCAGGAAAGTGATTTGATCTGGGAAATAATTAGGAGAAAATAAACAGCAGCTGGAATAGTTTGTCCACTTTTGTTTCTCTCTCTGCCCCACCAAAAAAAGCAAAAATGCAACATTGTGCTTTGTAGATGAAAATTCTCATAATAGAGTGAATGTCCATAAATGTAATTTACCACAGGAACACAGTTCAGAGGAGGTGAGACAAAAGGGTATCTTGTTCATGACTTTCAGAAAGTGGAGCAGAGAAGAGAAATTTATTGCGGAAGCAGGAGGAAGGGCAGGACTAACACATAAACAAAGGAGCCACTAAGATTTCAGAACTCAGGCAGTTTAGGATCTGCTGCACAGTCAGTATTTCATGTATCTGAAGGCTCAGACAATGCTGTCCTAACTCTTTGGAGCTACATTCAAGTGTAAAGTAGCAAGCAGACATGAAGTGTCTTGGTTTCTCCTTCAGAACTGTTTTTAAAGTACCCTGTACTCTTAAAAGAAAAACATATCAATGTGCTACTTGCACCTCTACTTGGGTCCACGTTTCCACCATCTTACTACAAAAGGACTGCACTATGCTCCTTCCTGCCATCCTTCATTCTACCCTTCTCTCTTACACCAACATCTTGTGGAACAGTGACTTGGGAATCTTTACAGCATGGTGGGATTTTGCATATGCCTTCTCTTGCTGGTGTCCTTCCAGGCAGCGCCTATACTACTTGGAGTCGAGGTGAGAGAAGATAGATAGACTGATCTGACAAACAACTTGAGCCACTCTATCTGGTATAATACTGGGACACAAAAAATATCCAGAACAGTAGCACGAGAGAGGCATGCCTGATGGGGCCAAATGGTTTCTATATGAAGGTGTGTGAAGCATGAATGCATGGTGCTACCTTGCTAAGCTCTTGTCCAGGAGACAAGAGAGACGGAATCTGTCTCCACCAGTCCCTGAGGAGGTCTTTAGCTGAAGAGGGAATGGCCAGTAGTTTTGAGTAAAAAGACAAAGTACTTGTGCAGATTATCAGTGTTCCTGCTAATCATTTGAAGGGAGTCTTGTCATGCTATTGTACAGCTGTTTCTAAGGGAGTTGTAGCTGCTGGGTCACTAGGTAGCACTTAGGGCATTGTCTTGGCTGTATATAGGCTGTGCTGTTTGGAGGAGGGAGTGCTCCATCCATGTCAATGAAGGCTGGACTGTGAAATAAATCCATAGGCACTGCTCAGATAAAATGTAATGATTTGCAAGGAAGTAAGTGTAAACAGCTTCAGAAATGCACAAAAAGAGTCCCAACAGTTGCATCCAAAAGAATTGCCAGCAACTAATCACATTTTACTTCTTAAATGCATATGCAGTTGTTCAGTTTGATCTGTACTAGCTTTGTAAAAAAACTCCTGAAACAACCCAATTATGGCAAAAGATTAACACAACAATGATATGCTTTATATTTTTTGTAGCTCTGGCCTGTTCTCAGTACCTAAATAGACTCAGGCTTCCTCCTTTGCAGGTGTTGGCTTACTCAGAGATGTCGAGTCAGTAAATCTTCCTCTAGTAGGATACTTGTGTTACATTTTTATGGCGACAATTTCGAGCTATTCTGTTTCATGTTACTTTTGTTGTCACTAACTTTTTAACAACAGTATTCTTAGCATGGCTGAAATTGTAAATACTCCATCAAGGATCTTTGATGTATAAAAAACGCCTAATATTAGATATTCCTGTGTAGTGTGCTGACAATGTATATATGGTCACCTATATCCTAACAACTCAGTACTTGCAAGTGTTCAACCACAAAATGGGCAAATCCTGTAAAATGGGCCAGGATGCTGGAATGCAGTTAGCTGGCCTGCAACTGTGGGGCTGGTGTGCTGGCCCACAGCTATACTTTCTCTGTGACTGATGTCATCACTGTTTTTCAAGGGACTTCTTTATTTTTCACTTGCCAAGATAAGATTTGTGCAGCCTTATTAATTGGAATTACTGTTGTTGCAAACAGTTTAACTTCTGGAGTTTCAATGTCAATGTTGTATAATCTGTTACAGAAGGGGGGGTTGTCAAAAGGAAATGAAATATATCAGTTTAGTTATTTACATGTCTGCTGAATGAAGTCCTCCCTTAGCCATGGCATGATTCAAGCAGTAGGTAATGCTGATGTGGTAAAGCCCACATGCAGGTAGCAGCATTACCAGTACCATTCTGCCCCCTTCCATGCTGCTTGTGCCTCTGATGCTCCTTCCTAAATCGGTAATTTCCAAGGGAACTTTGTCCCTGTTGTAAATGGAGTTGCGTTGCATCCTGAGAGCCTGCTCCTGATACAATCCTGTGTAACTTTGTGTGTAAAGATGCAGAATTATGAGCCTTGGTTCAAATCTCTGTAAGGTGGAAGACTTTGTTTCCAAGCTGTTTTAACTAGGGGGCTTTGATGGTCGTAAGACTGTTCTACCTACACTGGTGCATTCATTGTACCTTGTAAGCAACTCTTAAGAAATGTGAGTCATGTCCCTGCAAGTTCAGGGCACTAAGAAAGTGCCTGTTCTTACAGCAGCAGCACTGTGGGAGCTTTAAAGGTAATTTAGAGTTCCACAGTGGAGAGGGGTGTTTGATTTAAGGAGTATGCTATGAACAAAAAATGTTGTTGTTGGTGTGACTTTCTTTTCCTTCCTCTGCTTCTACACTAGCCAGGTGCTAGACTGCCCTCCTGAAGGGACATTTATTTGTTCATTTGTCAGTCTTGAAGTTCAAAACTTCAAAGATCTGTATAAAGTAACATTATGCTTTCTTACTATTCTTCCCTTTGCTCAGGTGCCAGGGAAAAAAACCCTAATTGTATGGAGAACATCTGCTCTCAGGTCTGCCTTCCCATTGCCTCCATGTGGTCGGTGAGAGCAGCTTTGTACTGTGATGTTCATTGCTGTTACTAGGCTCGTAACAAATGGAGGAAAAGGCAGAGGTGTTTCTGCTGGTGTGACAGCTGGGGACTTGTAGCCAGCAATGAAATATCACAGACGGGAGATGGATCTTTTCAGCAACAGTGGTGGTGCTCCTGCACAAACCCACACGGACTCAGAGGATGGCTTTGCTAGGGTTATGGGTGAGAAAGAAAAGGAAGTTGGTGTTTATTATCTCTCAGGCATTGGTTTAATCTGCATGTAGAGAGCTCCCCATGTAGCTAGATAGTGGGCAGTTGTTTTTTGGAAGATAGATTCATCTCCTTAGACTGTGGTGTCAGTTGTTACAGAGAAAGGGGAAATCAACTTGTCAGGCCAGGAAACCTCAGGTACATATTGATGCTCTACAGGGTTACGGAAAAAGGGGTGAGGGGGCTTATTTTGAAATCCTTTTGCTTTCTCATTCTGCTGAGATATGAATCTGACCAAAAGGTGGAAATGCTACGGTAAGTCATGGTCTCATTATCCCTATGGTATTAGAGACGTTTCAAATACAGCTTTTTCAATGTGAACAAATACAGTAAAGTTTTGAGGAGGATCTAAAAGAAAATGCACACACATATATGTTTTATACACACACATATATATATGTGATGTATATGTTGAAACTGAACATAAACTTTTTGATATATACACATACATTCATAAAATAGAAAATAAAGACTCTATTTAATGATAAAAGCACATTTATGAATATATTCATCTTCCAGTAAAATTCACGTTTGGAGAAAGAACTAACATCCTCACTCTTTTTCTTCAGCAATCAGGCATTTCCAGACACGAACAATCAGAGCTTTCCTGCTGAAGTTTGCTAATCACACATATGTATTATCTGTTCCCACGTGTTTTTCATCTTTCTTGTAATTCATAACTAAAACCAGGTTGCAAAAATACCTGGTACCTGCCTAGCAGATCATGTGATGGTGGTATGTGCAGAAGAGCAAGAGGGGGAGTACTGGGACAAAACGACTAGTAACTAATTTTTTCTACAGTAAACCTAATGTCACCTTGATATCCCACAAATCTAGGTGCTTCCTACAGGTAAATTATGTAGATAACCTCTGAGGAAAGGCAGCTTGCAAAGTGCATGATTTCTTAAGCCAGAGTTCTTAAAGCCAAAAATTTGTTTTACATCATAAAACAAGATTTACTCTCTGTTCCCAAGTTTTAGGCAGACTCATCCTCACTATTCCAGCTTCCCCTAACTTTTGTTCACACTTCAATCATTTTTCAATCATGATAGTTTCCAGACTTGAAATGCTTTACCTATTTGACACTGCAAACTTCACTTCCATTTGATTCAATCATTAACAGTTTGACAAAGGATCTGAAAGAAATTCACCTAAATCTTTCTTGTCTGTTCTTACTGGTATTCATGTGGCCTAAGTACCTGTAATTTACTGCTTTTATATTTCACTTAACTATTCTAATCAGCCATGCACATTAGAGTATGCATATACTAATTGAAGGGGTTTTTTTTTGAGGACTAATTTTAAGAAGAGAGTCATATTCTTTAGGCTATGCTGCATTTATTACTATTGGCATTTTGGGGTCAGGGGTCAGCGGGGGGTGCTGCTTTTCAGCTGCTACTTGAATCTGGACATTGTTTATTGGGCTGAGATCTTGGGAAAGGAAGATTATTTGTGTGCCCTTTGACAGTGCTGGATGGGAGGACCGTGCAGCCGGAAAGGAGAGAACTTCATAAAGAGCGTGTTTAAGAAAATTCTTGGTGTGGGGGAAGTTACAGCCCTTCCCTGCTTCCTTCAGTAAATGTCTGCCTGCTCAAAGTTGCCTTTGTTCTGAGCTCAGTGCAGTCAGATGAACAACAGTTTTACCCATTTTTCTGTTTTATAAAACAGTATAAAAATCTTAGGGAGGGAGCAAAACCAGAAGTGTTATTAACTTGAAATCATCATATTGTTTATTTCCTGCTTTTCCTTGGGAGAACTTTCTGCAAATCACCATTACTGAGGGTAAACATATTTGTTAATATTGGACCTTACATTCTTTGAAGGTGCTCACTCTTAAATAAAACTTTTAACCAGAGAGAAGTGTCAGATGCATCTATATTTTCCTAAAAAACCCCAACAAACTGAAGTCATTGTACAATAGTGCTGTGGGAAGTAAACCCCATCGAAATATGCTGTGCTTTAACAGTTCTCACTTGGCCAACAGAAAAAGAATGCAACCACTTAAGGCTTTCTTTTAAACAAAAATAAAACAAACCCAGCCCCCCCAAACAACAAAGTCAACCACACTGCAAATTGTCTAATCAATAAAAAAAAAAACCAGTTAATTTTTAATGGGATGTTAAAAGCCCTCTCAAACTTGATCCATATTTCCATAAAATTGTTAGAGGCAAATTTAATTTTAATTGTTGAGGAAATTTCATCACGGCTGTGTAGCTGTGAGGGAGAGATGAACCTGCAGCACAAAGCCAGGGTTTAAATTCATTCTCACACTTGACTTTCCACCATAGTTTCTGATTTACAAAGTAAATCTGAAACAATCGTGATTTTCAGCTCTTTATTTTTAGTTCCATTTCCACTGCAGGAGTGCCTGAGGTCAGACAGTACAAGCTGCTCTGCAGGTGCAGCCCGCAAGGGCGCCTGGAAGGAGTGATCAAGAGAAAGCAGGTGGCTAGCTGTGGCCATGTTCATTGTTAATGATAAATAAAGATACCACTATTACATCTAAGTGCTCCACAAGCACTCTTTTCCTGAGTGTATCATAAAGGGAAGTGAGTCTTGGAAGACGAAAGCGCAACGGGCTTTGAAATGATTTCTGGGAAAGGATTCCTTACTCTGAGCCTAGCAGTGAGAAAATGGTTAGGCATTCATAGGTGGGGTTTTTGTTTGTTTTGGTTTTGTTTGTTTGGGCTTTTTTTTTGTAACAAGATGCTCAGAGTAGAATGAGGGTAAGGTAGTTTAGCACTGGGTTTCCTTTGAGAATTATTCAGGCTCCAGACTACTTTGCCATAGTGCAGGGCAGGTTTCCCAAGTGAACGGAGTCAACATTACTTTTCTTCATGACAGTTAAATAAATGTAAATGCATTGTCGTAAGGGGACTCTGACTGAGGACTCTGGGTTATTTGGAGAATATAATATTTAGGAATAAAAACTCCCAGGAAACACTCTGCCACTGCGGAGAAATGCAGCTTAATGTTGGTCATTAGACAAAGGACTGGAGTCTAGTCTATAGGTAGACTAAACATTTTGATATGAGGAATGTTAATATGCTGGCTTGTTTTCATCAAAAGTGTTAAAGCAAAACATTTATTAGCTTAATATCCAGTCTGTAAAAATACTAGGAAATAAGTGGATGAAGCCCAAGTGGAATATATGGAAATCAGTCTGATGCAGGATAAAAATAGGTAATGGAACCTCCCACAGAACATATATTCTGGATTTCTTTCTTTTTCAGTGTTAATGTTTTGCTTCTAGAGGTTTCTTGCAAGCCATGTTCATGGTATTACTCTAGTTTCAAAACTTAAGTCACTGAGAATCTTTTCCTACAGATTTTGTATATCACAATGCATAAGTCCTCTCAGAGAATCAGCATGATTTTTTTCTTTTTTTAAAAGAGGGAGCTGTTGTGAGCATAATTTCTGTGTGAAAACAGTAGGAATTGCTTTTGTTGTGTGATGCACATAGGATGGTCTTTCATAGGTCTATTGCTAACTTTCTGTCAGGGTGTAACTGATAGCAAACAATCCAGAAAAGTGTATTTTTTTACATTATTTTAGCTATTACATTACACATGCGAATACATGGAGAGCTCAATATAGTTCATATATTGTGATATAAGATGCATGTCAGCTTCATATATTAAGAAGAACCTGGACTTTGATAAACTCAAGTAGGAGTATGGAATGGCAAGAACTGGGACAGGTCACTTGAGAAAGTGTATGATATAAATAGGTATCTGTTTTTTCAGCAGTTGTGTGACGAGAAGGGAATTGTAACTTGACCGGTCTTCTCATTAGCTTCTGGAAGAATCCTGCAGGAAGCCACACCTATCTGCTTTTCCTTCAGCAGGACTATGCAGAGGAAGAAATCCGGGCTCCAGCTAAGCCAGGGAACAAAGTCAGGACTGGAACTGGGGCAGAGAGCATGTGGGACTTTTCCAGGTGTTAAAAGAATAGACAGACTCTGGGTATGAACCTCTTGCCTTTGTGACTGTTCAGGAACCTGTGAAAATCCCAAGCGTCTAGCAACACTGTAGGAGTTCACATGTTTAGACAAGATTATTTCTGCAGAGTTAATTTTCTGCATTTCCTTCTGTTGCTCCTGGAAATAGTCCTTGAACAGTGGAAGATCAGCAGCAAGGCTAGCTCCTGCTCCTTGCCTTCTGAATTGAGGCTTGGCATCAACCTGAAAGGATCTCTGTGCCCTCACATAGTTCATAGCATGTATTAAATAACAGACTAGTTCCAGGTATGATTTCATACTGGAGAGTCCTTTTTTTTTTTAGAAAAAAAAATTCTGCATTTTCATCCACCTGTGGATTTTGTTTTGATTTTTGTTGCTGAAAATCTAATGCTTTGGTGTTGCTGTATGTGCTTCTTTGATAGTCTTGTACTCTGGTGCACTGTGGAAATGATCAGCCTCATCAGTTCCTTCAAATGATCTTTTAATAGTGGCATGTAATATTTATTCTATAATGTACAGTCTTATGTTCTAGACAAACTCTAGAACTCTTTTACTGAATATAAGGGTATTTCTTTCTGAAACAGCTTAATTGCTTATTTTAGACATAATTACACTCTGCTTGTGGTTACATCTGATGTTTGCTTCTTTATTTTATTTAATTGGAAGTGATAAAATGAATACATTTGATCACTGCTTGTCCCCCATTCCTCTATTATCCAGCCTCTCAGATAGGAGTTTATTTAGGCTGGAGATCCACAGGACCTTGGCAGAAATCACTAAACTGCTGTGGTGGATGTGAATCATTTGCTTAGAGAGAGGAAAAAACTGCATAATCAGTTATTGATCTCTTCAGCTCTGTGCTTTCTCTTCCGATTAAATCTTCCAAAATATTGATACACGCTTACAGCAAGAAAAAGGTATCAGATGGGGTAAATACCTTCCCATGAGGGGAAGGCAATTGAGGAGCAGCAAGACAGAGAGGGCAAGAGGAGAGGTGAAGTTGTATGACAACATACGGCTACCGTTGCATAGCTGCTGAGAGAGAAACTTTCAGAAAGGCTAGTGATGGATATTCCTTTAGGTACTATTTTGGATAAGAATGCCATCCAGAACAGCCTCCAAGATATGTGAACCAAGTTGTTGCCAAATATGGGCCCAGAATAAGCTCCTCTGTAGTCCATTATTGCTTTCCTATCTGGTCAAGAAGGTTGAAACTGGCAGTCTGCTGGGATATACTGGGAAAGAAATTGAGTGAGTTTATTAAAAAAGCTTGAGCATTCATGTCTTAGCTCTTAAAGGATGGAGAGGAGTTTTTACAGGCAAGCTACCTTCCTGTTGGAATGATTGTTTTATGAGATTTGACTGCTGTACTGACGTATGTCATGCCTTGAGGGGAATGTGGGATCCTTATGTTTCTTTGTGGGCCCAGGACCACAGTCTCTGGGATTTTGATGGTTAAATCCAGCTCTCGAGTTCTGGAGATCCACCTTTAGCAGGCACAGAAGAAGGGCTTAGTAAAGAGCCTTAACTCATTGGAAGTTGTCACCTTCTGGACAGGAAAAAATAAATAAAACAAAGCAAGCCCCACACATATCACGTGGCAGAGACCAATCCACCTCAAACCAAAATCAATGTTATGCTTCCTGTTATTGTGTTAGGGGATTGAAAACTTGCTTTTTCAATTGATTTGTTTTCCACTGCAAAACTAATTATGTCCAATGCAGTTCTTCCTCTACCTGCCTCCGGAGAGAAAACTATATTGGCAGTGGTGGCTCCTGTCCTTTGCTCAGTCAGGTGTGTCAATATCCCTGTTGCTTCGTTGTTTGTTGAATGGTGAAAGATCCCAAACTTCAGCAAAGTCCTCCATGTGTTCATTCTTTCAAAATGCCCTTTTCAGCTTTGCCAGCCCCAGACACGTGCTGTTGATTGAAGCCAAATATAGTGGTGCTCTCACAGGCAGAATGAATTCACATCAAGAGGAACATGTCCCTAGGAGTGGTGGGTGGTCATGCATTTTCCCTCTGCCAAGGATTTTCAGAGATGCCAAATCACAGACCTGATGGGTTTTGAAACATAAATGTAATGAAATATCAGAGGACTTTTATTTTCTTAATACTTTGAAAAAGTGAGAGGTTGGGAGAAAACTCTCCTTCTTTTTAGTAATTTTTAAGCCTAAAATGTTGCTTTCCTGAAGGTGTTTAGTAGACATTTAGAGGAACATCTGTTCCTGGGGTTCCTATCTGGATTAGTACTGTGCAACTATTTGAATGCCAGTGATGACTGCAAAGTGAATTTCACGGTCCATGTCAGCCTCAGAGGTATGGTGGCATAGTCCAATTCAGGGTTTAGTGAGCCACAGGTTTTGCATGTTGTGCCTCCTCTTAAGGGATTAAAATTGTAGTCTCACAGGTGTGAGACTGTCATGGCCATGCTGGACCCTCCTAAATTCTATTGACACTATTGACAGTAGTAGATCAGTTCTGCTGGGAAAGAGCTTTCCGTAGGAACAAAGTTTCTCACTGAATCTGAGAATGTGTTTCTAACTGAATGTGAAGGTGTGGAGGTGGACTTTTTAGAATAAGGGTTTCCTCAGATGGTAAGAGCTATATTGGGCAGTAAAGCTTCTATTGGTGTTGCTTTCCTAAAGAGCTGGTCTCAAGGCACCACAACAGCTAGGCCAGCTTGTCCTCTGCAGCAGAGCCTTGGCTGCCACAGAGCTCTGGTGCAGCGCCCTGGGAATTCCAGAGCAGCTCCCCTGTGCATAAAAAAAAAGCAGAAGGGTTTTAATAAATGAAACGTGAACTTCCCAAACACAATCACTGCATTTGCTACTTTCTAATATGTATTTTGTTGTTATTTTCCGTTTGTTTCACACTGTCCTCTGCTTTCAGTTTTCAAACAGGCTAGAGATGTTTGCATTGTTGACCTGTGACGGTTTCAGAGATGGCAGTGGCAAATCAGGAGGCGTTTGGACATGCTGGGGTGGTGATCTGTATGGTGAATGCTCCCTGTTAGCTGAGTGATCCTCTGTAGTATGGGAGGAATTAATACATGAGGGAGGAAACAAATAGGCACAACACACTTCATATCCTAAAAGCAGCAAAGAAACTGGGGATTTTCTGAGAAGTGAAATATTCATGAGCTAGTCCTCTCTGAGGACTTGGGGCTTTTTAAAGCATTGAACACTTCCTCTGAGATGCTTGGTACCTCAAAAACCTGAACTTAGAATTAATTCAGCATCAGATCAGGGACAAGGTTGTTTTCATGCTTTTCTGATGAATATGACTGCTTGGGGGGCTTAGAGCAGAAGTGCAGAATTCAAGTATAGGTAGGCAATGAAAGACTTCAACTTTATCTGTCCTTCCTCAGCACTATTCCTCTTCTTGTCCACTGGTATGCAGCCTTCCACTAAGTGTCATCTCTTGCTGTGTCTCCTACCTGCCGTGCCCTGTTTTTTTAGCATGTCCATGGCTTTTGGCAGTGCTTTATTTCTGGTGGGTACTTGCTTTATTGTCCTAGTTTACATGTTTTGCTCTGTCATCAGTTAATATATTAATGTTATATTTTAATTTTGATTTGTTATGCTATGTCTTTGGCTTTATAACTTACTGATATAATGCAAGCATTGTCTTTCTCTCTTGTGTGAGTTACACTTTTAGTTCAGATGTTCAGTAGTCATTAATTCTGGCTAGCTGCTAGATTACATGGTGTGGTCCTTTCCAACCAAAATGATCCTATGATAATGATTAGTGCTGCAGACATTCTATGATTCTGTGACCATGGAACTTTCTCCAGAATTATGAATCTGAAGAAAACACAGACTGTGAATTGTGATACAGTATTACCTTTATAAGTTTATTGACAGTTGGAAAGAAGATGTTCTAGACATGTATCCCATCAATCTCAAGGGACTGATAAACCAGGAGATGAAGACAGATATCTTCTGTGTTGCTAGTAATTTTTGCAACATTCAATCGGCAAAATTAATACCCCCAAGTTCCAAATACATTAGTGGGTACCAAAAAATCACAACTCTTTACACCTAGCTGACAAGCCCTCTAATACTTTCTTGTCATCTTTGATACAATTATGTGTGTTCAATACAAGAATCTTTGGTGTGTTTAAAGTGAGACAAGTAGAAGCAGCATATAATAAAACAGATTAAGTATAAATAAACAACACAGAGATGGCATGATTGATAGTATGAATAGGTTTGGTGGTAAAATCATTAGAACGTTACTTGTAAAGAGTTGAAAATTTTAGGTAAGTTGAAGTTCCTACAAACCAACCTCACAACTGCAAGTTTTAAACACTTAACTAATTTGGGATCTTAAAACTATAAAAGAGCTCACATTAACAAGTCCAAGTTGTCATGTTTGGAAGTTATCATGCTTGTCACCTATAAAGAAAATTGGCTTTTATACATCTCTTTGCCAAAAATTACTATAGATGAGATGCTTCTCATTTTCAGTGACAGCGTATGTGGATAAATCTCAAAACGTGCTTTTCTCTCTAAATTAATGAGGTCGTTTTTAAGGTGAAAGGGATTACTTGCAAGGAAGAGCACCACCTTGTGACACCAAGAATAATGTTGCTGTGGTACTTGGTTCAGAGAAGGAGAGTAGATTTGTATGATTTTATCATCTGAAAGGATTTATAGAGCTGAGTTTTCTCTTTCATTTGCAAACTGATTTTTTTCAAGTGATACAAATTCAACAAATCAGCTTTATTTTATCGATATGAAAAGCTCATTTTCCAATTTCATCTCAAATTTCACTTTTTAAAATAGATTCACTTCAGAAAATATTGCTATGAAGTCTTAGCAGATTTTAAAGCTGTCAATTAGACTATCAGTCCTTTAAAACTGAAATGTGATTTTCTTTTTGCAGACTTCTTATCCCTTACTTCATCTTTCAGAAGCTGTAAGGAAGGAGAGGGATTTTATAAGCTTTTTTTCTAACTAGCATGCAGGGACCCTCCTATTTAGGTTTGTACAACTTTAGGCACTGGACTAACATCCAGTTTGTGAGGAAACTCCATCCCCGTGCACAGAACCTTCAACTAGACCTGTCCACTTGTCATATCCTCAGCTATCAGACTGGATGTTCAGTCAGACTAAAATAAGTTATAGTTGCCTGTCTGGGGCATAGATCAGGACAGTGTCAATTCTACTAGCACAAATTTCTTCTGACATGTTTTTGCACAAGCAGAGGCTTTGGCAAGGATCAGATGTTCAGATCCAGCATTGAATAATCCATGTAAGAGTGCATAATGAGCACTGACAGAGAACTGAATGTGGGTTATTCCTACTTTTATAGAAACAGAGAATGTAGAGAGTTTAGAATATAAATATATATAATATTGATTAGAAAATCACAGTTTTAGTGCATGCATGAATATCAACAGTAAGCCATAGATTATTTTTTTTTTCAAAATTCAGAAAAGCAGACATGTTTGTTAGGGCATATTATTACCATTGCCTCAGGCATTTATCTCCGTAACAGATTAACTTTTACCACTGAGTTTTATTATGCTATTTTCATAACTGTGACTTAGCTGAGCCTTGAAAGCTGGATTTTACCTGTCTTTCAATAAAAATGTCATTTTGTGCTTTCTGACTTGTTGGCTTAAATGCCTGTTGAGTTTTTTCAAATGTCTATTTATTTTTTAATGACAAACCCAGAAGTTTCAAACCAGACCTAAAGCTGATTCAGAGAATAAAACCAAGAACCCTCTTCCATGCTCGTAACATAGATTAGTGTATTTTAGCCAAAGATCTGTCAATCTTGTTCACTGTAAGATCTCACTGGAGGGATTTGAACTACTGCAACATTCAGCAGGATCATCATGCTGGGACAGACTATGATCTGTCAGTATCAGGTGTCAGACTAATCCTGCAATGTTAACAGGATTTGAAACTCATTTGTACCTGGTTAAGACTGACAGGTGTGAATGGACCAAACTCAAGCAATATACAGTGGATTGAATGTAATCCTGGGTACCACTATCTCACAGAGCCCAGCCTGGATCTTGTATTTTGAAGAGGCACTTTTATGGATTATGGTGCTCTAGAAAGAAACAAGGACAAAAGTAAAAACGACCTCTGAAGCTGCTCCCTCAAGGAAGGAGAAAGGCTGGACCTAGAGCCGAGTAAAGAGATAAAGAAATATTTCTTGAATGGGTTTTTCACTGCCTTTGCCTGGGACAAATAAAAAATGCTGTGTCTTACCATTGTTCCCGGTTTCCTTGGTAACATACTGTGTGTTGGGAAGCGGCTGCTTGAAAGTCTTGTGAAGGGAAAAAACCTTTGGAAAACTACAGTCTGACTTTAGGACTTATTCCTTTCTTTAAAACAAATCAGAAATGAGAATGTATGAGAATGTTTTTTTGAGAGGAACTCTAATAGAAGGATCCGTTTGTGTGTCGCTGGCTAATTCCATCTGCTTATAAAATATACATTAGCTCGCTTTTCATCCAGACAGGGGTGTCCTGAATCTTTCACCTGGTTGCTGATATACAATGCAAAAAAGAGTATTAGTTTGAGAGACAAGGGATAAATAATGTGTTTTGGTCATTTTGTGACATGTTTTGTAATATTTTTTGGGAGCTGCTTGTTTCCTCAAGTTCAATTTTTGTTCCATTTTCATAGAAAAGAAGAGGGAACATAGCCGTATTGGGGAATTTAACATTTGTGTAGTGTGTTCAACTGTTTAACTGATTAAAACTCTAGAATCTGGCACACTAATGCATTTTAAAACCACATAAACACCTTCCATCCCTCTGTCAGATAGTTTATGTTTAGAGAAAAGATGCTTTCACAGCCTCTTTTGCCTTTGGGCATTGATCCAGTAAAACTTTTAAATTTTTACTTTTTAAGAGAGAAAAAACCCAAACATGAGCTTTGGAACAGAACTTTTAATGACCTGAATGTTCAAGCACCCAAACCTCTTCACAATCTTCTTTCAGGTATTTATAGAGAGTGATATGGTCTCCCCTCTTGGAAACCTTTTATTTTAGAGTGGTGAAGGGCAAGACTTTCAAAGAGTCTTTGCAGGTCCATGATGCTCTCAGAAACTGCTCTGCAACATTAGAGTGGGGAACCCCAGATCTATCGATGCACCTTTTGAAAATGCTCATTTTTTCTTTTAGTAAAGGCATTAGCACTGCTAGTAGTGTGAAGGGAGGGCCCACCTGTGAGTTCTAGGCTGAGCACCCCAATTTCTCCCATGATCAGAAACATCTGATCCGACCTCTCAGCAGCTATTTCCTCTGCAGGCTTGGGCTGGCCAATATTTCTCCTTAGTAGGCTTGGGCTGTGAAATCTCATCCTGAGGTTCCCAAACCCTTTCATTAAGTGTGCAGGAAGCCTGGGCACCTAACTCAAGTTTGCAAGTTCCCTCCTGGGAAGGGAGCTAGAAGGTAAATCTGCCAGTTTGGTAGTCCAGCGTGCGAGTCAGTCATGGCTTGTCATCTGGGTATTTTTCCAAGCAGCCATTCTGCTAAGTCCGTATTTAAGAGGCAAGCAGAGAAAATCTGTTTTCAGGAACAACTCTCAAATTGTTTTTGTCTTTTTCTCTGCTGAATTTTGTTTTTATCAAGTGCAAAAAAATTTTGCTGCCAAAATCTACATACTGTCTGCAACAGAGAATATAAGAGAAATTGTTTACTGTTTATAGTGAGTAATGTCTTCTGTTGTTATCTGTCTTGGCTTTCTTGTTTGTAAGTTTTTCCCTTCCCTTTTAAAAGAATTAACAACAATGAAAATATAATCTTGACTGTCCTCTTCCATAGACACAGTTCCATTTACTTTAAATTCCCATACTGCTGAAAAACATTTTGTTTATTTCTAGCAAAAAATCACTGAAACAAAAAATCAATCCTCCAGAGTTTTCTACATTTTCAGGAGGATTAGAATAATTGTCTTACAAGTTAGGAATGGGAGATTTCCAGTCAAAAATAGCTTTTTTTTAAAAAAAAAATTTTTTTTAGCCCCTCCCCTACTCATATGTTATTTTAGACAACAGTACTGGTATGATTCATAAAAACTGGAAAGACTATAGCTTGCTTACTTCCCTTCTGTTCAAATGATACAAGACAATTAGTTTCTTCCAACAAATATTTGCAGAAACCATAGTAGCAAGATCCAAGGCTAAATATTCTTTTGCTGAGATGGTCAGGGTCAGAATTGCACTCTGCCTAAAGTCCTCATAGAGTGCTTTGCAGCTTAATGTGGATGCTATTATGTGGGCAATGTTATTGGATTCATGTTGGCCATCTCTTTCCTGCTGTCTTTGGTCACTGTTGCATTCATTCTTTGTAACAACCGTAGGAACTGCTTAGTTGGACAAGCAATAATTAGATACTGCTATGGTTTTTTAACTGTATGGTGTTTGTATTGTAGAAAAATGTGGGTAACTATGTTTGCATTTGTTCTTCAATATAATTCCTCCCTTCATATTAGACCATGATCTTTTCTGTAGTCAGTTCTTTCTCCTGCATCTATGATGGAAATCTTGGTAAGCTACCAAAAGTTGCCTAGCCTTTATGTCTCATATGTAACTTATCTGATATAGAGACTCTATCTTTTTCCTTCTTGTGAGACACTTAACTCTGTGGGACTACAGAGATGCCAAGGGTTCTGCTTATACAGAAGAAATACTTGAGCCACTTTCGTACTAGGATATGTTTGCATTTGTATACTGGGAGAAATCAATATAATGCAGCACCAGAAGCCCATATGCATTTTCTTGTCTATGCAGGGCTTCCCCTTTTTCTTGCTATCTCTTTCTAAATTCCTTTAAAATCTGTTTTACAGTGCAATTTCTGATATTCTATCTTGTCTCTATGACTACCGTAGATTTTAGCTATTGTAATTATTTTCTCACAGATGACCCTGGCATAAAGAAATATTTGATAAATAGGAAATATTGCTAGGGAAGTTCCAGGAGAATCTTTGCTATAATAATTGAGTGGTCCATGCTCACTACTAAGGACTTTTAATTCTCTTACCATGTTTTCATTCATTGTCTCTGAACCTCAAATTTTCTTACTGCCTTTGGGGAAGAGAAGGGCAAGGAATTTACATCCCTATTTATTTAGCTAGTTTTACTAATGGAATAAAAATATCATGAGACTTGATGGCAATTTCAGAGGAGTTCAGACAGATGTCTCCAAAATTCCTTTCTTTTATGAGCATATGTTATACTTCTCTGGTTGTGCGCGGTTTCCTCTTTGCCTTCTTAATAGTGCTTCTCTGATCACCTTTCAGTATTTTAGTAAAGCTGAACTGCAGAATTTGAACTCACATATAAAAACAAACACGCAAATCTTAAGACTAGAGGAAAGGTTCTATTAGGCCACTGATGGGACAGCAGTAAAATTCTCATTTGTGTGCTGTTTCTGTAATGGCCCTAGATTAGGATTTTTATCCCCTGAGATTGGGCCCAAATTGAAGCTTTCAGTCTTCAATTGTCAAATCAAAATAATGAAGTGATGTAATGTGTAATTGTTCAATAGTAAACTGCCCAATAAGTCATTTAAGTAGCATGGCACTGTGAAAGAATTTATACATAAAAACTGACTCTCTCCTCTGGGGATTTGAATCTTTGTTTTAGCATAAGTAAGCATTTTAAAACTGTGTAGTACCACTAACGCATTGAATAATGCCATCCTCCAAATCAGTTCATTCTGTAACCCTCTCATTCCTGTAATCTGTTCCTATTGCAGTAATTTTCCTCCAAAATATCCAGTCTCCTCCTCTACCCTCCCCATTTTCCCACTTAATTGACCTTCCCCCACTTCCGAATGATTTTTTTTCCTGCGTTTCTCCATGTTTTTGTAGTATTCCTCTGCTTTCCAGCTGTCCCTGCTGTTTTCCTGGTATCATAGTTTCAGTTGGGATAGAGTAAATTTTCTAAGTAGCGGCTGGTATAGTGCTATGTTTTGGGGTGGGAAATACTGTTGATAGAGCACTGGTGGTCTTGGTTGTTTTCAAGCAGTCAAGGTCTTTGCCTATTCCTCACACTGACCTGCCAGTAAGCAGGCTAGGGTTGCACAAAAAGTTGGGAGGGGACACAGCTGGGACAGACTCACCAAAGGGACATTCCATACCATGTGACATCATGCTGAGTATATAAATCTGGGGAAAGAAGGAGGAAGGGAGTGGACATTCGGAGGGATGGTGTTTGTTATTCCAAGTAACCATTATGTGTGATGGAGCCCTGCTTTCCTGGAGATGACTGGACACCTGCCTGCTGATGGGAAGCAGTGGATGATTCCTTGTTTTGCTTTGCTTGTGTGCATTGCTTTTTTTGCTTTTTGCTTACTTTTACTATTTTGATTCTCTCTCCCACCCCAATTAGGGGGAGTGAACGAGTGGCTGCGTGGTACCAGTTGCCAGCTGGGGCTAAAACACGACACCAGGATTCTGAAACCCATCATCTTCTGAGTTTCTCCCCACAGTTTCCCTACTGTCCCACCTGCTTCCTACTGAGAAAGCTGAAGGAGTATTCAAGCTACAGTTGGGCAGCAATAAAAGCTGCTTCCAGCTCCCTGCCTCTTTACTTCTCCTGTGGAGCAACTAGTAGTGCTCAGTTTGTCCTTTGCTCTTCAAACCCTTCCTTAGTTCAATGAAACCAAAAAAAACAAAAAACAAGAGCTATGCAAAGCACAGCATATTTTCTGCTGGGGATCAGCAGAGATGGGGTGGGCTAGCACCACCTCATGCACCCTAAGGCAAGCCAGGGGCTGGCAAGTCTCACTCTGTCCTAGAGTACAGGGACAGTTGCATTGAATCTAGGGTAACCCAGAAGTAGCACCCAGCTTCTGGCACTTGGATTGCCTCTGTCCGGATAGATCCTTTTTGTCCTTTCTTTGTGGCCTTATGCAAGAAAAGAGTCACTGGCTCTTTCCCAACAGGCCTAGCTTTGAATTAAAATGAACTATCGCTGTGTTAGGTTGAAAACTTTTGCTCTGTGTTTGAGGTTTTTTCTGGAAAACACTTTAGCAATAAAGAGAATTGGCTGCATTTTTTTTTCCAAGTGGAAAGAAGAGGTGTGCAGATCTTCATATGTGAGATTGGATCTTATAGGTGGCCAAGATGAAAGTATATCAAAGCCTCTGCTGTCCGTTGTAGAGCAGAACTGACATTGAACAAGAAATGTTTTGCTAAATGTAAAACAGGGTTTTTGGAATGCAAAATATTTGTTCTCTGTGGGTTTTGAACCTCTATGTTCTAAGCTTTTCCAATTAAAGCATAAATCATAGAACTTCGTGGGTAAGAAAAAGATAACTCTGTGATCTGGATTTCTCAGTTTTCTCTATGTACCATGAATTAACATTGCACATAGTTCAGCACCAGTAGCTTTACTATTACATTGATTATAACAATGTGCGGAATTTAGGGGTGGTAAAATGTAGAGTGTTTTATGTGTACATCGCATGCACTAGCTTTATCCATATAGTAATTTTGCAAATTTTGTTTCTATAACTGCATATATTGACAACAGAAGTATTGATAGTGTTATAATTTTGGTAAAAAGCAGAGGAAAAAGAAAGACAACACAGAAATGATAAAGTTCTATTGGTATGCAGATTTATGAATGTGCTAAATAGAAACAGAAGAATTAATTTAGTAAATGCTTAATGGGTAATTCACAAAAACAAGTGAATTGCTTTATTGACTCTGAAATGTAAGGACAAGCAACATATACCAAGAAAAAATGAAGAACAGCACAGTTGTCCCTGTCCTTGCCCTGCAAGGTAGGCTTTTCCTTTTTAGAGCTTTAATGGACTTTTAGAAGAAATGGAAGAAAAGATGTTGCTAAGATCAAGTCCTAATAACACTGCTCTTCCATCCTGCTTTAATTGCTTTTCTTTGTTTTCTGTGGCTTCTTTGCTCTCTCAAAATGATAATTTTTATAGTCTTGAAGCAGAGGGGAGAGTCAGCGGCCAAAGTTAGAGACAAAGTCCCAGATTGCACTTTCATATCGTTGGGGGAAATGTCTCTTTTCGTCGTGTTAACTAAGGAAATGATGTTTCAGACTTGGTATCCCCTGTGTTATGCCATAGCTCCTTTATCCGGTTGGGTTTCTCTAATCTTCTCTTCTAACTTCAGAGAATCTCCAGAACTCATGAATGGCAATATACAGAAACGCTGAACAGAAACACACGATTTGCCCCAGCTCCCCGTGTGGGTTATGACATGAGCAAGGAAGGTGCTTTAAACTTACATAGTGTTTTTTGTGACATGTATTTTAAACATAGGAGGGATATTTAATTTGTTTTTCATCCATAAATTTCAAATTCTGCTTGCTGCTAGAAGTAGGTTGACTAGAGATATTCCTACAGTTTTTATGAATCCTATTTCTTTCTTGGCCTCAGGGCTTTCAAGCCCATTACCGAGCCACAGCCTACATTGTATTTGGGGCTGACACTGGGATTTGGATTCCCACTTGTCCTTCCTTTGAAGTCTTTTCTGTGTTCTGCCAAAATGCAGAATTGATGAGGACAGAAGATGATCTCTTCGGCTAATTTCAAGTCCCCAAGATGATGTACTGAGTATTGCTTGTGTAAATAATAATTGATAAACTGTGACTCTTCCATAAAGTTGAAACTTACAGGAAGTTTCACAATTGTTGGGGAGTTATTTATGTCCTGCAAGGACAGGAGGGTTGAGGGCTGGATGCTTGCACTGACACTTTTCCCATTGCTCAAATCTAAGCTTCCTTCCCATGCAGCATGTGGATCTCTGAACATCTTGAGACACCTCATTCTTCTGTTCTTTTGTGGAAGGATACTGGCAAATTTGGGTTTTGAATCCTGCTTTAGTGGCCATGCGCCTGAAGCATAAGTGTTGCACGGTCTAACTTGTCATATACTCAAAGCCTTGAGTAGATTTTTACCGATAGTTTCTGAAATTTTCCAACATTTCTAATCCCTATTGTATGATGAATCTTGTTGTATATCAAAATGTGGTGACAGAGACAAAGAATTCTGTTCTTGCCAACCAAATTTACAAGGGTCATCCATGTTGCATTAAAGGAGTTGCACAATTTAAGTGTGATTATACTATGCTGCTTTTATAATTAGCACTATCTACACTTATTCATACAAGCCAGTCATCTAGTGCTCTAAATCATACTTGATCTGCAAGGCAAGAAATTTGCATACACTAAATGGTGACACTTTACAAAAGGTGGCTAATCATTGTGAAAAAAAATCCTTTTACATTTATTGTTTATAGAGAACTTAGTTGGTATTAATATGACTATAATTCACAAAGCTAAAAAAAATTCATTGTAATTTAATAGATTCATGTCCAATTGTTGTTAAGTGCTCCTATACTTTTCTTGTAGCAGGATGGATTGTTACTGTAAAAGCTGATGAATCTCACTTTGTGAAAAGGTAGGTGAGGTGACATTTTAAGGTTGAAACTAGCAATCGTAATTTGGAATCAATACTTTATGCCTTAGAATAATGTAAGATACTGTTCTGTCCTAATTGGCTGGAAGCTAAAATGTTAATGCCAACCCAGCAGATGTATCCCCAGCCTGTAGTTTCCCATGAAGATTTGGTTTGCAAATAGATGACTTTCTATTTATGGGTAAAGTAAAGCCTAATTGTGAGTCTTCACAGTAGCAGGAGCTCCAATGACTGTGACTTTAAGGGAAGTGACTGGCTGATCACACTGATGCTGTAGAGCATACCAATGAGCTGCATCAATGCATCTTTTCCAATATGTGAAAATCTTCAATAATCAGCAGAATGTAGACAGTAAATATCCCATTGTTTTTCACAGTGAAGTGTTGCAAAATGAGAGAAATATGGCAAACTCTAATTAGATTTAAAACAATGTATTCCTCTCAAATAGATTTCTGATTGCAAACTAATATAATCTAGTGATGTCCCAAGTAATAACTGCAATGCACAGATGGTGCCAAATTGAAAGACTAAGTGAGTGAAAGTGTTGACATAATAGATTAAAAATCCATCCTAAAAATATTTAAATTTCAGTGTGCATTTCCTGTGTTTCACCTCCTATCCTGATTACCAGATTTTGTAGTCATGTGGCATTTTCTCCTATTTTCGGTCCATCCAATGTTACACTTAAAGCCTTTTTCTTTTGGGCAAGGAGAAAGCACACCTGATATATTATTAAAGCTAAGGTTTTGTTATTAGTATAATTGAAGTCTGGAGAGTTTGATTGTTATTAGTCCAGATCTAATTGCTGCAGAACATGAAAGAATAATAATGCAGTTAAAATTGCTGCACACACACACACACACACTTAGTTTCTGTCCCATTTCTGGCATTATTCTCATCTTGCCACTGCTAATCTGGACCCTGGTCAATGGTTTCATTCTGGTGGTGTCAAATGTGTAGGGGGTGAGAATGAGTTGTCAGAATTTGGAGTCCTTTGCCAAGAGGAATATGATGCTGAATATGTTGGGTGTTTTCTTCTTCTTCTTTCTAAGATCGACTTGGGATCGTTTTTGTATCTCTGTTGACAGGCTTTCACATCTTTCTCTCTCTTCATTTGTCTACAGTTCCAGGTTACATCTAAATCTACTATATACCTCATCTATATTAGATATTATTTCTTTGTTACCACTAAAATGAGTTGTTTCCATCTCAAGATTTGCTTGTTGTTAACTGACCATGACTGAGCTGCCTGGTGCGATGGGGTCTCCAGTGCCAAACCTGCCCCCACCCTTGTCTTCCCGTGCTGATACTCCTCGATGCCACATCCTGTGTTTACGCTTCCCAAGGTCTCTTCTGTTGTACCAGTCCTGTATTTCTCTGCACTATGTTACTGCTCTAGAGTCATAAATATTTCATTTTATAGCATAACTGCTTGTTACTGCTTGCTGTATGAAACTGTGGTTGTACCACACAAAGATAAATAAAAGTAAAACAAATTAGCCAGACACCTGATCAATTGGAGAAATTGCTCTCACAGCTAAATTGAGTAAAACAAAGCTAAAGGCAGGTCAAGAGAAGTGTGGACAAAGCAAATCTGATAAGCCTGAGACATGAGGCCTTGTAAACTCAGCACAAAGTTTTCAGCCTGCTATGAGCAATACGACAGGGCTACATGATTATACTAATCATAGGTGTGCTGTGTTAAAGGTGAAGAGATTTAATATTGCCTTTGGGGAAGGACTGTATTACTTCCACCATGGTGATAACTACGATGAAAAACCTGTTCTCCCTTTTGATATATCTTTAATGTGTGCTGTTCATTTAAGCTGCAACATTTGACTGTGAGACAAAAATTTAAATTTCGTCAGTTTTGAACATTGGGAAATGCACTGAACTGATTGAAATTACATCTGTGATGTTCTGCAAGCCACAGGTATGCTTCTGATGAGAAGCACCTGCGCGTCTGTCACTAAATAATCTGTGCCATGTAGCAGTGGTCTCACATAATCTTCTTTAAACCTCTTGCTACTTAAGTGGCAACATAAATTCTTCTTGTCCTTGATGTCCCTAGCAAATGACATCTCCAACTTACCTTTGAGTTTCCTAAAACTGTGCTTACCAGCCTTAGCAATGTCTTAAATTCCTACTTTGAAGTCTGTTCAGCCAAATCAGACACCGGATATGTCTGTCTGTTTTCCTAAGTACCAGAATGGGCTGTTCTTCACCTTGGAGGATGCTGTCCTGAAAGACATGCCAGCTTCCTTGAACTCCTTATCCTCCAGAGCCACCTTTCTTGGCATCCCTCTACTCAGCTTCCTGAACAGGCTGAAGTCTGCTCACCTGAAGTCTAGGATCTGCACTCTGATACTCTCCTTCTTCTCCTCTCCCAGGATTTTGGTATCTGCTGTTTCATGGTCACTACAACCAAGGCTGTCACTTCATTGATTGTGAATAGCAGATCCAGCTGTGTGTCATCCCTGGGTTGACCATCCTGTTCCTCTGTCAGGAAGTCACCTCACCCCACAGAAATCCCTGGATTGTTTTTGTCCCTTCCAAGAGAGGACAACAAGATAAAAGCCTTCCCTAAGAACCAGGGTCTGTTATATATCTTACCCTCTTCTTCTTACAGGTACCAAACTCCCTTCATAAGGTTGCCCTTTCTGGCCTCCCCTCTTCAGAGGGATGTAGGGTGTGTGAGGGGGGGGGAGTAGTGGAGTATCAGGAGATAAGTAGACTGAAACCTTGATGGGTATATGAGGTGGCAACAAGAAGTCATCCCAAACAGTAGGATGAGGTGGCAACAAGAAGTCATCCCAAACAATAGGCTGGTAAGCTAGTTTCCTACCTGCCAACAGAGATACAGGATTTCAAGTAAGCATCTCAAGTGTGTTGGGGAAAAAGATCTGTTTCTATCAAGAAATTACTGTGTTTTCATTGAAACCTTTTGGTCTGAAACTGAAATATATATATATATATATATTTGGTTTTCACTGCAACTTTCTAATTTTTTTTTAATAAAAAGTGGATATGAAAGGAGTTCACTTTCCAAACAGCTCTCACGGACATCAGAGAACAGAATACTGTTTGATTTGAATGGCCATAACAACAGCTTGCATGTAAAGGTATCAGGGAGTGTCCTCTGATGGCATATTTTCTGGACGTAAAACGCTAGTAGTTCATTATGCAGGTGAAAGTGATGCATTTTGGAAATATATTGATGATAAGTGTTCAATTAACATTTGCTCAAACAAAATGGAACTCACTCTGCTTTTTAAATGACTTTTTTAATAAACTTTGATCACTCATAGGAAGCGAGCTGCAAAATGATATCTGAAAGTTTTACCTCATGTTTAACTCAGCCACAACACAATTCTGAACTTTTTGAAAGATTTATTTCTCTGTAAGAAATGTGCTAAAGTTTAAAAGTGTGCTTAATGCTTTAATTTGCGTTCTTAATATTTTCTTTTCATTCATCCAGCTTTGTCAGCTCTGCCCTGCACCCAAATGTCACTTTATGTAGTACTTGAGAATATGGCTGTCAGTGCATTGAAAACATGAAACATGAATCTCACCCCTATGAAGCTAATGTTAATATGAATTCATGTAAGCTGGCTGCAAAATGCTTTTCATGCAAAAGAGAAAAGAAAGAAGAAAGAGAAAGAAAAAAAAAAAAGCATGTATCTTAGTGACATTTTTCATAGAAACAAACCCATTTTCAAGCTTGACCAAAATGTGAAAGTGTGATAGGGGTTTTGCATTTCATCGTGAATATTTCAAACACATCTGATTTCTACACATGCTATGATTGCTAACGTATGAAGTCTCTTAATTAAGTATACAATTTAACCCTTCATTTCACTGAGAGGTGCTCAAATTAAGATTTTAAACTAAAACAAAGCTAAGGCCAATACATATAGATAACCTATTCTTATAAAACAGGCAAAAATCATTTACTGTTTTGTTTGTCCTAAATAAAAATAACTTTTTATCCAGTTACAACTATTGTATATTCTTCAGCAGATGCTAGGCGTGAAGGTCAGCAATAAATTCTTCCTGCTGTGATGTTTTCTGGGCTCTGAAATCACATATAATGTTCATTTTCTTTGCATTATTTTGTGATGTTACTTGGTTGAGCTAAAGATTGATTTGAGATTGTCTTTGTTGGGGGCAGGTTGTTGAGAGAAAAAGAAAGGAATGCATTTTTCTAACTCGTAGCTGAAAAAACTCGCAGATTTGACTTCTGTTTTCTATTTTTATTGAAAATCTTTCCAGAGGGGCAGGTGAGAGTGCCTATGCTGCCATGTGGTTAGGGCAAAGGAGAGCAGGTGGAGGCTTCCAGGAAGAATGGGGTTGGTTTTTTTTATTATCCTCTGCTGCTTTCTCAGTTGAACTGGGAATAGCAGCATCCTAAAAATCAGATTCCTAATGACTTCAAAGGGCTTTGAATCGGGTTGTCATACAGTTGCTTTCTGAATTTGGTCCTTGTGACTGAAGAGGCATTCCAAAAAAGTGATTACAAACCCTATGTTGCTGCTGCTGAGCCACCGTGTCATAACCTTGCGTGGCTCCGTGACCCAGCTGATGCAAGTATCACTCGCTTGTGTCATTGCACTGCCATTGCAAGTGACTTCACAGTTGTGTTTGAGTCTTTAACGGGAGTCGGAGGTCACCAAAATGTACCTCTGTGACTTCCTCGTCAGTGAGCTCTAGACAACAACATTGTTCTTCTCAGAGAGAGGGGAAAGGGCAGATTTGGTGTCAGTGGCAGTGTTTCTGCAGTCTCTCTTAACTGAGCCGTTAGGGCAGATGGTTTGCAGTATGAGAGCATGGTGGAAAATTGAGCCAGGGAAAAACTACATGGTGGAGCTGCCATCTCCTGCTTGTGGTTATATGTATCCAGTCATTGGGCAAAGACAAAGCCTTGGGAGGCCGTATGAGGCACGATAGGAGGATTTTTTACTTTATTTTCTCCCACTTTTGCATACTTGCATGGGAATTAGACAAAGTCCTCCTACTGTCAGTTAAGTCAAAGGCTGCTTCAGCTTGCTGTCACAGCATGATTCTGCCTCCTTCGGCATGTATTGGCTCCTATGACACATACAGCATCTGAAGAAGAACATAGCATGGCTACTCGGCCCAATCTGTCATAGAATCATGGAATGGTTAGAGTTGGAAGGGACCTTAAAGATCATCAAATTACAACCCCTGCCATGGGCAGGGACACCTCCCACTAGAACAGGTTGCTCAAAGCCCCAGCCAGCCTGCTCTTGAACACTTCCAGGGATGGAGCATCCACATCTTCTTTGGACAACCTGTTCCATTGTCTCACCACCCTCACAGGAAAGAATTTCTTTCTGGTACCCAATCTAAATCTCCCCTCTTCCAATTTAAAACCATTACCCCTTGTCCGTCACTA